>NQII01000684.1:100284-234429 GCA_002778355.1 Clitarchus hookeri | reverse complement strand
TACGAACACATGTACACACGCACAGTGGAATGTAAACATTGCATGTAAACATTGCCATGTGACTGACACATGGCAATGTTTGTTTACCCTTTGGCAGAAGGATACGAAATGGGCTTGAAAGTAGATCTTTAGCAGGGCTTCAAGAAAGTCTCTTCCAGTCATGAACCGACTATAGAATGAAACGCAACGACACCATAGCAAAGGCCCAATGCACGGCTGGTTGCCGCGCACGGAACGGGCAGGCGCAAGATGTCTGGAACCTCGACGCCGAAGACACAACACGACAGGGTCACACACAAACTGTCGCCGCTGTGCTGCCTCGTGACGGAATGCAGCGGCTGTATCAACGCAATTCTTCCTTCACCTTGGTCATACTCCGTCTCCTCACCCTATTCTCTTATTCCCTTGCCAGAATCTCCCATTACCCCCGAGACTTCCCCGCCATACCCGCGGCCGCTGCTGTTGTCAAGGGAGTCAACACACGTGCACAAAGTCATCTGTTTTACGTTTGGAGGTTGCCATATCGAACACCAGTTCACATGAAAATATATTTTACAACAAATTATCATTCACTGTAGTAAATATAACATTTTTAGTTTAAAACGGTTCCTAATATTTATGGCCTTGTGGACATGGCGTTATTATGAAGCTGTTAGTTAATACAATTAAATTTAAACATAAAACAACTTTTGGGTGGCTCTTAACATCGAGGTCTTTAGAGCCGACGAGGGTGAAGCGAGGTGAGTATGGAGCAGCGCTGGAATGCAAGGGCGGGGGAAACGGGAGATCCCCGAGAAAACCCACCGACCAGCGGCATCGTCCAGCACGATTCCCACATGCAAAAATCTGGGAGCAACCCCGCCGGGAAACGAACCCGGTTCGCGTAGGTGGGAGTCAAGCAGTGTAACCACTACACCACAGTGGCCCCAGCAACTTTTGAACTTGTCACATTAACACGTCATAATGTTTTGTAGATTTTGCTAAGTTTATTCAATATATATTTACCTGTCAAGTAAATAAACAGCAAACAAAAATTTATTGCATTATAACGTTGGGCCAAATTAATCGTAATTTTTCTTACAGAACGTGTTCATTTTTAAGATTTATCCTACAGCGTCACCAGCCCTGAATTTAATATGCGCGTCTGGCAGATTAAAAGTAACGTTAAAAATGACTTTTTTACCGTGGCTTTGTCCGCGAGGAATTTCACGTGTATCAAATTGAAATTATTTAATTCTTTCCCCCCAGCTATACCCACCCAGAATTTAAATTTGTAATAGAATTAGCGCGTGTCTAATAGAAATTAAACCGTGTGTTTGCNGCAGCTATACCCACCCAGAATTTAAATTTGTAATAGAATTAGCGCGTGTCTAATAGAAATTAAACCGTGTGTTTGCCCGTGGCTACGGCTGTTCTCACGCCGGAATTGTAAAGTATTATCTGGCATATTGAATTTTGTTTTTAGGAATCTGTGTTTTTGTCCTCGAAACAAAACGTGCCGCAGTTTCTTTTCGAGTTTAAGAGACATAGTGCAATACATGAACACATTTTACTCATTTTCACCCCTCTCAAGTCTTTAAATTTTAAAACGCCTAAAAATTAATTTTTAGGCATTTAATGCGTAATATTTTGAATCAAGAAGCATAGCTGCACAACTCTGGGTTTAAAAGATTCTGATAATTCCATGGGAAGGGGGGGGGGNTATTTTGAATCAAGAAGCATAGCTGCACAACTCTGGGTTTAAAAGATTCTGATAATTCCATGGGAAGGGGGGGGGGATCCATTTTGACTCTTTAAAAGCCGAATTTCGGAAAATTTCTTCTTTATGGGTGCCTGCAATCTANAGGGGGGGGGGATCCATTTTGACTCTTTAAAAGCCGAATTTCGGAAAATTTCTTCTTTATGGGTGCCTGCAATCTAAAAGGAAGTTCCCCTCCCCCTTAAAATGTAATGTTTACAGGTCCAAAAACCAGAAATTGTGAAGCCCAATCCATGCAATGTTGCAGTATGACACGGTCAACTGGTGGATGGAATGTATGCTGCAGAATGTTTTAACGTGTAGAACAATCATTTCGATTGGGACCTCCAGTTTCACATGTATTCCGCTCCTTACACTGTCAGTATCGACCCAGTCACAGCTCAGATCTAGCAAAGTCTCGACCATCTCACTGCGTTGACCTATTTGCGAGACTGGGCGAAGTTCTCTGCTGCAAATAGCAACGTAAATACGTAGTTATTCTAGGTTCTAACGCATCTTTATGAACAAAACTTTCCTAAATTCGCATGCTCAAGGAAGACTGGCGCTGAATCCAAACGGACCACAAGATTTTACTCTGCAGCCTACTTGTAGAAATAGACCGATTTTATTTGCCAACTNGCGCTGAATCCAAACGGACCACAAGATTTTACTCTGCAGCCTACTTGTAGAAATAGACCGATTTTATTTGCCAACTCGCCACTACGCTCAAGACATTAGCCCAAGTTTTCTAGTTAATGCTGAAAAACTGCGATTCAGCCAAATATCTTATGTTACTTTTGGTTGAGCTAGGTTCAATTAACAATAAACAACGAAGTACGTCTTTGGTTACCAATGCCTGCGATTTCATTGTGTGGTTTACTCCCGACCTACTTCGGCTAACTTTGGTCAACTAGCGAACCAAATTAGCACCGCCCGTTCACGAGTACACTGCAGATTGAAATCAGGCATGTTGACCACGCTACCCCGTGGTGCGAGGGTACTGTAACTTATGCATACACCTGACCGCCTGCGTGGTGTAGTGGGTCGCACTGTTGTCTCTAAGCCCGGGGGGTTCAGGGTTCGACTCCGCGAAGTGACACTTGAATTCTCAAGTGGTTGGTGAATATGACTCACCGCAGTGCCATTCTGCCTCGAAGGCCTTGAGTCCGCCACGGACTCCATCTCCGTGCTTTGCCTCGGGTCACGAAGTTCAACCACGGGCGACACCAGTCATCCATCCACCCGTCCGCAAAGTTACAATACATTTTAAACAAATACAATTTCTGCTATCAAACTCTGTTACTTGCGGCCAGGTAGCACAACATTAAGCTCCTGTTATCTTGTAAGTTTGTAATTTGTTCACAGGTCGTAAATGAATGGTGTGTTCAATACGCTAGGGTACAATTAAATTAGTAGGGGCGCCTATTTTTCACAGCAAGATTCCACGGCTATGACACTTTAGCTCAGACCCACTTTCGTGATTGTGTGGTTTTAACTGTCTCGCGTCTTAGCTGTCTGCCCACGAAACACGAACGGCGAGTATGAAAATAACTTAATTTTTATTGGACCAGTCTTGTAACATCACGTCCTCTCACAAAGAGACACGGCCAATGACCTAAGGAAATTTGCAAGTGTGTTAGTAGAATATCGAAGTGTAGGCTGTGCGTAAATCTTCTCGCGAAAAAAAAACGTGGCCCTAATTATAAGTTGTGAACGCCGAGTCTGCCCTCAGCGTAATTTTTGTATACGCACGACGCTAAATTCAAACTTAAAGTCAAATAATACCTACATAATGCGCATGGCGACGGGGGAGAAGCTTATTTACACAAAAAAACTGAGTCGTGTACTAATTTGCAGGAATGACATCTTAGAACTGCAGAAAGCAAAGGCTCCCACTTCACAGAGTACTTATTGGCTATTCACGGTAAAGTGAGCACGTTTTGAAGTCCTCTCATTTGGAATGAGAGTCAATAAATAAATTGTATCGTAGCGTTAGACGTTAACATTCGAGTCCGGTTAAATATATATATATATATACTATATAAATTACTTAAATGCCAATATTTATTTTAAAAGTAGNATATATATATAATATATAAATTACTTAAATGCCAATATTTATTTTAAAAGTAGTGAAAGAATAAAACATGGCTGACAGCAAAAAAGAAACCAGGGCCTCAAAAGTGCTCACTTTACCGTGAACAGCCTATAAGAACACAGATGTGAAAGAGCCGCTTATTTCGCGAACCCAGCCGCACACGCCAACAAAATGGCGTCACTGAGCCAGCGACATATCGGAACGCCGTTCACCAATCAGCGTCCGGTAGCCTACTAGCCAGCCGGCAGGCCAGCCAATAGGAAACCTTTCAAAACATGCAGTAGCAAATCAGACATAGGTCGGATCCAGAGCCTCGCGCAGTCAATCAAAAGTACCGCCGCAACATTTCGTCTCTGTGTACTTATCTACTCTGTGGTTCAGTCATCTTCAGAAGTTTTGTGCCATAACTATGGGACGATAAATCTATACTTTAAATCAAATAACATCTCGTGCGCATGGCGACGAAGAAGAGATATCTTTTCACCTCTACATAGTAAACACATCTGTGTCTTTGTACAGCAACAAACAGTACAGGCGCCCACGTCTCATCCGGGACTGGAACATGATCCACGCGGTGTGAAGGCCACTGGGGTGGCTTCNCCGGGACTGGAACATGATCCACGCGGTGTGAAGGCCACTGGGGTGGCTTCAAGCTTTGGGGTGCTCGCGCCACACCCCGGGGTGTCGCCGGAGGGTAGTAGCAGCCAGCTGCCCCGTCAGTCGAGCGCGCGGCTGTTATCGCCAGGTGCGCCGGCATGTTGGTCAAGGCTGCGGCGCCCAGGGTCGCCGACGAAGTCCCTGCAGATGTCCGCCCTGGTGGGGTCACGCGCCACTGACTCACTCCGGGTCCGCGTTTACCTCTCTCGCGCCATCTGGTCGCCGCCAGTTTACCTAACTCATCCGTGATTGGCGGAAAACACCCACCTACTCCCGCGACAGTCCCCCTCCTAAGACTTACCAGGTGTGCTTGTTTGCAGTTTACGTCGTACGGCTATGCACGTCAAGGCTCTTGCTTGGACTTTCAAGTAGACCTACCCATTACCTGTTGCTAAATTCCTTTATACGAAGGTTGGCCTTGAATCACAGCGGGTTCGGTCTCTCCTCGCATTATGATCACTGAATATGCAACAAAACTGAAGTGAAACTGCCTCATAATTCCTGCCGCCACATACCTGCAAAATGGCCTCACTTTCCGGCAATATGGCGAGGCAGAGGCTGGCGTAACGGCTACAGCGCTCGCCTACCACCAATAGGGCCCGGGTTCAATTCCCGACGGGGTCAATGCCAAATTTTCGCACGTGACAATCGTGCTGGATGATTCTCTCGTTATCGGGTTTTCTTGGGATCTCCCGTTTTTTCCGGTCTCGTATTCCCGCGCTGCTTCATATCCACCTCACTTCAACTTCATCGCCTCTCAAGCCGCCCCAAATCTCCACACTCCACTCCAACACAATGGTGGAACGTTAATCGCCAGTCAGTGTCTAAAAACAAATTTGACAGATGAAAAAAAATCTAATCAGTAGGGAATATCTCACAGCGTGGAGTGCCCGGTCAGACACAGAACGCAGCCGAAACGCGACTGAGAACGGCTACATCAAGCAGACCGCAACTCAATTTCGCGCCTGTTCTCCATAACCGTGATGCCTTAGTGATCACGGTCACCAAGGAATCTTAGTACTCTGGAGAACTTTCGCTANGCCTGTTCTCCATAACCGTGATGCCTTAGTGATCACGGTCACCAAGGAATCTTAGTACTCTGGAGAACTTTCGCTAGGTTAGGACAAAAAAGCCAAGTAGCTATAATGACGAAGTTAGAAGGCGCGTCAAATGCGTCCTCGAACATATGCGNAGGTTAGGACAAAAAAGCCAAGTAGCTATAATGACGAAGTTAGAAGGCGCGTCAAATGCGTCCTCGAACATATGCGAGGAGTAGTGTGGCGTGAAAACTGTAGCTTACATTTTCTGTAGCGACAGTTGTCTACCAAATAACTCATATTAAACGGACTATAAAAACATAATGCATTATGGAGAAAATGATTTGAATTTTCTTTATTTTCGCAGCAACTTCTATTAGTTTACAATCGCCTATTTAAACACAATTGGAAACCAACTGGTTACATTTCACCTCATTTTACAAATGACAAATTATTCGTAAAATATATTTTGACAATTTAAGGGATTATCTTGTAACTAATGAAGCAGAATATTTGAATGCCAGTTAGACGTCCTCGCATAAATACTTTTCATGCACTGAATAAAAGCTGTGAGCTGCTACTGAATCTGCATGCCCATTCTAGTACCCCAGGCAGACGTAATTTCTCAGTGAGTGCGAATGCTTCATAATACGCTGAAAAGGAAGATTTTAAAAACAAGTTTCGTAACTGGACGTTCCCGCAGTGCGCCAACGTGGCAACTGAGCGATGGCTCTGTAGTCGAAGCGGCGCCAAGACAAATCTGCGACGGATGCTCTGTGCAGCTGTCAGTATAATTTTCACGTGTATTCACAGCGACTGCCGTGTAATTCTCAGACCGTCGTGGGCTCGGCTGTCTGTGGTAGTCACTGGAGTGCTCAGTCTCTGTCGCCTTATTCCCAGAATCACTTTTGAGAAGATACTGGGAACGGCGCCTGCTGCGCGCCTCCAACGTTTAAAAAAAATTGTTTTTTTTTTTGTCTCGTTTATTGCCTCAGAGAACTGTCAAGGAAGAAGACAGCTAACCCAAGCTATTTTTACTTATTAACGTTCCTCACTTAATGAAGCTGGCCCCCAANCCACTCCACTCCAACACAATGGTGGAACGTTAATCGCCAGTCAGTGTCTAAAAACAAATTTGACAGATGAAAAAAATCTAATCAGTAGGGAATATCTCACAGCGTGGAGTGCCCGGTCAGATACAGAACGCAGCCGAAACGCGACCGAGAACGGCTACATCAAGCAGACCGCAACTCAATTTCGCACCTGTTCTCCATAACCGTGATGCCTTAGTGATCACGGTCACCAAGGAATCTTAGTACTCTGGAGCACTTTCGCTAGGTTAGGACAAAAAAGCCAAGTAGCTATAATGACGAAGTTAGAAGGCGCGTCAAATGCGTCCTCGAACATATGCGCGGAGTAGTGTGGCGTGAAAACTGTAGCTTACATTTTCTGTAGCGACAGCTGTCTACCAAATAACTCATATTAAACGGACTATAAAAACATAATGCATTATGCAGAAAATGATTTGAATTTACTTATTTTCACAGCAACTTCTGTTATTTTACAATCTCCTATTTAATCGAAATTGGAAAACAACTGGTTACATTTCACCTCATTTCACAAATGACAAATTATTCGTAAAATAAATTTTAACAATTTAAGGAATTGTCTTGTAACGAATGAAGCAGAATATTTGAATGCCAGTTAGACGTCTTCGCTTAAATACTTTTCATGCACTGTATAAAAGCTGTGAGCTGCTACTGAATCTGCATGCCCATTCTAGTACCCCAGGCAGACGGAATTTCTCAGTAAGTGCGAATGCTTCATAATGCGCTGAAAAGGAAGATTTTAAAAACAAGTTTCGTAACTGGACGTTCCCGTAGTGCGCCAAAGTGGCAACTGAGCGATGGCTCTGTAGTCGAAGCGGCGCCAAGACAAATCTGCGACGGATGCTCTGTGCAGCTGTAAGTATAATTTTCACGTGTATTCACAGCGACTTCCGTGTAATTCTCAGACCGTCGTGGGCTCGGCTGTCTGTGGTCCTCACTGGAGTGCTCAGTCTCTGTCGCCTTATTCCCAGAATCACTTTTGAGAAGATACGGGGAGCGGCGCCTGCTGCGCGCCTCCAACGTTTAAAAAAAATTGTTTTTTTTTTGTCTCGTTTATTGCCTCAGAGAAATGTCAAGGAAGAAGACAGCTAACCCAAGCTATTTTTACTTATTAACGTTCCTCACTTAATGAAGCTGGCCCCCAAGTGGGATAGGCTAGGAGCTGCAACATTAACTAGCGCAGTGACACAGACAGCGATGTCAGAAAGGAGTCCCACTACTAAAACTATGTATATGGCATTGTCTTCGCTACTCTGTATATTGCTTAGCTAGTTGTAGCATTATCTTACAGTCAGCAACAGCTTACCAGCAAACTAGACAGAAAGTAGCTCACTTTATTTTTGCTACATATTGTTTAACTTTCAGACATCAACCATAACTATATTTCAATTAGACCTAACTGATATTTTGTTTGCATTCTATTTTTAAAATCATATGCCTAAATTACTATTTTCCTTTCTCTGTCATACAAATGACAAGAACCAGCCCATTCTCAAAAATTCAATCATTTAAGTTTGAAAACTATTACGGGTTATCAACCGTACATAAACTCGCAAATGTTTATAAAGTTTACAATTCTTAAAAATTTTAACTAGAAAAAAATTTTAGCGCCCTATCTTATAGCGGAAAATTCTAATTTGCTAACAGTGACTTTAAATATTTTTAAATGGTAATTTCACCTTCGTCGCTCTACTTTTGTAACTAATACAGCTATGTACTTACTAAAGGCACTTTCGAATATGAAACAAACATCTGTGGTCAGAAAATATAGTTTTGTGTTATAGCAGTGCCAATTAACAAAATTTGTAACTCAGCCATCGCAATCATGGGGGGAAGGAGAAGGAAATCTGGGAATCTGAAAATTAGGTAGCAGCCCTTTCAAACTACATGAAAACAGTCCTCACTCTCACTCCCCTTCCCTCTCTCCTTCCTCTCTCCCATCCTTCCCGTATCCCCGAAAACTATTCATTCCAGCACAAGTTACAGGCGTAAGTGGAATTAAAGGTGAAATTTTCCCACCATTAAGAAGAAACCTTGCCTGGACTTCTGGCAAAAGTTTGCTTGATTTCGGTTCTCAATTTTCTGAAACGATTCACTCGCTGGTCTTGTGAATGAACAACATGGCAAGGTGACGAAAAAATTTTTGTGTTCCTAGTAACGAATAAGAGTTTGGGAAAGTTCATATTGTTGAACTGTTGAACTGCATCAGCACGTGTCCGAAATAAGGAGGGGTACAATCTGAAAAAAAATCAAGAAAGCAGCCTGCAAATATGGAATGGGAGTCTGAAACGCTCTGGTCATACGTATAGCCTGTTTCACGAATGAATGCACTTTTTTAATGTTCTGAAAGTAGTCCTGTGTACCGCTGTTTTCATGCAAACAACAGTGTATCCCTCCACCACAGTTGATGTTTACATACAAAGGAACACTTGGCTGTCAGACTTTGCTCAGAATGTGAATACTGTAAATAGGGGTTGCTGGAACCACGTAACAGACAAAAAAAAACTGTTTGGCCTGTAACAGATTTCAAGATCATATTTTTGACCTATTGTTACCATTTCTCGTTGAAGGCGCTTAAAAATATAATCTAATAATTAAGTATTCACTCAAAAACANATGGGTTGTTGGAACCACGTAACAGACAAAAAAAACTGTTTGGCCTGTAACAGATTTCAAGATCATATGTTTGACCTATTGTTACCATTTCTCGTTGAAGGCGCTTAAAAATATAATCTAATAATTAAGTATTCACTCAAAAACATTTATTTTACGGGACAGGTCATAGTGTTAAAGCACTGTTTAATTGGTTTCAGATGGTGAATTTAATTTGTCTTTCATGGCACTGTAATCACTATCCTCTGCACGATGCAGTAGAAGCTTGGATTTTAAATTTATTTACAGAGTTCTAACAAAGTGGTTCTCTTACGAAAATAACACGCAAAGTTTAATGAAAAATGATTCTAACAATTTAGCTTTATTTCGGGGAAAAAAAAAAAAAAAATTAGTAAATATTTTCTGTTGCTGTTTTTACTGATCAGAATGCATTAATCATCTTACTACGAGTAAGCACTTAACTATTCCCATAGTGATGACAACTTTAAACATACATATCGTGCTACTGAAAATA
The DNA here is from genome assembly GCA_002778355.1 of Clitarchus hookeri. Lineage (NCBI taxonomy): Eukaryota > Metazoa > Arthropoda > Insecta > Phasmatodea > Phasmatidae > Clitarchus > Clitarchus hookeri. The sequence goes on along the minus strand of NQII01000684.1, from coordinate 224,663 downwards.
TCTCTGTGCCACAAAAATAAACAGATTCTACATAATTATCGAAACGTAACACTGTTTTCTATTGTTTCATGTAAGGCACAAATGTATTATTTCGGCACCTGTTTTCCGTTAAACACATGTCTGCGTTTTAAGAGAGAGCCTATTCTATAGTTTCAAAATAATAAGCGTGCACAAAAATGAAGTTAATGGTATGGTAGAACTGAAACCATGTTACAACTTTTCCGATATAAGTTAAAGTATTTACACAATATAGTACGCAAGTTGGAAACTTACGACAGTTAATGTCTGGCCACAATGCTGGCACAGAACGCTTTGTTTAAATTTATCGTGGGACGGTTATCCCAAGTACTTCACAGGGCAATGCGTTAATTATTTTCCTAGTGTTAGTACGACATTTTTTTTCTTTTATACACTACAACACAACGCTTCCCTTATTTCTTACAATAAATGTAAACACTCTCGTGTGGTATGTTACCACTGCTGGCATAACGACCTTGACGTTGGTTAGAAACAAAACTACGGAAAACAAGGGCTATTTCACGTGGTGGAATAAACACGCACCGGTTAGTTGCATTTCATTTGAAACATCAGCACGTAACTATTTTAGTAAAAAGTTTAGTTTGTTCCACTAACGACTTCTGCTCTGTGACCACGTAAATTAAAATAAATCAATAATTCGCCTACGAACTCTTTCCTGTCCGCGTAATTCTCCGTGGTCTTTTGTGCGTAGGCAGAGATCTCAGAATCACCAACTCTATTTTCCTCTTCATTCTCTCACGCATCAGCTGACGCAGGCTTTTGTATATTAAATGTTGATAGTTTCGTTTATGGCATGTTACCACACACTGGACTGTCATAAAAGTGCACTCGTTCGTGAAACATACTATGGCTACTCCGTCGCTGAGCGGCATATATATATAATCCATTCACAGTTACTTCCAGCTTTTATGAAGCCCTGCTGAAGTTATACTTCCAGGATATTCCTCCGTCTCATACAAACAAAACTTAACAGATTCTGAAAAATTACACCAAAGTGAAAACGCTCAGTGTAATAATATTTTGCGTCAGAACTATTTCTTACTAGGCATTACCAACACATCTATTTTTTTACATGTTTTTATTCATATAAATTATAAATGTATTGCTATAAATTATAGGTTAAAGATTTGTAAAATTTCAATTTAACCAAAAATACAATAGTTTTATGTCAGCACGAGTATAAAACCGTTGAGATAGATGCTATATTTAGGAAAAAACCAAACGTGTTATGCAGTGGGTGATTTTTCAAAGGTTTGGTTCAGAAAGTGTGAAGAAACCGCGAATGGACTATAGACAAGAGGCGCCACGCGACGCGCGCACGCCGAGTGTTAGCCGCCTGGCACTAACGGCGGCGACACGCCCACGCAATTAGCGACGTGCAGGCACCTGTCTCTCCTCCGTCGGCCGACACCCTTCCTCTGCTTGCAAGCGCGCCTCTAACATTTCGCACGCCAGGGCAAACGGCAAACTAACAAGTCTTCCACGCTATCACGTCGGGGGTTTCGGTTTGAATCTGCCTAGAAATTAAACTCTGCTGTGGTTTTCAGAAAAATACCTTCTACGCGGATGGTTTGTCTCTGGGATTCTACTGTTTCAGAGAGTTATAACGTGTAGTCCAGACTTCACACTCTTTTTATATACTCATGGAGAAGTCGAACGTTCATTGGCTACTTGCCACCATAGAGAAGTCATGAGTAGGCCTATGCTGCATTCTGTTGCACGTTTATTACTGACACAGAGTAGATAAGTACACAGAGACGAAATGGCGTGGCGGTTCCTTTGAAGTGTGCGAACACATTCCTTCACTGTCTGCGCGAAGCCCTGGGCAACGAGCCGAGTGTCTGATTGGCTACTGCGTGCTGCGAAAATCTTCCTATTGGTTGAGTTGCAGGCTTGCGACCGTGTTACCACCCCCCGATTGGCAAACAGCGTTCCCGTATTATGCTGGTCAGTGACGTCATGTTACTGGCATGTGCGACTGAAGTTCGCGGGATAAGCATCTGTTTCTCCACTGTATTCTTAAGTACCGCTTTAGTGTTTCTGGCTCATAAACTTCCAAGACATGTAAAAAAAAAGCCGTGGGTTCGTTGCAGAATAAACGCAAAGACGCGGGTGATTAGAGTTTAATTTGTCCCTAAATGAGTTAATGAGAAAAACATAATTTTTTCCCCAGTATTACTGTTATGTTAAATGTGTATACGTCCAGCATATGTTCATAGCTATTATAGTCTATTCGCGGTTTCTTCACACTTTTTTTAATCAAACCTTTGAAAAAACACCCCATGTATGACGTGGTTGGTTGCTTCCTAAATATGTCATGTATCACAAACGTGTAATTTTCATGTTAACATAAAAGTACCTTATTTTTGGTTAAATTGAACTTTCACTTAAATTTAATATATAAATTAAAATACTTCGTTTATAACTAACATGAATAAAGACAGAGATAAAGTACATGTGTTGTTAATGGCTAGTAAGAAATAGTTCTTATGCAAAAGATTATTACACTGATTGAACACGAATGCGGTGCGTTGGATCTCTGGCGTACTTTTATAACCTTTGTTTGCATGAGGCGGAGGAATATCCTGGAAGTAGAACTTCAGCAGGGCTTCGGAAAAGTTGGAAGTAACCAACCGTGAATGAACTATAATTACTTCGATAAATGAAACTACCGAAAATATAATATTATAGTATTTAAGTGATTACGGATTATCCCAATTCTTCTCTGCCTCCCTTAAACAAATGTACTGTCTGAAGCTGTTCCGTGCCTCCACTTCACTTCCCGCGCTGCTCCATTTCCGAGTCGACGAAGCTGGAGCAGCCACACCCAGCCTGCACCCCGCCGTGATTTACAATCGCCAGTCTTTGCATAAAACAGGAGCGTGGTTTGAAAACACGTCTTCCCGGCGACCCAGTCCGTGGCCGCGGGCGGACCGACCCACCGCGCCGGAACTGCGCGACGGAGGCTCGGCGACTCTGGTCTGCCGGACACGCCCCGGCCGTTCACGCGCGCCGCCGCCAGTAAATCCTCGCTTTGACGCAGGCGGGGATCGGTGAACAGAATAACCTCCCACTCGCCGGTCAGCACGCTGAATTACGACCGCTACCGTGGGCGCAGTTTGGGCGTAAGCGCCGCGCGTGCGTGCCTGTCGCAGTCCGCTGTCGCCGGCGACCATCTCTGGCGAATTTTCTAACCACTGCAACTTAATTAACACTTGGGTAACGAGGGGGAATCTTCCAAACGTAGTTCGTAATCAAGTGAAATTGCTGCTAAACCTGGGTTTGGAAAACCTAAAATTTTGAGTACTTAAGAAAACAGAGGTGAAAAAGCTGCTTGTACCGCGAAGGCGTAGGCCCACATCAAAGGAACCGACACGTCCTTTCTTCTCTGTGTACTTGTTTACTGTGTGGTACGATTATGCACATATGCTAAAATAACGCCGTGACCTCCGATGGTGTACAGGACTTCAAACTACTTGAATACTCCACTCGACATCCATATGTTTTCGAGTCATGAGAGCGGCTGAGCTCGAACCATTAGTAATCCCACCTCCTCTTTACGTGATCATTACGGCTTAGTGATCAATTTTACCGAAGAAACCTTGTAAGACGTGTGTGTGTCTGCGCGCGCAACAGACCGATTCTCATTTTATGCGCATGTCCCCCAACATACACGTACAAAGTTGCCTTCAGAGCTGTCAAAATCACGTGGTCGAACAGCGTCATGGACGCTTGTTTACGTTTTGATTTTCCAAAAGACTCGAGCTTTGCAAAAAAAAAAAAAAAANCTATTTGCATTAAAACGTGGTCATAAAAATGTTAATGTACGTATTTATGTAAACACTATTGTAACGTTTAGTGCAAGCCGTGTAGTTCTAACAGTTCTGTTGTTGAAACAAATATTTTAGTGTTGAGACACAGCGAGCTCTTAGTACAGTTCCCGCCAGCTTAGTTGGCGCGCGGCGATCGATCTAAGTGCCTCATTCGTATGAGAAATGAGAGCGATATTTCCAATTAGAACGACTGTTCAGTTTGCTCTCCCCTCAACAGCCATCACCCGCCAACCAAGGTAGCGGGCACTGTAATGCTCATCTGTCAGGCATTTTCTCTATCCCGTATTTCCTTCTGTGTTGTATACCGACTTTTGTAGCATGCCTGTAAAGTATCTTACGGTGTTAGGAGTTGTGGGTTCAAACGATGGGAAATTATGAATTCGTACACCGTTTTTACTGCAGATGAAGTTTTCAGTTTTTTAAGGCTTCCTGCTCCTGCACGCCGATTAGCGTGTCAGCATAAACCGTTTAAGGTAATAAACCACAGAAAAAAATGATAGACGTATGTACGCATAACAGTCGAAGAAACAACGTTCACAGCCGTCAGCAAGAAAAAAATAACTGTACTTGAACTCCATCCTGAGAAGAGAAAATGTTTCGAGACGACGTAGATTTGACAGCAAATGTACACAGCCAAATAAATATTTAACGACTAAGTCATCACTTGATTAACGAACCACGAATACTACACCACTGACATCAGTCATTGTTCCGTTACTCACATTTTAGATTGCGCATATCAAGAGTTGGCTCGGGATCACAGATCCTTTTCAGTTGAATAAATTATGTGAAGCAGTCAAAGTGTTTGGCTTCCATTACAAATGCAGACGTGCCTATCCCCTTTTTAGTTGCGTGGCTGATGCTCTCTGGAAGCACGCCTCACGTCTGACTGGCAGCATCGTGTTTTAGAAAGTTCACTCTTGTTTCAGCCAGCATCTGACAAGTTCGTTTTGAAATAATGTAATAGTGTTGCAGTACTGTTGGCAAGTAAACTTTTTTTTGCGCGTGTTTACTTTTTTTTTTTATTTTGCTAGTTAAGTTTGTGGCTTGTTCATACGGTAAAATTTCTCACTCTCTTTATAGATTACGTAAGTTCGATTATTTCAAGACTGAAAATCAGCCTTAGCATTATTTTTTTTTTTAAGTCAACACTTTAATGTTAAATAAAAATATGATATAAGCTTTTTACAGAGTTAAAAAAAAAAACAGCGCCAACGGGCAGTATGTGATACGGGACGACGAACAGAATATTTTACAGAGAGTACATACGCCCGGAAATGTATAGTTTGGCAGCTATTGGGCGACAACGTATTACAACGCTTCAGACATAGGACGTACGGTTAACTATAAATTTAATAAGTAAGATACATGCAGCAACCCAGCATGGCATAATGTACTAACTATAAAAGGGGTTCGAACTGTCAACCTTAAAGTCCATTACAAACCGTGCATCGGCGGTGCAGAGATCGGCGCACACTATCAAATGCGCGTGGTTGTGTGCGGTCGCTAATGCGTAGGAAAGCTAAAAGGTGGAGAGAGTTCACCAATCTTGCGTTGATGGCAAGTGGGTTGCGAATCTTTAGGAACCCACGGACAATTTTTATCTTAATGTGTCGTCCCATAACGTCCCTACCACGCATTACCGGACATGGATTCCCCCCTCTTATAAATTTTTCACTTCGTTGTACTGTATTGCATACTACGCGCGCGTTGTCAGTGCTTTTACGTAACATCATGAATAAATTTCTTTCATGTTTGTTTTTAGTTTGATCGCATAAATATTGGAGTGGAGTTGTGCGATTTGGGCGGCTCTTAACAGCGGGGTCTTGAGAGCCGATGAGGGTGAAACATGGTGGAAATGGAGCTGCGCCAGAACGCAAGGGCGGGGAAAACGGGAGATCCCCGAGAGAATCCGCAAACCAGTGGCACCGTCCGGCTCGATTCCCACATGCGAATATCTGGGAGCGACCCCGCCGGAAATCGAACCCGCTTCGCCTTGGTGGAAGTCGAGCGCTCTAACGCTGCGAAAACGTGGCCCTCCATAAAAATTAGTCTTATTTCATGTATACTATTTTTCATTGGCATATTAATTATGTTAATTAGCATGTAAATTCACTGTTCGTATAATTTTCAGATTTTATTTTATTTTTCAAATCTTTCGAGTTTGATGTTTTTGTAATGTGTTAAGAAGACCCTACTTCTGAGCAATTGTTGATTCGCTTCCATAGTCACTTACTAAGTGAGGTGATGAGTTAATGTTCGCCTCTAGCACTCTCGTGATTGGTCAGTTTTCGACGGCGTTATTTAATTGAACTCTTTGAATGAGATTTTAGCCATCTTGGTTTCCGATGGCAGGACGTTGGCCCGCGTGGATTCAGCCCTTGAGAATTTTTTATAATTTTTAATATAAGAACACGAGTTCGCCCCTAAAAAGACGAAGACGCGAGAGCAAGAATTGAGAAGCAGGCCTCTATCGGTCGCCGCCCGTGTTATTTTACAGGGTTAAACAAGTCGAACTACCGCGGTGTATGTGTGTGTGCTGGGACTGTAATAGCACTATAAGCCCGAGAGCGTAATTAGGGAAGCCCGCGAGGAAATTTCCTGCGGCATCCAGGGGGATGCTACTGCTGACTAGCAGATCAACCAGAATTTCAAGAACGTCCAGATTTCTTCGTATTAAATATTATTCAGATAAGTCATCGAGCTAATTTTTTAAGAAGCAGAGACGAATATTTCAACTTGAACTGACCCTCGCAATTTTTTAACAACGGACAAATTGGCATCATCTATTTGTGAGACCCTGAGCTAGTTTGGAGAAAAGACACAATGTAATTAATTTTTCTTTTGAAATTACAATTTTAATTGCCAGGCATAAACTTAATGGAATTTATCGGTCACGAGAGGGACTAGTGATGCTGAGGCCACTAATGAGATTTTGTTTTAAAATTAAGTACACATTTCATGTCAGAAATAATTTGGAAACAAGAATATTAATTAAAATTACACTCTGTTTTAAACGTCTCTGCTGAGTTATAATTTCCAGTAGAAAGTGGAGATTTTTCTAATGAGATTCCTGTATTTGATAATTGAGTTTTTTAGTGTATTTGTGAGTGTCCTGTCATGCACATCTGTCTCTACACTGTATTCAATATCTACATCTGTTGCACTGTGTCTCTGTCTCTATATACCTCACGTTTCCTTGGATTATATATTCTCACTCAAACTCCTATACACGTACGTTACACCTTGAAAATAGACAGTAGCCAATTAGTCGCAGAGCCCTTTCCCAGAACTTCGCGCAACCAATGGGATAATGGATTCGCCCACATCAAAGGAACTGCCACGCCATTTCGTCTGAGTAGTTATTTACATTTACTCCGTGGCTACATATTCCCCTCATTTCACTCTGGCAGGGTTGCCACCTTTTTTCCATTGCAAAATTCCCTGGCATATTCCTGATTTCCAGACAAAAATATTCTCTTTTCCCTGACCCTTTGTACACATTGTTTTCCCTGTAAGTATTGATGCCTTTGCATTATAACAAACTTTTACACCAAAATACTTTCCTGATCTTTCGAAATTGCTCCCTGCATAAATTGCAAAGAAAAATGCCTAAGCATTTTTGTCCGCAATCATCTAAACAATTTTGTGGGATTCTGGTAGCGGTGCACGATTGATGACAGAACTGCCCAAACACAGTACGCAATCACAGAATTCCCTGACATGTAGGTAATGTGTGCAAAATTCCCTGACATCGTCCTGATTTCCCCGACAGTTTTGAAATTCCCTGGCATTTCCCTGTTTTCCAGGTTTTCCAGATGGGTGGCAACCATGCCCTCGCACGTGCTCTAGGCTCTCTTTCATTCCGCATTAGTTTACCATTTAAGGTGTTGCAAATACGACTATTTTGATGCGTGATGTACTTAAAATGATAAAAACCTTGTTTTGTTATCGCAACCAATACGCTTCAAATTTAGTGTTGTGAAGTAGTCATAACGTAGAGCAGTAGCACGATTTACGTATCAGCTGACCACAGGGAAGAAAACAGGCACCGAGCCAATTGTGTACCCCAGGCATGGTAGTGTTAAGCGCGGACGAAGCTCTCTCGACTCAACTTCCCGGACGTGGTTGCGTTCCGGCGCGGCGCTGCGCGACGGAAGGATGATTTACCGCGAGCACGTCCGCGCGGTGAGCACTTTCGCCCGAGCGCCGCCGTCCAGTCACCGCACCCCGCACTAGCAGCTGGGCTCGTGCACCCCCAGCTGTTGGGCAACGCCGCCCGACCCGTGAGATATTGCGGATTAGCAGAGGCGCGAGGCCACCGGTTTTGCCTTTCAGTCCCTCATGCCGTGCATCCATCACCTCAGACTTGCGACATGCGCGCTGGACTTACGTCTGCTGCGCCGATGTCGATACGGCTCACAATTCACGCCCACGCAAATGGCAATGTTCAGGACGTCACGTCATCACGTAACTGTAACCCACATTTCTGTGCCTCTCAGTATGGCGACTATATGATGTTCACGGTAAACTGAGCACTTTTAAAAGCCCTGCTTTGCCGTGAGCCTGACCCATTTTATTCATGGACCAGTAAAGTTAAAATAGAAAATATTGCAGAAATAAATATTTAATACATTTGCTAATTCTCCCACTTACATGAATTAGAAAAACATAAAGCAAAATAAATAAATAAAATCATTCATAAATGTTTACCTAACATCTTTATTTCAACGTTAAATCCAGAGACTAATTTCCCTCTGTCGTTGCCAACTTTGCTGAGCGCATGCCAGTCAGTGTGCCCGTTGAAAAGTATGGGCAGAGACATTTTACAATGGCTGATTTCAAAAGTGCTCATTTTACTGTGAACATCCCATAATAATATATTCCAAGTACGGTTATTTATTTTTCAAAAAACATATATAGCTTNATCCAGAGACTAATTTCCCTCTGTCGTTGCCAACTTTGCTGAGCGCATGCCAGTCAGTGTGCCCTTTGAAAAGTATGGGCAGAGACATTTTACAATGGCTGATTTCAAAAGTTCTCATTTTACTGTGAACATCCCATAATAATATATTCCAAGTACGGTTATTTATTTTTCAAAAAACATATATAGCTTATTATTTTCGAAGCTTGTATTTTAACTGTGCCTAGATTCCCTCCCCCCTCTCTCAAACACGATGTTTGTTTTCTTCGTATGTGTGGCGACCTGGTTTCGGACAGCCAAGGACACTTCTTGCTCGCAGCATGGAGCACATACCAAGCAGCGCAAGCTACGAGACTGATACTACAGGGGGTGTTTATTTGAATGAATCCAAGAAATGTGCTTTCAGTCTGCAGAAAAGTAGTGAGCAGGGCTGCTGTAATCGGCCAATTCACCACCAGAGATGGGTGGAGCCACGCTACACAGATGGACATCCGTAGCTGTCTGTCGAACCATCTGAATCACAATTGTGAACCCTTAATTCGTCAAGAGTAATCTGGCCATCTCAAAGAGGCGCGCTGGACAGTCACAGAAGCAGTCCCGTTCACAAGTCGCCTGCTGACAGAAAATTTGTACTGCGTATAAGGTAGGTTAAAATCTCCAATCCAAGACAGATCACAGTTTGCTACGTCTCTGCGTTGTACCCGAAGAATTTAGTTACAAAGTAAGCAAGGCCATTATTCGGATTTACTATAGAACTACATATTTTTAATCGTGACTATTTAATGAGTTTATTTAATTGTTGGGATTCACTCTAATTACGTAACATGCAAAAATCAAAAATACAAAACAATTTATGAAAAGTAAGCGTTAAGACAAGCAAAACGGAGCAGGAATAACATTGTTTCGGGCAGTGAGACATTTAGATTCTTTCATCTTCTTCGATGTATTACTTTTTCCTCCTATATTCTGCATGAAAGATTATAAATGATACTTTATTAGCCATGAGATGTTAATATGTGAACACATAAACGATAAATACTGAGATAAGAATGACAAATTCAAAGGACACAGGAAAATTAACATCAGCATAACAAATTTAGACAACATTGAAAAAGCCAGCACGTACAAGTCAAAAAGTTATGTTCTTTTCCTACAAATAAAAGCCTAATAAAGCTAAACTGCACTTGTTTACAACCTTGAACAATGACATGAAAAAAAAACACTACATGAAGGTCGCAGTAACACTTCAGATGAACACGGGGACCTAAAAAAGTGGACAGTATTACTAAACATAAGTGCGCAGTCTGTCGTCAGTGCCCTCCTGAACCCGCGGACACAGGATTGTAAAGTGTCGGTGAAGGAGAGCGAGGTTGGAGATAGGAGCACGCAGTGACGCGCGAGGCCTGTGAGCAGCACCCGGACGCCACCCGCCGCCGGAGAACTGCCGAGCGGCACGAGGTCAGTGTGTGCGCCTGGACGGGGGAGATAGTTTGTCCAAATACGGCAGCTAGTTGATGAGTGACTGGTACACCGCCGCTACAAAACACTGCGTCATGCCTGCTGGCCAGGCCCACGCGACGTGTGGCTCGTGCAACACGGCTTCGTGTCCTCTACCAGCTACCCTGTACCAGCAACACGGCTTCGTGTCCTCTAACAGCTATCCTGTACCAGCAACACTGCTTTGTGTACTCTACCAGCTACCCTGTGCTAGCAACACTGCTTCGTGTCCTCTACCAGCTATCCTGTACCAGCAACACTGCTTTGTGTACTCTACCAGCTACCCTGTGCTAGCAACACTGCTTCGTGTCCTCTACCAGCTATCCTGTACCAGCAACACTGCTTTGTGTACTCTACCAGCTACCCTGTGCAACAACACGGCTTCGTGTCCTCTAACAGCTACCCTGTACTAGCAACACGGCTTCGTGTCCTCTACCAGCTATCCTGTACCAGCAACACTGCTTTGTGTACTCTACCAGCTACCCTGTGCTAGCAACACTGCTTCGTGTCCTCTACCAGCTATCCTGTACCAGCAACACTGCTTTGTGTACTCTACCAGCTACCCTGTGCTAGCAACACTGCTTCGTGTCCTCTACCAGCTATACTGTACCAGCAACACTGATTTGTGTACTCTACCAGCTACCCTGTACTAGCAACACTGCTTCGTGTCCTCTACCAGCTATCCTGTACCAGCAACACTGCTTTGTGTACTCTACCAGCTACCCTGTGCTAGCAACACGGCTTCGTGTCCTCTAACAGCTACCCTGTACTAGCAACACGGCTTCGTGTCCTCTAACAGCTATCCTGTACCAGCAACACTGCTTTGTGTACTCTACCAGCTACCCTGTGCTAGCAACACGGCTTCGTGTCCTCTAACAGCTACCCTGTACTAGCAACACGGCTTCGTGTCCTCTAACAGCTATCCTGTACCAGCAACACTGCTTTGTGTACTCAACCGGCAAACCTGCTTGCTGTGTGTCCTCTGCCAGCCATCCTCAATATTTCTGGCAGTCTCTAGTCTACAGTATAAACCTAGAAGCAAATGTTTACAGACATGTGGTGTTTGACAGCATGCTACACATACACACACAAATATACAGATTTTATTTATGTATGTGGGAAGTAACCGGGTGTTGACAATACACCTCAAAACAAAAAGTCCATGTAAGCGTATGTCGTAGGTTCGTTGGGTTCCGAGGTAAGGTCTCCCTGAGTTCTGCTAGAATTGTTGATAGTCGTGCTTGATGCACCCCTGTTCGTGTCACTGTAGTCCCATGTGCATACCCCCAGTGATCCACTCTTACAAGAGGTGCCCGAAATGACCACTTTCATATGAACGTGTGCCTGCATATGTCGCACCAGTGACTGTCTGGCATGTTTCAACACCCCAGGTGTGCCAGCGTTTCACACGCTGGCGAAGCGTTGCAATGTTCGTAGTACGCGTTGCGTAACCGATGGTCTTGTGATGTCCGCACACGTAATAATCCATTGGATTCAGATCAGAGGAACGTGCACACCAAACGATTGGTCCTGCATGCACCATTCAACTGTGTGGAAACTTCTGATCGGGTAGGCTCTTGCCACTCTACTGAAATAGGTTGTGCCCAATCACGCATCAACCACACACGATAATCAGATCAGATTTCCTCGAATTGACCACATGTAACCGTTGTTACAGAAAGTTACAGTACTTTTGGCCTGTCACGCACTTGATGTACGATGTGTACAGGATGAGTCTAGCAACACACACTCCACTTTCGTATCTACCACACTCAGTACACAAACAGGTGTGTACCGACCAGCAACGGCGGACTCAGTGACATGAGCCGTAACTCGGAAAACCATCAAACCTGGGACATATATTCATACGCACGTTTTGTTCTGAGGTCTATTTTCCACAACCTGGTTACTTCCCACTTAAATAAATACACATTGTATGTGTGTAGTTCGAGCGGCAGGCAACACGTGTATCGTAATCCATTCTTATATTCGGGAGGGCGATGTTCGATACTGACCAGCTGCTCTTGAGATGATGGTTTTTACCTCGTATTTTTTTAGTTTTCCATTGGCCACTCGTAAGGTCACGGTCCCGGTGGGCACGCACTGTACATAAAGGGAAAATAAACACTAAATATGTTTTGTTCGGCAGGATGGAGAATGTATTTTCGAGAGTCAATTAAAAGTATAAACGGCGCCGGTGTCATAAGAGAAGCGTGACGGATCGCTCAATTGTCTTCGCCTCGGCCGGGCCGCTGCGCCGGGCAAGAGGAGGAGTAAAACTGATGCCTACCCGCGTCTGAAACAGTCCGGCGGCTGTATTGGTCGGTCTGCGCTGCCAAGGTCGCGGCGCTCGTTACACTCGTGCGGGGGACGGGGCAAGACGTCAAGATCAAGAAAGGGGAAGGGGGGATTAATAAAATGATGGAAGGAGTAGGCGCGTAGCACGCTACTCGTCTCATCGGTAACCCGAGTGAAGATCTTTAGGGGAGTGGCCGGTGATGGGCGTGAGAAGGTCTGACGACGCCGAACAAAGAAGCTGCTGCTGCTGCTGCCTGTTGCGGCGACAGGGCACTCGAGGAGACTTGAGGGCCAGAGTCCCCGCCCCGCATCTTCCCGGGGCCGCGGTGGCACAGCGGCTACAGCGCTCGCCTCCTACCAAGGCGAATCGGCTCCATTCCCGACGTGGTCGCTCCCCGGTTTTCACACGTGGGAATCGCGCCGGATGATACCGCTGGTCGGCGGGTTTTCTCTGGGATACATCATTTTCCCCACCCTTGCATTCTGGCGCTGTACCATACTCGCCTCGCTTCACCCTCCTTGTCTCTCAAGACCCCGATGTTGAGAGCTGCCCAAATCTCTCCACTTCACACTCCCACACCTTCTCATCCTCCATGGACACGGAGCAGGCACAATAGTAAAAGATATTTATCTCCAGATCGCAACGACCGTCCTACTGCACACTGACCAGGCAAACCGCCTCTTCGTTGACTTATATTACATACAATAAGGCAGAATCGTTACATAATGAATGCTCTAAATGATGAAAATTAAGTAATTTTTGTTGTAAGAAACATATTTGTTGCAAAAAACACAGCTTGATATTTTCCATCATTTTGCCTTTGATGGAAAAAGATGATTTAAGACGCCCCTGCTCTAAACTGCTGAGGTCGCTAAACTGTGTGTACAGTTTTCATAAGAAAACATTTTATTCAATAACTCCTTAATATTACTTAACGATATCTGCTTCAGGTATATTATGTGCGGCCTGAAGCCTACCTCAGAATCCGATGACCCAAGAGGTAGTGCTCGGTTATATACTTGAGATGATGTCGGAGCATGGCTGATTAGAGAGGAGGGCAAGTGCTACATAGAAAATCGGCAGAAAGCTGCGTAGTTAAAAGGAAAAAGACATTGAAGAGTTGAGTTAAGAGATTTGGGCGGCTGTTAAGAGCGAGGTCTTGCTTGAGTGGGCATGGAAGAGAGAACTGTAGAAAGGAAGCATGCACGCGAGTACAGCTGCCGTTCGGAGTATGGAGGGTGTGCCGGCCTTGGTGCCGTAATATCGGCTTGTAAATATAGTATATTCATGGTCACGTACAACTTTAAACCCTTGTTGAATTCTACGTTCTGTATACCCACTACAAATCCTTCTGCCACATATACACAAAATATTAACGAATCTAGAAAAGATATCAAGAAGAAAACGACGCACTGTAGTTTATTCGTCCGCTAGACAGACAATAAAAAATTAATATTTTTATATGTAACAATGGCGTGTTACCAACAGCTGTACCAGAAGAAGTGGTGAGCATGTTAGAAGGAAACGTTTACTTTTCAAATAACGCACCAGAACTTAATTCAATAACATTTTATAAAAAACTATTTTTAAACTAGTTATTACTGACATAAGTTTTAATTAACTCTTTGTTAAGTATATAATATGATAAATACTTTAATTTGTAAAAAAAATTTACGTAAGTGTATTACATAAACAAGTACTAAGTTATTCAAACATCAACGGTAGCGTTAAACGATTGTAATATATTATTTATTAAAGAAGCAGCCAAACATGTTATATATAGGGTGATTTTTCAAGTTTTGATTAAAAAAGTTTAGGCTGTGTCGACAAGTTTCATAGCTTCTCGACTTTTTCGTATAGAGCATTTTTTTACGGTATTGTATATGGTTAAAACGGTTATTTTCGCGATCGATTTTAGGTGTAAGATTTCGGGCACAGAATCTCTGAAGTTGTATAGGGACGCGTAGAACTCCTTTATCCATATTATTACGTCAATAAAACGATACGTTCGCCTATGAAAAGTCTCATAGAGGCGCGTTGCCGGTGTAAAGACTGCACGCCAGTTCATTGCCTTACGCGTAGTGGCGATGATGCATGTAAAGCGAACGCGTATGTCGCCCTTAGTGACTTCCGCGGTTCTGGAAATGGGGCAACCAAAGCGGCGAACTTTCGCCCCGGACGCAAGTGGTCGCCAGGGCGATGCCCACAAAATGCAACATCGCCTCTAAAAGCAAGGCACTGAGTTAGCATGCGAAACACGGGAACAGCAAGCTGCAAATACACGACTTTATAGGCAGAAAGACTGTACAAACGGTCACCTCCGCACCTCGAGTTCCAGGTTGGAATCCCGAGTAAGACAAAGATGTGTGTACATTTTAAGTGTAGATCAATTTAGTTTTTGAGACGTCCCAATTCAACTGTGCGATGTCACAGAAAACCCCCATCACGTCGTTTTCCATTCAGAGTAATTCCTTGAGATTTTTCCCAACTGCCACCGGTTATTTAAAACATGCCAACTAATTTACACTCTACTGACATGTAAGCTATATCCACAGCCTGTATACTTGAATCTCTGTATATGTGATAAATCACTTTTACTCTCCGATTTGGTAGCCTATGATGTGGCCCAATACTTTTTATTTGTGTTTATTCTTGGCTTGTGGTCATATTCCATGGACGAGTTAAAACTAAATACTTCAGTACAATGTCTTTATTAATACAATATTTTTGTTTCTGAAATATAGCCTGCCGAACTGAATTTGCTGAAATTTTTCTCCAGTTTCTATGTTATTACATGTATAGCCCATTAGAAAGCTGACTTTCATTAAACGTTAAGGACAGTCTCTTCCACGAAATTTCACACTTATAATCCTGTAGTGTGAAGACAAATTTTTAGATAATTAGAGGAGTTAAAAAATAATGCTTGAAACACGAAAAAAGCCTAGTTTAAATAAGTTGTTTTGCACATTATTTTGAAAATAATTTGTTTCTTAACAGATATTACATTTAGAAACACATATTGTAGTAACAACCATGATGTAACACAATTCATAAACTACATACACGCAATACGCTAATAATAAAAAAAAGGGTATCATTGTAAACCGTAAAATAATCGGCAAATCCAGGAATGTTGCGCTAAGACAGGAGGTTCCGTGTGCCATACAGCTTAATATTGCCAAGTGAAAGTTGTGGGCGGAGCTTATTTAGATCAGGTAAGTGACATTATTACATGCTGTACGTAGCACAATGGGAAGGTTTGTTGAAGGTATGCTACCATAAAATGAAGAAGTTGCATAGTGTAGTATTGTCGTAGACGTGCCCAAACACTGCAAACAGTCAAGGGCTTGCTCTCCACACTACAATCTCCGATACTCGACAACAGTCCAGTGGAGAAAAGAGTTATGAAAATAATTTGGACCACTTTGAACTTATGATGTGGATAAAAAATTAAGCGTTTCTGTTCAATACCTGCACGGTATCAATTTATTACTGTTACTAGACGAAATGACTAACACAAAAATTAGATGTGACTTATTTTTTTAATGAATTTTCAGGGTGTTTAGATTTTGAAAAGAATCCTACCACAATCAGAAGTACATAACTAATATCATATATTTTTCAACAATTTTTTATTTTCTTTGATGTCAGTGGCCTGCCACGGTCCTGGTATTTTAACAAGCGTTTCTGGTTAAACGCTATGATTCCACATCCAATATGTGAGCTAGTGACTGATCTTGCTAAGGTTCTATTTGTGACTGTTTTTTCTTCGTTATTGTGTCATTGTGATATTTAAAGCTATTATTTTACGTTGTATTTATACTTGTTATAGCGTTGTCCCATCTGAAATTCTTGCCAAGTTAGCAGCCACATTATATCTACATAAATAATAAAAAGTTAGGATAAATATATAGTAGAATAATCATGACATCACATCACAAACGTGTTTTCAACATCGTCAATGTTGGAAACATTTAGCTAAGATTCAGTATTTACGTAACAAATATACAAGACTGACTAAATAAAATATCGTGAAAAACTGTTACTAATGAGGAAAAAATATGTTAACTATAGGAACTGGAGTACAGGACTACAATATTTTTAATTTTATTGTGCTCGTAAAGTTGAGTTATACTCTCCCAAAAGTATTTTTTTTTCATTTAATATTATTGTTATCACGCGGATCATCTTTAATTTTTTCGTTTTTAGTCTTGATTTTCAGATAAAGTTAAACGCCAGTGCATTTCGTCCTAAAGTAAAGTGATAGAAACGTTTTTAAATGCTCTCCATTAGCGTACGCTCCGTCTACCCTATATTTACACTTGGAAGAACGCGCAGTTGAAAGGGTGTAGTGGGGGGAAGCAAGATCTGCCATAACAGTATCATACAGTATGTTATCGCTTCCCAGGTGGAAGGTTGATGAACTCACTGTCCGTATACGTTACTATGCCGTTACGTCCGCTAGTTGTATGGCGACAGGAAACAAAAAGTCAGTATACTGGCACTGTACTGTCCCACTGTGCGCCAGCTCTAACGTGAATGTTTCACTAGAGACTGGAAAATTTTGCGATTTCACAGCCCTATAATCTAGAGTTAACTCGTTTTTGTGCCACTGATTGTTAGCTACGGCAGTAGGAGGCCGTTTTTGCGACTGCGTATTGAGGTATGAGTCTTCCAGAACGTATTAAATTTGTCATCGGCCAACTGTCGACCAAACACAAACACACCGGCAATTTAAGTGTAACTTCCTCAGAAATTAACCTACGAATTTTTCAGGTATCTTATGTTTTACTAGGGCAGGATTTGACTCGATTTCGTGAATTGAACAGTAGTTTCACATTTACCGCGAACATGGACGCTCCAAGCTACTGGCACAAGGTAGTTAACTAACTACACACAGACGAAATAGCGTGGCGGTTCCTTCGATGTGGAGGGGCCGCGGTAATGTAGCGGCTAACACGACCGCCTCCCGCCAAGGCGAACTGAGTTCTATTCCCGGCGGGATCGCTCCCGGATTTTGGCACGTGGTAATCGTGCCAGACGATGCCGCTGGTCAGCCGATTTTCTCGGGGATCTCCCGTTTCCCCCGCCATTGCATTCTGGCGCTGCTCCATTCACATCTCATTTCATCCCCATCGGCTCTCATGACCTCGATGTTAAGTATGCCTCCTGCCTGGCGTTTGAACTGCGTTACAGAGTGTCAGAAATTAAACGTGCGTCCAATGTGCTGATCAACGAAAAAAAACCCCACTTCAGACGAGGGCTGTCGAATGCTTTCAAGACACCGCGCACATTAGAAACACCATTTTGAGTACTCCAAAAGAGTTAGAAACCGCTTTTTCAAAGCGTTGTATCTTAAAATATACGCATTAGATACAAACGAAACTACTCAAGGGCCCTGCATTGAACCTTCCCACGGACTTTTTAACAATAAAATAACAGGATCGCCGCTAAAAAGTCCCGTAGGTACACGCAGTGCGACTGCTGTAGAACACTGCACGTCAGTTCAGAGCCTTGCGCTTAGTGGCGACGGCGCACTTGATACGTGAGGCAGCGTCACCCTTATCGCTCCCACGCATATCGGCCTCAAATGTGGAAAACAGCTCCAGGTAGTAGGGAGCCTTAAGAGCCGCCGATACCTCTCCACTCCGCCTTGATGTGGGCAAACCCATTCTCTGGTTGGCTGCGCGAGGCCCTGGGGACGGACCTTGTGCTTGATTTGCTACAGCGAGGTTCACTATTGACCGAGCTACCTGCTGGCAAGTAGGTTATCGGGCGCTGGCTGGCGAGCGGCGTTCCTACATGTTGCCGCTCGGTGTCGCCATTTTTCTGGCGCGTGCGGCCGGAGTTCGCTGAACAAGCAGCCGTTTCGCGGCTGTATTCGTAAGTACTCTGTGCTACTGGTGGTCACCACGTCATCAGCGATTCTGTGTATTTGACTGCTAGAGCTGTTACTTCTCATCACCTGCAGGATCCGAGTTCGATTTATCCAACCTAGTTAGCACGGGCGCGTCACTGTCTACGTCCTGTTGGGGTTTCTACGATCCTTAGGGTTATCAGCCCTTCATTATATATATATATACATATATATATATAACTGCCTTTGTAAGTTCCCGCCCGGCAGGCTTATCGGTACAGAAAGGAAAATTTCGCGAGTTCAATTACCTGTAGGCTTCTCACCATGTCCTTTGTGTACTCGATCCTCAGCTGTTTGACCACTGGTTGATGCCTTAGAGAGTAACCAGTGTTACCCCACACCTGGCAGCATGGCATTCACTACTTGTTTCCAGCGAGTTTGCTATTGGTTCAGAGTCGTACAGAGCAAGGCTAAGAAACCCATATCCAATTGCAAATGTTACTTCAATGTACACATGTTTGAAGTCCATTTTTTCCTGAAATGAATTCTCATGAACAACTAAACAAATGATTAATATAATTGGGGTATGCCGATTTATGTGGAAAATAACTGTGGTGTGGAGAGTATACCTCAAAACAATAAAAAAAAAATCCATATTAACGTATGTTCTAGGTTTTATGATTCCCGAGGTAAGGCATTCCACGTTTCTGCTGGGATTGATAATAGCCACGTTTGATACACTCCTGTTCGTGTCACTGCAGCCCTGCTTGCGTACCAACGGTGATTCTGTCATATAATAGGTGCCCGAAATGTCCACCTTGCATCTGAATGCACCCCTACACACGTCGCATCAGTGACGGCAAAGTTCAAACATTCCAGGCGTGCCGCGGATCTGCCGACAACCTTGTTCCACACGCTGGCGAAGTATTGCAATGTTGGCAACACTTGATGCGTAATCGAAGGCCTTGAGATGTCCCCGCAGGTAATAATCTACTGGATTTGTATCAGGGAAACGTGTAGGCCAGGCGATCGGTTCTGCACGACCCATCAACCTGTAAGGGAAACCGTTCATCCAGATAGGATCTGGCCATCTTACTGAAATCTGGTGGCACCCCATCACGCATGAACCACACGCGGTGTATGAGATCCTTATAACTTAAAATAACACAAAATCCATGGGTTATAGGTAGGGCCACCTGTTTCTCGCGAATATATTTATGCACGTGCTAGACTTCAACATCTTACGTGCAGGTTTGCCAATTTCCTCGTGTTATTGGCCGAGTGTCTGAGTAAGAAGTCATTTTCTACTCCACTGGGCCAATCAGAATAAAGCTACCCCAACATTGGACGTTCGTGATTGGCTGGCAGACACATCAGACATGTGCGAATTAAAATCATCCAACTTCTACATTCGGTTTAAACTAACGTGTTTTTGAAGTACAACTAGTCGTGGAATCTTATTGCGAAAAACAGGTGGCCCTACTTATAAGAGATTCAAGCCCGGAATGCTGAGCTCCCGCAGCGGCGAAACGACTTTGACCACGCAGAAAGCCTCCCAGTCGGTGTGATACTTTTTTAGAACCGCCGCATCCGTTCAATATCAGGTTTGATTTTATAAACTGGCACACTGGCCACATGCCCAGGGGCGCGAGAGGTTTGCGGTGCAACGCCGGAGCAAGAAAAAATGACAAAAAAGAGACAAGTTTAATACAGGATCCTGAATAAATATTGTAATAAAGTAAAACTGCGAGATACACCCCTGATTCGTATTCGCACATGATATTCATAATAGCTATGAGAGCGAAGGCCGGTGGATCTGAACTCTGTACGTAAACGCGAGGGGGAGGGGGGACGCTTGCTCATGGCGTGCCCAGGTCGCAGTTGACGTCAAAATCAGGCCCAATCCATCCACATGCAAGCTGAATGCAGTTTGTCAAAGAGAAGGTCTACACATAAACATGCGCAGAGCGACAAACAGGCCAGGACAGAGCCAGAGCTGGGGCGCAGATGGTAATTTTCACGTCCGCGTGGAATCAAAACTACGCCGCGCGGTCTGCGAGCCCGGGACACGTCACAACCGAACGTGTCAGGTCAAGAGGTTAGCGTGGCTGGCTTCCCGTGCGAGAGAGTTCGCGCGTTTTATTCCCACCGCCTTCACCCGTGGTTCATCTGTACTCATCCTAGGCGAGCTCCGGGGCAGTTCGTTACAGCGTGCCCTTCTGCCCCTTGCACGAGAGGCCCAGTTGCAAGGGGAACTGGGTTCGATCTCCTGTTTTGGCCAGTATCCCAGCTCTTCGCCGGATACTTTTTGTTGACCCCGTGGGAAGAGTCGCCGCTGAAACACGCGCTGAGTGATTATCGTGCGTGGTTTAATTTGGCAGTACACTCGCCAGGGGCGCTGTCATAACCTAGAAATTGCCAACTTAGAAACACATAATCAACATTTTTCTAAGTTACGCTACTTCTAAATTACATGTTTTTAACTTGTAAACGTTTTAACTTGCGTGTTTCTAAGTTATTATGGATATTAGCTGTGCCCTGTTCTGGATTGTGAGTTTCTAAGTTATGATAATTATAAGTTGAATATAACTTATGATGTTTATAAGTTATCTAGATCATCATTGTGTGTTTTTATTCTACGACTGTTCTAAATGTGTGTTTCTAGTTTTGATATCTCTCAGTTTTGACTTTCTGAGTTAAAAAATGTTCTAAGTTGCGATTTTCTGAGTTACGATGGTTCTAAGAAATGATTGTTTTAAACTGTGGTTTTCTAAGATACGTGTGGTTCCCCACTTGCGAACCGGTCCATAACGACCAACAAGAGACGGACTAGAACTCAGGGCTGCCAAACTACATTGAACCCCTCCAAGGTATAGACTTCGATCACTTGTGTGTTCCTGTTTCTTCCGGAAGGCTCGTGCCACAAAATGCAATCGTAATAACGGCATCCTACTATGGAAGCAAGAAGTAAATGACAAACTGACTTCTGCTCAAGTGTACACAAGAGTGAAGTCTAGGATATGTCAGAGAACTCGCGAATTTTCCGGTCTCTAGAAATAATGCAGAGGTGAAAGTGCAGCAAGTATAGCAAACTTCAGCCACACGCGCCAGAAAAATTGTATCACTAGTCAACAACGTGAAGGTACGTCGTTCGCCAATCAATGCTTGGAAATGAACTTTTCTGATGGCAGTTCAACCAGCAGGTAATCTTTCAGCGTGGAGTGCCCAGCCAGATACTAAAGCACAGACTACTGAAGAATGCTGAGGCGAAATAGCCGCTTATTCCGCAGACTCCAGCCGCACACGCCAGCAATATGGCGCCAATGGCCAGCAATATGTCGGAACGCCGTTCGCCAATCAGCGCCCGTAACCTACTTGCCAGTCAGCAGCCGAGCCAATAGGGAAAATTTCGCAGCACATAATTGCAGTCATACACAAACCCAGTTCGAAGAGCCTCACACAGCCAATCAGAGAACGGTTACGCCAACACTAAGGGACCGCCACGCCATTTCGCCTCTGTGTATTTACCTACTCTGTGACAAAACCGTCCCCAATGTCTCACAGTGAATAAACGATCAACTAAACATTGTTGTGGATGCCACTTAAAGCGATACCCCAACTTAAAGGAAGACAGGAGGGAAAGGGTGATTAAAATAATTATTAAGGCTACCAATACTTTTTAATAGCTAAGTGAAACTATCATTAGTCCTCGGGAGCAGGCTAGGGGAGGACTGGATAGGAATTCCTCTCTTTCCCCTGAAAAACTCACTCCTGAAGAGCCAGAGGTCGGAACCCTGCCGTCTTGTGTCCGCCTCGCGTCCCTGACGCCCCACGAAGAACCTCTTTCCTGGTTCGGATCCCCAGACCACTCTTCTCGCACCCATCCTGTTAGTATGTTGCAACTCATTCTTATTCGTCAATGGCTTGGTGTGGGCGGAGTTATGGTTGTCAGCCGATTGCCATCCTTCGGTGTCAGCCAGACATAATTAATACGACCCAACTTTCAGGTTTTTTACAGATAGTGCTGCTCGTGCTAACCCAATCTCGTTAGTAGGCCATCGCTGACCGCCTTTTTTTTTCTGAGCGCACTGCGTGGCTGGTGTTGCAACCGTTTTCACTTCTGGACAGTTGCGTTTTGTGTGGAAGAATGAAATCGCGCGGTGCTAAAATGGTTCATAGGAAGCAATGGCTCCCACTTTACTCATTCTAAAGAGGCAACAAAGATAAATATTGCCGGATACAAAGTCAAAGCCATTGGCTGGTTGGTCGGTTCACAAAATGATTGCGACAGAAAGTAGTTCCGACGGTATTTCGGAATTTCTTACGTCAAACGTTGTTGCTTCTTTTAAAGCTCTATAATATTTACATAAGCTATTACGAACGTATGCAAAAGTAGCCTACATGTGGTTACACAATGGAAATAATTTAATTTGTTGTTTCCTTTCGGGTAAAAACACATAATATAATCAGTGCTGTACAAGATGGCGGACGCGGCAGGTCGGGTTGATATGTTACCGCATGCCGAAAAACGAAGGCATATAACAGGAAAACTTATACAAAGCAGACATAAAAGAGTGATGGTTAATATATGTTCTGCTAAGTGTAACGAATTCCTATAAAACAAATACGTCACAAAAGTAGGTACCTGTTTCTTTTATAACGTGAAAATAGAAGGGGTGTAATTCTTACAGCTGATAGCGTGGTTTTAATAGATGATTATTCAAGAGTATATGTGCGTGAATTTCGCGAATTATTCTGACAGCAGACTGAACTCATAAGTTGTTTACACGACTCTTTATCCATTCACTGCTATCATGGAGAGAGGCTTCTTTTTTATTCAACTTGGTTGCACGTGATATGCTCACGACATCTCTCTCTTTCTATTACTGCATATAAAGAGTCGTTTAGGCCGTGTTAACTGTGGCCCAGTCTTAAAAGAAACACACGGGTATACGATCTTGAAGTGTAACCTGTCACCGAAAGAATTTGTGAAATTCACGGACATCTATTCATGAGGCACGTGCGAACGGCTGGCAACACAGCTAATGTCTTGCAAGTGGGTGGGCAGGTGGATTAATTGCAGAAATCCTTAGTTTTCGTGCTACATTTTCAGCTTCAGAGTAATCATGAAAATTTTCTGTCAGTTGAAAATATACATTTTACGAATAGGTAATGTTTGTACTTAAACCCAATATATTTTATTTGGTAGTTGTAAAAAGGCAGGTACGTGACATTCTAAAGTATATAGTATTGTGAAATTTGTCACAAAATTTTACACCGATAGTTGGGATTTCATGTTTGTACTCAAAGTAAGGTAGATAGCTACCTTCCATAATAGCATTCTTTTGGTAATTTTAATTCAGAAAATTAAAATAAGCAGGAAATGTAAGAATGCGACATAGTGGGTGACACCGGACCAAGGGTGACCAAGGGAACCTTCCCCCGCCAAATTGGATTCTCGTTTTTTTTAGCTTGTAAATATTTTTAAACAGAAAATGCCGAAAGTACTCCTATACCCAACTAGCTATTCAACTTACACAGCAGTACACGCATAACAACTGAACTACGAACTCATAATTACGTCACAATATAAATTCTGCAAAAATGTGGAAAAATCAA
This sequence comes from Clitarchus hookeri, assembly GCA_002778355.1. NCBI lineage: Eukaryota > Metazoa > Arthropoda > Insecta > Phasmatodea > Phasmatidae > Clitarchus > Clitarchus hookeri. The sequence continues at coordinate 200,595 of NQII01000684.1, read as the reverse complement.
TATCGTGATGTAAAATAAGACTTCGTAGTTCAGTTGTTATGTCTGTATTCCATTCACGGTTACTTCCAACTTTTCTGAAGCCCTGCTAAAGTTCTACTTCCTTCCAGGACATTTTCCACCTCGTGCAAACAATACTTAACCGAGTCTAGAAAATTACACCAAAGGGACAGCAGACCGCATTCATGCGCACCCAGAGTAATAATATTTTGCATAATAACTATTTTTTATACGCTATTCACGGTAAAGTGAGCACTTTTGAAATCCTTCGCATTTGGAATAATAGTCAATAAATATATATATTGTTTTATTTTGCCTTAGACGGTAACTTCAAGGTGCCGTGGAATGTACACACTGTCTTTATTACATATATGGCAATATTTATTTTAAAAAGTGGTTAAAGGATAAAAAAAAAATCTGAAAGAAAAAAATTACTAGGGCCTCAAAAGTGCTCACTTTACCGCGAACAGCCTATACTACGTATTACCAACACACTTATTTTCTCCTTGTTTTTATTCATTTTAATTACAAAAGAGATATTGTAGTTTATAGATAAAATGTAAGTAAAAGTTCAGTATAATAGAAAAAAAGGCATTTTTATGTTAACACAAGTGTAAAACGTTTGTGGTACATGTCATATGTACCACATATGACCACATGTGTACCACATATTTGTGGTACATAACACGTGCAAACGAGCAGTTTCTATGTAGCCTAGGGTTGAAAGTGAACAGCCTAGGGTTGAACGTGACCTTGCGGGCAGAATTCGACGTCAGAATCGACAAGTTTGAGCTGCATTGCTACCAGCCGTATCTGACTGGCCCCTACGCCCTCGGGCATGAGGTTCGAATCCCGATACAGCATCAATATATTTACACTCTGCCCTCGCAATCATTCCTGTGTATCCGAGGTACACTCACGAAATGGGACAGGACCCGCCCCACCACCTACATGTTCGTTCGCAATGGTATACGCCACCTATTCTAGTGTGTAATGTACGAACCAAACTGTATTACTATTGACGAACCGCGGGATGTGATATAAACACCACCATAAAAAAACTACCTCTGGCTCTCAGCTAACAATCTCGACATGGTAAAAATGGCAGGCTGGGGAATGGAATATGGCTACAAAGTTCCCATCTTCGCAGAAGGCAAGTTCGTAGTGAGCATGCCACTATCGATGTTATTGGGTTTCGCAGAAGATTATAGGAACATAATAATAGGAGACAAGAAAGAACTGGTGAAAATGCTAGCCACCTCGCATCTCTATGCAGAGTTGGGTGCCGGAGAAAACAGCAAACTGTCGTTGTAACCCTGACTAACATGGAGTGGTTGGTTCTCCATGTGACTCCGAGCACCCGCGAACGTGTGAAGCTACTGAACTACGCCAAGAAAGAAAAAATCATTGACATAACCTCCTAGAGTTGGAGTTTGGTTACTTGCCCGGTCCTGTCATCTGCCACGCGAAACCACTAGGTCGTGAAGACATCTTCAAGCACAGAAAACACCCATTACTGACATTTCAAACGAACAAGCAACACAACATATCTGCAGACAAATCTACCTTCGACCACTGCAATGTAAAGAACGTAAAAATATTTTTGAATAGCGAAAGCCATCCATACATGGATTTGAGCACCTCCTTCGACCAAGAAGGATTTACTTTGCCGTATTTTATGTGCACTCAGTTTCAAGGCTCCTACTACGGGCGCGAGTTCTACCCTGTCCTGAGCCCAGAAAGATTCCATGAAACTGCGCCATTGCTGGTCTTTGACACATTCAAACAAAACGAGCGAGTTCAAAATGGCGTGGTGGATTGTCGTATAGAAATTATTTCCAAGGAAAACCTGCCTGCGAACACTGCTGCTTACTGTTTGATTTTGCACTGTTTGATTTTGCACATGGTGAGCTAAGCATATATAAACAGGATGATAACTGCTTCTCACCTCAGTTTGTATCAGGATGTACTGTAATCTGCAAGGCTTCCAGAGCCAGGGTGGTTATGTGCTCAAGGAGATCGCGGTGTCTTACGACGACGATGGCAAAATGCGCACACGCTCCTTCTGCCCCACTTATTCGTGGAAACTCTTGGACGAGAAAAACAAGAATACGAACGACTGGCTGACCAAGTACCACCACGAACTGGAGTGGGATGAAGGCAAGATTCCGTACCACCGAGTGGGAAACGTGTTGCGCGACTTGTTGATGCAGTATCTGCAAGGACTGGTTGACGTGGCAGGGCCCGAGCAGAATAAATGGCTGAGCGACTTGGGCAAAAACGAATTGGAAATCATCGATGTGCAGTTAGGGTATGGCTGTCCTTCGCTGCGCAAGAAGGCGAAACTTTACGACGACCAGCAGCAGCACATGCGCGACAGGTCAGAACCTGACTGAATACGCGTGTGGAGGAACGCATATGATGATGTTCTGAGAATTACTACAGACGCGATAGTAGTAGGCCTACCACAATTAAAACGATACATATCTCTAAAATATAATTAAATAATGTTCATTGCCCTAACGAAGTTACTTTTTCAATTTCAATCTCAAACATGAGAAATGACAAAATTTACATAATTTCAAGATGACGACCAAATGTCCCCCTTAAAATACATAACAAGAATCGTCTTAAAAAAAGAAGTTGCTTCGAGTCAGAATGTTTTGAAATAAAGGGTCGTGGATTTTTTTCCCGTGATAAAAATTTGTCCTATACATCAATTCACCTGTTGAGGTTCCTTACCAGGAACCGAACAGCTATGTACAGTCGTGAAGAACCAAGCACATTCGTGAAAATACACCAATTCGGCTTGCAAGCAGCCGTCAGTCGCTAGTGTTCTGTAATATGCTGCAGGAATACTTACAGGTTGTTCACGATAAACTCAGCACTTTTAAAAGCCCTGCTTGACATCTACTTTTAAGCATATTGTGTTTTCTTCCACCGCAAGTAAAATTAACATTGAAATGTGCCTAATCACATTATTCATACGCCGATCAAATGAAAGTAGGAAATTGTTAGACAAGTAACAATTTAAAAAATTTGCTAATTCATAGTCTCACAAGCAATTGAATAGCCCGCGGATTTTCTAGGGGATCTCCGTTTCCCCCGCCCCTTCATTCCGGCGCTGCTCCACACTCACGTCGTTTCACCTTCATCGGCTCTCCAGACCTTGATGTTATGAGCCGCCCAAAACTCTTCATTCAATCTTCATGCATATTTTCTATATACATATATATATATATAATTTTCTATTTTTTTTTAAATAATAATATTAAGTTTTAATGGTTTTGCTAACCCTTTCTTATACACTTAATTTTATAGTTTCAGGTGTCTCTGTACTCAAGCCGGTACAACACTTGTTTCGTTGTAACTTTAGGCTATATGTTCGGCTTCAGTAATGTGAATCAACTATGATTTAGACAAGTAAGACTGTTTGCGAATCATTTACCCATAGGTTACATCATTGATCATTACAGACCAAAATTACCCATACTTGCGTAATTCTACACTATTCCGTTTATTGAGTCTGAATGGATCAAATATTGCTTAAACGCTAAAGGCTTCTGTGATATTTTTTAATGTGAAAAAAGGTAATGAAATATTAATTAAAATATAATTTGCTTTTTCCGGAGTAGAAGTAAACTCAAGTGTTCACTAGCGCACAGAAATAGAACATAGCTTTGAAAAGAAACAATTTTATACACTGGAGTTAATAGATGTGATTCATTGTCTGCGCGATGATGAAAAGTTCTGAGCCATCTGCGCGAAATAAGGAAGTGTAATTAATTTTTTTAAATATATCTGACAGCATCGTGGTGGATATGTCAAAACTTGAACAAAATTCACGTGGGAATTTTCGAGCCAAATTTTACTTGTTAACAGCGCATAATTTCTTATTATTTAACACGCATCTTGTGTTGCATGATGGGTAAATATTTTTCCCATCTTCGTCCGGGAATATTACGTTATGGTAGCAGTTGCTTGCTTTGACATTAAAGTCCATTTCGAAGCCCTGCGCGCGTTGCCTGTAATTATTTGACTGTATTCTGCACACAAACTATAAAAGGCTTTGTTCTGTAGTAACGCAAACATTTAGTGTACAGCCAAGCTGTAGAAAGATTTTTACAAACATTTCTGCTGTCTAAAATATCTATGCGCATTAATTCTTCAAAAGAGGGTTGTAGGCTGTAAAATACGTTTAATTTTAAGACTATTGTTTATACGTTACGGCTCGAACAACATTCACAATGCGGGAGTTTCGGGCTGAATTTTATGGCTTGGAGGTGTAGCAGAGCACGTGATAAATTATTTAACACGTATCTTGTGTAGCATCATGCGCAAATCTTTCCCAATCTTTGTCTGTGGATATTACATTAACTTTCCGACATGGAAGTCCATTACGAAGCCTTGCTGAAGTTATACTTTCATGAAAATAAAATTAAGGACAACGGACCACATTTGTGCGCGTATTTCTTAATAACACGCCTATTTACATTATTTACATATGAAATATAGGTAACAGTTCAATTAAGCCAATAAATTAATGATAAGTTATGAAACAGGACACAACCAAATACATGTGGTGATTTTTCAAAAAACCCGCCAATAGAACTGGGTTTCAGACTGTTAGAAAACAATTTATTATAAGTGGATTTACTGTATTTGTGTATGCAACGCAGATGAAGCTGACTTTTCAAAACACGTTACACCCATAACCGAGCACTCGAACGTAGCTTAGAGACGGTATTTTATTCAGAGACATAACATATTAAGGAACCTATCTACCTGATCTGAGTTATTATGCCTGACGCAGCATTGTTTATGTTCCCGCCACTTATATATTTTAAAAATATAGATTACGGTAAATTTCAGCAGGCAGTGACTATGTTACGGGCACTTCAGCATTTGATATATGTACAGTAAAAGTTCAAAAAAATAACAGAAAGCTAATATAGTTCGGATACGGGCTCCTTAGAACATGCAGTGTTTTCTTGCACTTACTGATACTTAGTTCTGTGCACATGTCGTGTGATTTTTTAATGGTTTCAAAGTCTGGGAAAATGGGGAAATGCAGTCTTTATGCTTCTCGTTTACATATTTTTGTGCAAGACTAGCATATTTTTTTGTTCTGCCCTTCCTGGCCTGCCAAGCCGCGCGGCTGTCACGGTGTCGTCCCGCGCGATGCGAGGAGTCTCACGCCGCGCATCGCTGATACTACGAAACTTCACGCCGCCGGCGGAGATAGCGCACGCACGGTCCCTCGTCGTGCTGCATTGCTCCGACTCGCTGTACCTGGCCGGCGGATGTCTCGGGGTCAATAAATGCTTTCAAAAACTGAAATCACAATATGTGACTACACTCTTTGCGATTATTTTTGTATGAAAACTGAGCTGATAACTAATAGTCCATAGTAGCATGCCAACATTCAATTTTTTTTAAATTAAAAATGTTATTGAAACAAATTTTTTAAATTAAAATAATAGTTAGGGTTACATGTTGCTGGGAAGAGGAGGAAGACGCGCCCCTGCCTGTGACGTCAACCGATTTGGCTGTCCCAAATTCACCTGGTATTTTCCTACTGCTACCATCCCTACATAGTTTATGAGAAAATTAGTAGTGTGGGAGGGGAAGTCAACCTTAAAAATGCCTGGTCAAAATCGTTACCTTATATTTCACATAGTTTCTAACAAAATAAGTACGACTGTAAGGAGGGGAAGTTGGCCAGTGAAAATGCTTGGCCAGGGAGGGGAAGTCTCCCATAGTGGTCCCTACTCTGCAGGTACTATATTGCTTAAATCACTCCGCGCCTCCCCACCATTTGGCTAGGATACATAAAGGCTGGAGAAACCCTAAATCCCTCACTACGAGCCGAGCTGCTGTGGGATGAACATCGTGCTCGTGGAGCTCTCTGCCGGGAACTGACGCCCTTTAAATCAGCAAAGGCGGAGAGATCTTCGGGCATGGTGAGGCGTCTGCCTGATCGTCAGTAAACGCCCAGGCGGGTGCAAGTGGGAGAAATCAGCTAGGATGGCTAAGCGAGTGCACTAGGCAAATGGCTGTAAAATAGAGGAGACGGGAAACCTGCTTCCACGACGTCTGGGCGGAAGGTTATTCTGCTGCTTAGTGGAAGACAGAAGGTGAGCCCTCCGACATCGGAAGCTGCGTCTGCTCGCCTGCACCGCCGAGTTTATACCCACAGTTTCTGCTTGCTGGATGCCTGTAGTATTGTCGCGCATTTATGTGCAGGAATGCAGCCGGTGGTCTCGGCAATGAGCAAACTAGCTTTGTTTCGTTGTCGCTGTCAAGGGCGCCCCAGCCCACAAGCCCCGCCTCCTCTCTTCTAGCTTTTCCAATTCACATTAAAGAGCACGGTATTCCACACCCTTTGTTTCCCGTAGCATTATCAGTAATGTATGAATAAGTTTTGAATTTCTTTCCTGTCGGGAGAGTTTTTACGGTGCCTATGCCGATTTTTCCTCTCCTCCTTCTTAACTATAGCCTCAGCTATAGGAACACTTAGGGATGCAGTTCATGGCCCCANCGGCCATGGCTGCTTTAATCCCTCTCTGCCGCGATGCACGCCTCCTTGCATGTAATTCCCTCTCCTGTAGGCGTATGGGGCCTAGCCCTGAGACGCACCTAAACTCCCGTCCCTGCCTCGGACGTACACTTAACACTTAGCGATAGGATAGGTTAGTAAAAAAAAAAAATCTCTCACACTGACATTAGCTCTTGTCGTCTGCATATCCGAGTACCCTCCTGCTTCGTCACCATTTTGTGCTTGGAGAGTTATTGCGAGAGGTTTCACGGTCGCCTTCCAGTTTTACTTCGAGTAATTGCTAGCGAAGGTATATTATTTCTAATTTTTTATCATCGGGTTTTATGCACTCTTGTATTTTTCACCGAATTTTATACAGATTGTTTGCTAATAAATAAATAACTGATTCACTTTCTTGTCAATTTGTTTCGTAACGAGTTCTTTAATTTTAAAATAAATAACTGTTGTAGTTTCTTGTTTATTTGTTTGGCAATGAGCTCTTAAATTTTTTTAAATAAAGTTTTTATGCAAACGATTTTAAAATGAAATTGTCTTGTGTGCTTACTGAATGTTACAATGCAAAGTTATTAACAACGGTTTTTTTTCGCAGTGATTGGCAGCCAGTACGTCGGTCCCTTGCAAAGGTTCGTACTTTGGCCTGTCAACCGACATCGGAGCAAGTCAGCNAGTTATTAACAACGGTTTTTTTTCGCAGTGATTGGCAGCCAGTACGTCGGTCCCTTGCAAAGGTTCGTACTTTGGCCTGTCAACCGACATCGGAGCAAGTCAGCATCGACTGTCAGTTCTTGCGTGTTCCGAATTCTTTTGAAAGTAAGTACTAACACCGATGAGATAGTTAAAAGTGACGTATTTTGTAATTTTTTTTTACCGCGCATTGATCCTTTGTAGGTGTTCGCAGTCAGCAGTCACAGGTCCTACCAATTCCTGGAGTCGTGTCTTCAGTCGGCTTGCGGCCCCATCTGTACGGCCGTAAGGAAACCTCCGCATATTCACGCTAATACAAGCGGTGAGTATTTCCGACCGCGTGAAGAATATTATGCGTGTGCTTATTAGACCTTTTTTTTACATTATTTGGTGAACTTGTGTCCAGGTGAAGTGACTTCCGTGGTAGGACGTCAGAGAGCCTCCTTTGCGAGTCAAATCGTCCGTTTCACGGGAGTCCCTAGCAATGCAGCCTATCGTTGTTAGGAGAGTGACTGCAGTCTTTATTTTATTCTTCAAGTATGTAACTCTGCTGTGTACATGCGAAACTGTCTGTGAGGATTTTTTTTAACTATACTCGTTGACAAAAAATGTAGTGTTGTGTATAGTTCAACAATTTTTTTGTCGCTTTTTTAAAAAAACTATTATTCAAGTTCGTAAATAGCTTGTCTATGTCATTGTAGAGTGAAAAAATCTAACTATATTATTTTCTTTAAAAGCCTAAATCCCACAGGTGAAATATGTTTTCATATTGTTGAAAATTTTTTAAAAAACGTTTTGTTACGCAGTCTATAAATATACTTGGAGACAGAGTAGTTACACATGCTTTCTTGTCGTATGTATTAGCGTTTTAATTGAATATTTTTTCCAGCTTCGTCAAATTATTTGGCATTAATGCTATGTCCACATTATTAACATTATTCGCGACCATATGTTGTGGGTTTTGTTAAGNGTCAAATTATTTGGCATTAATGCTATGTCCACATTATTAACATTATTCGCGACCATATGTTGTGGGTTTTGTTAAGGATTTTATTTTTAAAAAAAGTAACTACATTTGTTGATAACATAATTTTTTTCAAAACATTGTGTCTAGAAAAAAAAAAAAAAAAAAAAAAAGCTTTTTATAAAACTATTATTCTTATTCATAAATAACTTGCCTATAGTATAATTCAGTGAAAAAAAATGACATAAGAGTATTTGTTCTGCTACACAGTTCGGTATTAAATTTAAAAAAAATTTTAATATTTTTTACTTGGAAGCAGAGTAGTTACACAGGCTTTGTTGGCATACGTATTTGCGTATTAATTATACTTTTTTCAAGCTTCACCGCCATTTTTTTTGCATAAACCTACAGTGACCAGGATATTAATATTATTCGTACCCGTATGTTGCAGGTTTTTTTTTTGCTGAAGTCTTTAGCATGGAGGGCGGCTGTGCTTACGTGGGTACTTCGGGGGGTTTCCAACTTCCTTCGCCTCCTTCTGTCTCTGGGGTAAGTGCAATATCGTTGCTAGGGTTACATCGCGGTTTTTGCAGCAAGTGTTTTGCCATCCGGAAGTCTGGATTAAAGCACGAGAGGATCTGCATCCATAATCCTCACAGGGAANGGGTTTTTTTTTGCTGAAGTCTTTAGCATGGAGGGCGGCTGTGCTTACGTGGGTACTTCGGGGGGTTTCCAACTTCATTCGCCTCCTTCTGTCTCTGGGGTAAGTGCAATATCGTTGCTAGGGTTACATCGTGGTTTCTGCAGCAAGTGTTTTGCCATCCGGAAGTCTGGATTAAAGCACGAGAGGATCTGCATCCATAATCCTCACAGGGAAGNTGCAGCAAGTGTTTTGCCATCCGGAAGTCTGGATTAAAGCACGAGAGGATCTGCATCCATAATCCTCACAGGGAAGAGGAGCAAGTCTGCGCGAAGTGCGGGATGCAGATTGGGCGGAAGGACAACATGGAGCGACATTTGAGAAGCTGCAATGGCGCAGTGCAGCAGAAAGCAGCTGGCAACTGCAAGTTTTGTAATGCTCCGTTTGCCAACACAGCAGACGCCCGAAGGCACGAAAAAGGGTGTAAGTTCAACCCGGATAAGAAAATGTTTGCCTACGAGGACTGTGGGAAAGAATATTCCAGGGCAGACAAGCTAAAATAGCATGCCAAGAAGTGTGCACCCCCATCCCCCCCCCAAGCGAAGAAGGCCAGACATGATGTTTCCACCCAGCAGCAGCCAGTACCAGTACCAGCACCTTGACCGAGGATCGTCGTGGGGGCCGGACAGCTGACGGCCCACTGATTTGTGTTGGCCGAGACTGCCTTTAGGGGCAACTTGAAGACATGTGTGGCAGAAAATACGAGCGAAGGGGCCAAGGACGTGTGCACATATGTGGAAGAAATTAAATAGAGTATCATTAACCAGCTGCAGGAAGAAGTAATTAAAAACGGGCCAATTAAATTCAATTTGTTCCTGGAGTGCGACTANGTATCATTAACCAGCTGCAGGAAGAAGTAATTAAAAACGGGCCAATTAAATTCAATTTGTTCCTGGAGTGCGACTATGGAAAACCTGAGTCCCATGAAAATGAAGTAGACCTACGCGCCTTCAAGACCAAAAATCTGCCTATTTACAATGAATATGATGTGGAAGAAGCTGGGGCGGCCAGCTTGATCAAGATATGCCAAGAAAAGGAGGAGTATATGACAAAGGGATATGGATGGATACTCGCTGCAGTAAAGAGTATGCAGCTCCGAATGAATAAATTGGTACCCCTGAGCGCATCCAGCTACATCGATTTTCCAGCGCCTATCAAAAACCAGAACGCAGTGATAAACCCGAAAAACGAGGATCACGAATGCTTTAAGTGGGCCATACTCACCAGATATATTGAAGGAGCACACCCAGAGCTAGTAGAAAAACGCTACAGAAAACTGGAAAAAAAGATCGATTTTAGTGGCATCGAGTTCCCCACACCTCTGCACCAGATAACCAAATTCGAGAAACAAAATCCTGGAGTGGCGGTAAATGTATTCATAATTAATTACGAAATGAAGGTGGCCCCAAGACGTGTCTGTGATTAACAGAAGCCCATATATTTCGATCTCCTCCTTCTCACCACCAAATACAATGCACACTTCACGTATATAAAAAAATTTTTTCACCTGATGAGATTTCTAATGACAGCCCACGAGAAAAAATCCATATCAGTAAAAGGTGTTTCATGTATTACGATGACCAGTTCCGAGTGACAGAAAAGACGGGAGAAGAAATGCTAGTGGAGCACAAAAGTATTGCAGCCCTCGCGCTCCTGCGCGTATTGAAATGCCAAGCCACTACAAGAAGGGAAGAAGGCCAACCCTCAAATTTAATAATTATAATAATGCAGACAAGATGCCAACCAGCATCTACGCAGATTTCGGGGCCATGCTCTTGCCTGTTCAAACCTGCCAGGCCGACCTCCAGACACCCAGCATGCACTCTTATCAGAAGCACGAGGCCTAAAGTTTTTGCTATATGTTCAAGTCGAACACGACATCATACCTGCCACCAAAACCACAAGTCTGCCAATGGGGCCGAAAATTTACACTAGGGGAGGTGCTGCCAAGAAATTTATCGAGGAAATCGTGGACGTTGGAAATAAAGTAAAGGAAATTTATGAAACAAGTGAACCCATGAAACCGCTCAGCAACTTGTAACTATTGAATCGTTCTATGACAGTTACCTTCTGCTACTGCGAAGCAAAGNACCCATGAAACCGCTCAGCAACTTGTAACTATTGAATCGTTCTATGACAGTTACCTTCTGCTACTGCGAAGCAAAGTTCACAACTGACATCTAGAAGGTAATGGACAATGAGAACTTCACCGAAAACTACAGTCTCCTGGAATAACTGCAACAAATTCCACCCCCGTCCGAAAAGATTGCCTGTATTATTCCACAATTTGACGTATGACGATAACTTTACTATAAAACATCTGGGCTACGACGAAGAAAACATATTCATCATCCGGCATACAGAGGAGAAATTAATCACGTTCTCTAAATCGCTGGGGGAGAGATTCACACTCCAATTCATCAACACCTTCCTCTTAATGTCCGCCAGCCTTGCAGTCCTTGCCGAAAACCTGCCAAGAGACCAGCTGAAAAATACACTTAAAGTCTGGGAAAAATTCGACTGTAAGACAATAGAAGATTATTCTAACATTTATTTGAAGACTGATGTTTTGTTGTTGTCAGGTGTATTTGAAAACTTTAGGAAACTGTGCCTGGAAACCTATGGCCTGTACTGTGACCTTTACGTGGGCACACTGGACTTCTCGTTCGATGCAATGTTGAAGCACACCAAGGTAGAACTGTAACTGCTAACAGATTGCAACAAGTATTTATTCATTGAAAAAGGCATACGAGGTGAAGTGGTCCAATGTGTGAAGCGTCATGCAAAAGCTAATATCAAGAACATTCCATCCACATACGATGCCAGCAAGCCGCCAGTCTACCTCCANGTATCATTAACCAGCTGCAGGAAGAAGTAATTAAAAACGGGCCAATTAAATTCAATTTGTTCCTGGAGTGCGACTAGGGAAAACCTGAGACCCATGAAAATGAAGTAGACCTACGCGCCTTCAAGACCAAAAATCTGCCTGTGGAAGAAGCTGGGGCGGCCAGCTTGATCAAGATATGCCAAGAAAAGGAGGAGTATATGACAAAGGGATATGGATGGATACTCGCAGTAAAGAGTATGCAGCTCCGAATGAATAAATTGGTACCCCTGAGCGCATCCAGCTACGTTGATTTGCCAGCGCCTATCAAAAACCAGAACGCAGTGATAAACCCGAAAAACGAGGATCACGAATGCTTTAAGTGGGCCATACTCACCAGATATATTGAAGGAGCACACCCAGAGCTAGTAGAAAAACGCTACAGAAAACTGAAAAAAAAAAAGATCTATTTTAGTGGCATCGAGTTCCCCACACCTCTGCACCAGATAACCAAATTCGAGAAACAAAATCCTGGAGTGGCGGTAAATGTATTCATAGTTAATTACGAAATGAAGGTGGCACCAAGACGTGTCTGTGATTAACAGAAGCCCATATATTTCGATCTCCTCCTTCTCACCACCAAAGACAATGCACACTTCACGTATATAAAAAAATTTTCTCACCTGATGAGATTTCTAATGACAGCCCACGAGAAAAAATCCATATTAGTAAAAGTTGTTTCATGTATTACGATGACCAGTTCCGAGTAACAGAAAAGACGGGAGAAGAAATGCTAGTGGAGCACAAAAGTATTGCAGCCCTCACGCTCCTGCGCGTATTGAAATGCCAAGCCACTACAAGAAGGGAAGAAGGTCAACCCTCAAATTTAATAATTATAATAATGCAGACAAGATGCCAATCAGTATCTACGCAGATTTCGGGGCCATGCTCTTGCCTGTTCAAACCTGCCAGGCCGACCTCCAGACACCCAGCATGCACTCTTATCAGAAGCACGAGGCCTAAAGTTTTTGCTATATGTTCAAGTCGAACACGACATCATACCTGCCACCAAAACCACAAGTCTGCCAATGGGGCCGAAAATTTACACTAGGGGAGGTGCTACCAAGAAATTAATCGAGGAAATCGTGGACGTTGGAAATAAAGTAAAGGAAATTTATGAAACAAGTGAACCCATGAAACCGCTCAGCAACTTGTAACTATTGAATCGTTCTATGACAGTTACCTTCTGCTACTGCGAAGCAAAGATCACAACTGACATCTAGAAGGTAATGGACAATGAGAACTTCACCGAAAACTACAGTCTCCTGGAATAACTGCAACAAATTCCACCCCCTTCCGAAAAGATTGCCTGTATTATTCCACAATTTGACGTATGACGATAACTTTACTATAAAACATCTGGGCTACGACGAAGAAAACATATTCATCATCCGGCACACAGAGGAGAAATTAATCACGTTCTCGAAATCGCTGGGGGAGAGATTCACACTCCAATTCATCAACACCTTCCTCTTCATGTCCGCCAGCCTTGCAGTCCTTGCCGAAAACCTGCCAAGAGACCAGCTGAAAAATACACTTAAAGTCTTGGAAAAATTCGACTGTAAGACAATAGAAGATTATTCTAGCATTTATTTGAAGACTGATGTTTTGTTGTTGTCAGGTGTATTTGAAAACTTTAGGAAACTGTGCCTGGAAACCTATGGCCTGTACTGTGACCTTTACGTGGGCACACTGGACTTCTCGTTCGATGCAATGTTGACGCACACCAAGGTCGAACTGTAACTGCTAACAGATTGCAACAAGTATTTATTCATTGAAAAAGGCATACGAGGTGGAGTGGTCCAATGTGGGAAGCGTCATGCAAAAGCTAATATCAAGAACATTCCATCCACATACGATGCCAGCAAGCCGCCAGTCTACCTCCAGTACATAGACACGAACAATTTGTACGGTTGGGCAATGCCTCTGCCCCTCGTCGTGCATGACTTCCAGTGGCTGAGCACCGATATCGATGTCACAGCGGTGCCAAATGATGGCCTATTCGGCTACCTGCTGGAGGTAGACATACAATATCCTGCTGTACTCCACGACTTGCACAAAGACCTGTCATTCTTGCCCGTCGACGAGTGTCCTCCAGGTGGCAAGAACAACAAATTATTGACGACGTTGTAAGTAAAGAAAAACTACATTGTGCATTATATCAACTTGAAGCAAGCAATTGAACATGGACTCAAAGTTAAGAAACTCCATCGTATGCTGCAATTCGAACAAGAGGCATGATTCAAGTCCTACATCGACCTCAACACGGAAAAAAAGCAAGCAGCTGGCAATGATTTCGAAAAAAAAAAAATTTAAGCTGATGAATAACGCAACATTTGGAAAACTTATGGAAAATATGAGGAAGAGACAAGTCATGGGATTAGTGTGTAATGAAATAAGACTGAAGAAATTGATTTCCAAGGGCACCATCAAGTGCAGGACGATTTACGACGAAAATCTATCACTGATGAAAATGGAAAAAGAAACGATATTGTCTGACAAACATATTTACGCCAGCTTTTCAGTGCTCAACTTGTCCAAAACATTAATGTGTAGGTTCCATCACGATGTAATGAGAAATAATTAAATATACAGCATTAATCTACTCTACACAGATACTAACTTATTAAATTGTGAAATTGAAACACGATTATTATGCAGACCTGACCGCAGATCCCACCGCTCATAGAAGATATGGATGCCAGCACCTACCCACCCACTCATCCCTGCTACTCCCCCACCAACAGGAAGGTGGTGGGGGAAATTTAAATACGAGTGCGGTGGCGAACTAATAAGCGAGTTCGTGGGGCTGCGTGCCAAAATGTATCGTTATATGTGTGACGGCAAAGTAACCAAGAAGGAAAAAGGATTCCATAAGACAAGTCTGAAAAATAAAATTACACTTGAAGATTACAAAAGAGTGTTGAAGCAGCAGCAAGTCGTGCGTGTAACCATGAATAATATAAGATCATACCAACACGAAGTTCACACCCAGTGCGTGAACAAAGTAGCGCTCACGTGGCAGGACGATAAGATATGGATATTGGACGGAGGAATACTGAAAGAGCCATATGGATATGCGAATTTAAAAAAAAATCATACAGTATATATAATATGTTATTATTGGGTAGAAATTAAGAAGAGAAGAAGAGAAAAAGAAAAGAAGAGAAGAAAATAAGAGAAATATATTAGTATTTCCATCCAATATAAGCATATGGTGTTGTATGTATGAACATTTTGATTGATGTAGCTACTACTGACAGCACGCTAGAGCACATGCAAGATGAATTTTATATCTTGTCAGGTGTGTCACTTTTAGTCTGATGAAGGAAGGTTCAGTTAGACATTGCAGCTTTACAATTGAAGATTAATATAGTGCTGATTGAAGCAATGAGCTAGCTGAGGGGGACTGGCATGTTCAAATAACGTGTCTTTCCCTGGGTGTTGGGTGAATGACGCCGGGATGCAAGGGTAGTTCCTTACCTCGAGGGTGTCAAATCAGAAGCGATTTCACCTCCCCCGCATCCACAAGCTATACAAATCTCATTTGTTTTTTTCCCTGGGGCATGGGTGGAAGTGTTAAATCTGAAACGATTTCACTCCTCACCATCTAACCTCAGCTAAAAATAATAATTCGCTTTTGGTGAAAATGGCTACTGTTTTTACAGCACCCACGCACGTATGGGTCCTGACACACTGCTGCAGTTGTCATCATGAGAGAGATTGTGCCACCGCCAGCAATTCTGACTGCAGATTGTTGCAACTAGTATTTCACTTCGGCAATTTCGCTTGTGCACTCCTGCATGGGGAGTAAGGGACTTGGCCTGGCTTCGTGCGTACGAAGGTGCATCGAGGTTGAGACGCCAATTTTCCTTTATCGAAATTAGAAGCAGGGGCACGAAAGAACCCTACAATGAACACGTCAACAAAGGGGACAAGACACACAACAGCCTGTAATCTTCCGACTATTTTTCGATATCCAATATTTCAAAATTTAACTGATTAATTTTTTATTTTAATTTTCTGTGTATGACATGGTTAAACAAGCAGATCTGAAAACTTAAAATGTATAGTCTTAAAGGCTTATATATTTTTGTTCTTTCAGCTAAGCCAGTAATAGACAATGCAAATGTAAAATAAATACTGTACGTGAAATCTTCGAAAAATTGATACATGTTATTACACATTACAATATAACACAGAAAAATGTGTATTTATTTATTTTATATACATAAAAAATAGTTATTTAAAATATAAATTTCTTGGAAAAAAACCTGCAAACTAACGGTGCGAATATTCTCTTTATTCACTATTATTAAACATGAACACCTGAAAACCTTCCGAGCACATTGGTGACACATTAATAGTATTTTTTAATAAAATGCTGTTAATGTAAAATGTAAATATTTGTATCGCTCTTCATGGCAAATTGGTGGTTAGAATTTGATTTACGTTTAATTTTTGGAAAAAACAAATTCAATAGAATTTAGCAAACTTTTCCAGCACTATTGTGTAGCGCTCCACAAGAAACATGTCGATGGCTCTAGAAAAGTCAAATTGAAGAGTCACACACAAAATTTTCCATTATACGATGCTGTATAGTATTTATACATTGACATCTAAACTACTGCAGACAATCTGTAAACAAATACAAACTCTCATAGAGAGAAAGTTGACAGAACATAAAAATAATTAAAAGCACACCACTGTGCGACAATTCACAGACACTCACTTCGTCATGAAGATGACAAAGTTATATTACAAACAAAAAGTTACCGTATTTTTTATTCTTGATATTTTTTTCCTGGAAAAGAAAACATTTTACTTCAATTAAATTTACAAATACGAGCAATAAGGTAGTAGAAGCAAAATTAAAACAAAGTTTTATATGAGGTTTAATGTTTGACAAATTTTCAGTAACAAAAAATTTAAAAACTTGCATCTGTGAGTTTCTGTCGTATGATCGTTCTAACATCTGTGGTCCTGTTGTACGGCCGTTCTAAAGTGTGTTGATTGTAAAATGTTTCTAACATGTGTCTGCAATTTGTGGTTCTAAATTGTGTTTTTCTTTTGTACGATCGTTCTAACCTCCGTGGTTCTGTTGTATGACTGTTCTAAGGCATGAATTTCGATTGCACGACGTTTCTAACTTATATGGTTCTGCAACACGTGGTTCTAAATTGTTTGTTTCAGCCGTACGTTTCAGCGTAACATCTGTGTTTCTTTTGTATGGCTCTTCTAACACCTGTGTTTCTCTGGTATGACTGTTCCGTTGCCTGTGTTTCTAACGAATATTGGTTCTTAGTTGTGTGTTTCTGTTGTATGACTGTTCTAAGATGTGAGATTTCTAAATGATGTGGTTTCGTTTGTTTATTCTGCTATCTGACTGCTCTAGACTGTGTGTTTCTAATGTATGCGTGGTCCTCTTTTTTTAAAGCCATAAACAAGTTGGAAAAGCCCAGAATCCAACATGGCGGGGGAAGGCTCGCCTTGATAGGCGACCTCGGAAAGCAGAGTTGAAAGACGCCGGCTCAGCGTCGCGAAAGCGAAGTTGCGGCGGCGCGTGTGTATCTGTGCGTGTGTGCGTGCGTGCGCGCCAGGTAGCCGGCGAGGAGCGGCCAGTCGCGCGCAGGGATCAGTGAACTGAGTGGGCAGCGGCCGCCCACTCGCGCGCCGAACTACAGCCTCCCTGCCGCGCCGCACGCTTCCCCAGCCCTCGCACGTCAACTATCCACACACGAAATAAGCCCAAGTCATGCATACTCAGTAGCCATCTTGCTGCATGAGCGTCTGTAGACAGTCGTGGCTGTGGCTGAGGGACGTAGTCTGGGGTGGACCCCACGTGCCCGGCCACCCTCCCAAATATTACCCCAATACTTTTTTTATTTTGTATTTCCACCTGCTCTCATGTCTATCTGTTTTTATTTTGTAATCTTAATAAATAGTGTTATACAGGTTAATTCAGCTAAGATGTTCACCTCAAATATCTTCAGAAACGCTGAAGGTATCGAAATTTCGTTTTCGAATTAGTAAATGCCACTACGGGACTCATAAGACACCATCTATGTCTGTTCCGAGATGTAATTAATTACTAAGATAACGATATCAAGTTTTGTTTTTTAAATGGCTATATACTCATTTCTCCCAATAGCATAACTTGTTGTTAAGCGGCGAGTTCAGTGACATGATTATTATGAAAATCCGACGAGCACTTTGGGTTTCGTAGGTGTATGCATTTGACTGTAGCTATGGCTGGGTAGGTTGCGTCATCCGCTTGGAGATGTTGCATTGGTGTGGACTGGGAATCAGACACGACTGCAAAGTGAATTAATTTAAGCTATGGACATCAGATTAAAAACACATTTTATTTGTCTGTGACATCAACAACACCAACAACCTTTCGCATGCGTTCGATACCTTTATTACTGTATCATTAGCGCCTACGTCACCTGTGTAGAGGCACTCCGCACTTCACTTAGGGAATAAAGTAACCTATTCAACAGTTCCTCCCGGAGAATGGCACGGAACTTACTCATATCTAATGAACGCATCTCCTTGAGCAACCTGTTAAACAAGCAGGCTCGCCTCCCGCCAAGGCGAACCGGGTTCGATTCCCGGCGGGGCCGCTCGCGGATTTTCGCACATGGGAATTGTGCCGGACGATGCCATTGGTCAGTGGGTTCCCTCGGGTGTCTCCCGTTTACCCCGCCCCTACATATGCATCACAACTCCGTACTCATCTCGCTTCGCCCTCATTAGCTCTCAAGACCTCGATGTTAAGAGCCGTCCAAACTTCTCCTCTCCACTACCAGCCAATGAACACTCGTGATAAACGTGACCCTGTTACATTTTGTGGATATAATTAACCACCCAGCCCCACATAACACAGCTAGCATTTCATCACATAATTCTTCAAGGCAGACATTTTCTGGCAAAAACTATTTTCATTGTGAATTAAATTTACAAATGTAATCATATGTACTTATAATATTTTTAATACCTGCTTATAAGTATAAATTCCAGTTTCCAGCCAACAACAAATTCTGCGATGCTCTGATTGGTAACTGCAGCGAAAGCAGCGAAACTTCTCGTTAAGATATAAAATATAGCTGTCTATGTTAACACTTAAGGAAACCTCTACATGCATACGACCTGGTAACTTATATTGTAAACAAGCACACTGAACAAAATTTTCGTTCTTCTGTACACGTCATAATTTTTAAGTAAATGCACAATTTTTTCAATTGTAAACTCCCCTTTGGCGATTTGCACAGTAAAAAAAATTAAGCGTAAGCAGCAGACTTTAGAACTAAACAGTACACTCATAAAATTTCAATGTACACAATGATGATCTGACAGCTTACGTTAATCCAATAGAAACACAGCTTACAAGTGTGTTGTTGCAATTTAAAATGGAAATATGTATTTATTTAGTGGCATTTTCGGGTTTGACTTATTTTTAGCAGCAGAAAAAATTTTTGTTTTCATTATAGAAATGGCCAATCGATACATTATTATTCGTAAACTGACACTATTTGAATTTTTGCATACGTTTTCTCTTCGGCCAAGCAAAAAAAAATACATTTTAAAGAGTCCGTCAGTAAGTTCGAGTAAACTCAAACTCTAGTGCCTTCGTATTTAGTAACCGTCCAAGCTAAACTTCATGAAACTGAACGATGTTTAAAGAACTG
Source organism: Clitarchus hookeri (assembly GCA_002778355.1). Lineage (NCBI taxonomy): Eukaryota > Metazoa > Arthropoda > Insecta > Phasmatodea > Phasmatidae > Clitarchus > Clitarchus hookeri. The sequence goes on along the minus strand of NQII01000684.1, from coordinate 181,116 downwards.
AGCAATGGAATTTAGTGAAGCTTGAATTCACGACGGCTCTTAACAGCGAGGTCATGAGAGTCGATGAGGGTGAAGTGAGGTGGGTATGGAGCAGCGCCGGAATGAAGGGGTGGGGTAAACTGGAGATGCTCGAGAAAACCCGCCGAGCAACGGCATCGTCCGGAACGATTCCCACTTACGAAAATCCGGAGTGAAACGGCCTGGGATTGGACCCGGTTCGCCGTGGTGGAAGGCGAGCAGTCTAACTACTACACCACCATGGCCCCAATAGAGGAAGTGGCAGTGGCTCGTAACTTCAAGGCGAGTCCGCGCATACGGCCCTAGGTTGTCACCCATGAGTCACGGTGTTTATTATAGGAGTAACTAACTTAATTCTAATTGGGTAAGTTATTCTTCTTTCGTCAAAGTCATGCGTCCTCACAGACAGCCTAAATAACTGAGCTGCAGGGAACTGAATTAGCGAATGAATTTAACATATATAAGCTTCCAAAGGATGTGTATAACTGTGTAAAGTTCTGTCGCGTAATTATTAAAAACTGCTGCAGTTGTCGTTTACATCCTGGTAACCCTAGTCAACTAGGGTCCCTTAGTATCTGCACGAAGATGCACATATGACCTTCGCATTGGAGAATCAGCCTTGTGCATGCCTGCTCGAACAAATAAAAATAAAGAAACCAGGCTGTTTGATAAGTGTTGAGGACCAATGGGTAATTTCTGCCCCACCCTCGTAGAGGCTCTGTCAAGGCTCGACAACGCATTCCCTTTAAATGCGAGCAAGGAAAAGTTGTAGACGCTAAGGATCTCAGGGTCTCCCCCGACACGCGAGGTAGGGTCAGCCGCCCGAGTCACTGTCGTGGCAAACATAACCGTAAATATTTGGCGCGGGGCGCCATCTGGGCGGCGCCTCGAAAGGAACAGGCGTGTTAACACGACACTCCGTGAATTACGAAAAAACAAATGAAAGTCGTGAAACACTCAGCGGGACGGCGGGAATCGTGACTCCGGCCGAGGCGCGTTTAACCTGTCACACCCTGTCCCGCTGATGAACGCCGGCTTCCTGGGTGTTTCTCCAGCCCCTCCAAGGTCGCCACAGACAGCCGATGGGCAGGCCTGATCTGCAGTGGGCGGGCACCCTGGTCTGTCTCGTCGGCCCGGAGTGACCTTGAAGTCAGTCCTGCACCTACGGATGCCTCCGTCAGGCGAATGATAATTGTTTTCTTTTCCTTTCCTCTCGGGAACGGAAGGCCGATGTCGTGCTGGCGGGATATATCCCCCATGCGATCGACAAGTCCTCGGGGTGACATTGCTAATCCACTGTCGTGATGGTTTTGATCTCCCCTTCCCCCTCCCCCTCCCCCTTAGCACCTGACGGGCTCGTGTTCGTGACAGGGAAGCGTATCCTCTCGCTCAAGCTCAGCACTGCGGTGATTTTTCATTACATGTTTTATTCAGAGTGTCGAGCCCGCTACAAACTGCGGCAATGTTGCGACGTTATATGTTTTATTCAGGGTGCAAAGCCCGCTACAAATTATACACAATGTTCTACTATCAACTCCGTATTTATTCAAACACTTCAGCTACAATAAAATTTTAATAACAAAATTCTATGGCAAAATTATCATCGCGCGTACTTATTATAGCTGTTTACCTATAAGTACGGCCACTAGTATTTCGTGAATAGATTTATGCACGTGCTAGACTTCAACTTCTTAAGTGCAAGCTTGCCAATTTCCTTTAGTTATTGGTCGAGTGTCTAGTAAGAAAACATTTTATACTCGACTGGGCCAATCAGAAAAAAGTTACCCCGACATTGGAAGTTAGTGATTGGCTGGCAGACACTTCTACGCTTGTGAGTTATCATCCAACCGCGATATTGTTTCTGAACCAATATTTTTTGGAGTACAACTAAAGTCGTGGAATCTTTTCGCGAAAAATAGGTGGCCCTGCCTATAAATATCAACTCTTACAAACATGGTGGTCTGTGTATTGGACGTTGCACAGGAAGTGGAAATTATGTAGATATACTGTACACAGCAGAAGACTTCATTCATTGTTTAGACAATATTTGCAGTATTATTAACAACTGCTGCCAATAACATTAAACTCATGCGCGCGCTTCCATTGGTCCCGACATATGACAGTGTGTTATACTGATAGTACTAGAGTTCCAAACAAAAAATTGTTCTTTGCAATGCTTAAAATTAAATTTGTATATGTGCCTAAAAGAGTTAATGCATAAATGAGAAAATGTATTTGAAACTTTGGGCTTTAAATTTCAGGGACATTTATTGCAAAATTCCCGCAGCTCTAGGCAATTAAAAACGAATGAGTTGCCGGGAAAAGAAACTTATGTTGCCTCATGTTAATTCAGTTTTATGTGCTGCGGCAGTGGGCCAGGTTTATTGATGGCAAGAGCTTTGTGAAGCAGTGACGCCTGCGTTTGACGACCGCGCCGTTGTTAGGCTACCATCACGCGCAAGCGAGCTTAACAATTGTTGTCATCATTCACACGTTCTCGCCTGACGCAGGGTTGGCGTGAATGAGGTGAGAAGGTTGGATGGCACCAAGTGAAATGAAAAGCCGGCGGAGAAGCGGCGGAGTTAAGACGGGGAGGTAAAAGGAGCACCTCAAGAAAAACCACCACACTACATCATACAGTCCACACACGAGAAACCATGCAGAAAATTCATCTAGCATCTGGATCGAGTCGAAAACACCAGAGCCGTGGTCCCATGACGAGCACCATGAACCATGGGTTCACAAACAACAATAATTAAATCCAAAACCTACACGAACAAACATAATAAGGAAGTACACTGAGATTTCCCACAAAGCCAAGCGTCAATGGAATATGCCACATTTGCACCGTAATCATACACCCATGCATCTTACATAGCTTTGCTACACGTCAGCTTTCAGCAAAACCCCAAGAGAAATACGCCAGTGAATGTATTGTGAGTAGAGACCTGAAGAATTCGCAGATTCATTTTGGGACAAGTTGGAATCAAAAACATGTAGTTTTATATAACTTAAGTCATTGGTACACACGGTGTTTGACACCTCCTGGAGAATAGTGTCCAATTGTAGCCTTCCACTGTGACAGCAGACAACCAATGTGCTGTTAATATCGGCATATTTGTACATAAGACTGTAGGGTCTAGTCTGCAGGTCATTGAACTCGCGAATTATGAGTTAATGCACGACTTTATTAACACATACCAAATCTTTGGGGATTTGTTCCAGCTACAAGTTGTATAAATATTATATCCATAATAAACGTGGATCATATCCTGCATGTCTATGTAGCTGATCGCAAATACGAAGCTGCCCTGGGATCTGTTTCTCAGCGGTTGTGAGTAGAGACCCGGAAATTTCGCGGATTCTGAGGACAAGTTAGACTTCGAACACATGTTCATTTGCAGTTCACAGAAACCAAGGTTAGCGTATACATGCGTGGACGGCACGTACGAGCTTGACGAGAGATTTCGACTAAGTGCGTGTAAGTTTAACAATTACAAATTTTAGGTAATCGCTTACAGAGGACTGCAAACAGAAGCCACTCCAATTCAGATAAGCTTCAACTGCAAGTTGCTCTCCACTGACTGGGAACCGGAAGACAGTATCACTCTGTAGCTGACATGCATGGCTTATAAAAGGCAAACGTTTACAGAGCTGTACATGATGTTGTAAGTGCTGTCGTTGATGTAACGTTCCAAGAGTTTGTTAAATGGCCAGACAGTGCCGAACAAATTTGTGGAATGCTGATGGTTTGCAGATGTGTGGATAATACCTCGATAAACATTGACGTCACCTAAGAATATAAACTAGCATTTGTGAATAGGCGTGGCAACCATTCTATAACCTGTACGGTGGTGTGTGGTCCTGATTTACGCTTTTATTACTCGAATGCAAACTGGCAAGCCGGCGTATACGATGTGCGTGAACTAAGGGCCACCAGTTTATAAACAAGAATGGAAGAGGGATGGATGGATTCGAACGTGGATCCTCGTAATCGAAAGGTAACGAGCGCCGTAGCGACTACGACCAGAGGGTCGCCCTAAGGAAGTGAGCTTAGAGTACGCGGTGGTTATAGGCTATTCAAGGTAAAGTGAGCACTTTTGAAAGTCCTCTCATTTGGAATAACAGTCAATAAATATATTTTATTTTAGCCTTGGACGTTAACTTTCGAGAGCGGTGGAATATATACACACACTGTGTTTATTACTTACATGGCAATATTTATTTTAAAAGGTGGTTAAATAATAAAATATGGCTGAAATAAGAAAGTAACTTGGCCCTCAAAAGTGCTCACTTTGTCGTGAACAGCCTTTAGTCATGTGTAAGGGAAGGAACAGTCGAAGTACCGAGTCTAGAAAACGTTTTATGCGATGGCAAAACTAGACCAACTTGAAGGTCGTCTTAGAGTATCTAAATATAACAACTTTAAAATAACTGTACGCTCTTTGTATTCTGACTTTTCTCTTCTGTAAGAAAGATACACAGAGGCACTTATTTTTACACCGCACAGTCAGTGGTGCGTATTGGAGTTATGGCGAGGTGTTAAGAGGTAGCCAAAATGAACACCAACGGTTAGCTTCCACCTCACATCCACCCTGCTCCGCTGCGATACCGCGACGTCGGGAAAACAGAGCAGGTGAACGGGGCAGCGACAAGGGAGCCGCCCCGGAATTAATTCTCAGAAGAGCGGGTTGTGATGGCCGCAGGTAGCCGGCGGTACAGGGACCTGGCCGACTGCCGCTCGCAAGATGGACANCAGAAGAGCGGGTTGTGATGGCCGCAGGTAGCCGGCGGTACAGGGACCTGGCCGACTGCCGCTCGCAAGATGGACACGAGTGTATGTGGCGAGAGGAGGAGCTGCAGTAGAGCAGGTTCCCATACAACTGCACGAGTTGAGAACACCGTCGTCGGCGAACACACGTCACAGACACGGGAAATGTACTCGTGTCGAAACAGCGGTCTGCATCGGGACGCGGAGTACTTAACAATAAAGAGGTAGAGTCGCTGCTTATCCCGCGANCAGAAGAGCGGGTTGTGATGGCCGCAGGTAGCCGGCGGTACAGGGACCTGGCCGACTGCCGCTCGCAAGATGGACAGGAGTGTATGTGGCGAGAGGAGGAGCTGCAGTAGAGCAGGTTCCCATACAACTGCACGAGTTGAGAACACCGTCGTCGGCAAACACACGTCACAGACACGGGAAATGTACTGNGCAAGATGGACAGGAGTGTATGTGGCGAGAGGAGGAGCTGCAGTAGAGCAGGTTCCCATACAACTGCACGAGTTGAGAACACCGTCGTCGGCAAACACACGTCACAGACACGGGAAATGTACTGGTGTCGAAACAGCGGTCTGCATCGGGACGCGGAGTACTTAACAATAAAGAGGTAGAGTCGCTGCTTATCCCGCGATCTCCAGATACACGCACCACCAGATCGCCAGCATGATGTTGGAACGCCGTTCGCCAACCAGCAGCTGGTAACCGACTCGCTAGTCGGCAGACCAGTCAATTGGGAACCTTTCGTAGCACGCAGTAGCCAATCAGAAGCAGGGCCCGTTCTCAGGGCCTCGCGGCAGCCAATCAGATGATGTGTACGTCATATCAAGGGAGCTGCCGCGGCTGCCACGCCACCTCGTCCCTGTGTACCTATGTACGATTTTAACTATCACATAATAATAATAATAATGAACATCGGGCAACGATACAAGGAAAAGAAGCTATAGTCCATTCACGGATACTTCCATATTTTCTGTAACACTGCTAAAGTTCTACTTCCAGGATATTCCTCCGCCTCATGTAAACAAAGCTTAACCAAGTCTAGAAAATTAAACCAAATAGACAACGCACCGAGTTCTTGCGCACTCATTTCAATAATATTTTGCATAAGAGCTATTTCTTACTAGATATTACCAACACACCTACTTTCTCTCTGTTTTTATTCATATTAAGGATTAGGATTGATCCAAGAATTGGGATTGAGCCAAGGATTGTAATTGCGATGGTGATTACGATGATGATTAATGGAAAGATTGAGAGATTGAAAGAAATACTGATGATAAACCAAGTCTTTAAATAATTTTTTTGATTTTCTTAAATTTGTTTGGAATATTTTGGATTTTATAAAAGTCTCTAGAATTTATTTTTGGGTGTAAGGTTATACAAGATCATGGGCACGAGGCCAAGGTCACAGATATGAGGTCAAGGTGAAGGTCATCCAGATCTAACATGTTGATCGGAGTCATCAGTGCCATCTGTGTGTTGAAAATGTAAACAAATGACAAACGAAAAAAACCAATATGGTGTGTGGAGTGCATTCGTCAGAAGAAGCAAAGGTGAGTGAGTAGGGGAGGGGAATGTTAATACTAAGTGTTTGGTTGGATGGGAGATCAGTCGTCTACTGGACGTGGTACTGTGCGGGACCTCCGGAAAATGCAAATTTTTAAAAATTATTGAAAAAATATTTTTTATCATATTTTTTCTAATTTTTTATAAATGCATAGGATAATTTTGGGATTTTTAACGAATTTTTGGGTTCAAGGTCTAAGGTCATCTGGATCTAAAATGGCTGTAGTATCCAGTAACATAATATGCTCACCGGCTTTCATGAATTTTATTAATTTGTACCATTTTTCTCGAGTTTTTGTTTTCAAGGTCATCTAAGTTCAGGGTCTAGGGTCAAGGTCATGATCAACATCCCCGGGGTCCGACATGGTGGGTGGGTAAGGTCATAACATGGTGGCTGGTCGGTTCCAGTCCCTCGTAACCTCTAAACCCAAACATTTAGAATCTTAATTTTTTATATTTTTTAAATCAATTTTTGAATCCTAACTAATATTATAAATGCGAAAGTGGTTGTTTATTTGTTTGTACGTCACAACGCAGCAACGGATCGACGTGATTTTTTGAACATAGATAGTTGGAGGGCCGGGAAGTGACATAGCTTNGCAGACCAGTCAATTGGGAACCTTTCGTAGCACGCAGTAGCCAATCAGAAGCAGGGCCCGTTCTCAGGGCCTCGCGCAGCCAATCAGATGATGTGTACGTCATATCAAGGGAGCTGCCACGGCTGCCACGCCACCTCGTCCCTGTGTACCTATGTACGATTTTAACTATCACATCATAATAATAATAATGAACATCGGGCAACGATACAAGGAAAAGAAGCTATAGTCCATTCACGGATACTTCCATATTNCATAATAATAATAATGAACATCGGGCAACGATACAAGGAAAAGAAGCTATAGTCCATTCACGGATACTTCCATATTTTCTGTAACACTGCTAAAGTTCTACTTCCAGGATATTCCTCCGCCTCATGTAAACAAAGCTTAACCAAGTCTAGAAAATTNGTAACACTGCTAAAGTTCTACTTCCAGGATATTCCTCCGCCTCATGTAAACAAAGCTTAACCAAGTCTAGAAAATTGAACCAAAGAGCCAACGCACCGAGTTCTTGCGCACTCATTTTAATAATATTTTGCATAAGAACTATTTCTTACTAGATATTACCAACACACCTACTTTCTCTCTGTTTTTATTCATATTAAGGATTAGGATTGATCCAAGAATTGGGATTGAGCCAAGGATTGTAATTGCGATGGTGATTACGATGATGATTAATGGAAAGATTGAGAGATTGAAAGAAATATTGATGATAAACCAAGTCTTTAAATAATTTTTTGATTTTCTTAAATTTGCTTGGAATATTTTGGATTTTATAAAAGTCTCTAGAATTTATTTTTGGGTGTAAGGTTATACAAGATCATGGGCACGAGGCCAAGGTCACAGATATGAGGTCAAGGTGAAGGTCATCCAGATCTAACATGTTGGTCGGAGTCATGAGTGCCATCTGTGTGTTGAAAATGTAAACAAATGACAAACGAAAAAAACCAATATGGTGTGTGGAGTGCATTCGTCAGAAGAAGCAAAGGTGAGTGAGTAGGGGAGGGGAATGTTAATACTAAGTGTTTGGTTGGAGGGGAGATCAGTCGTTTACTGGACGCGGTACTGTGGGGGACCTCCGGAAAATGCAAATTTTTAAAAATTGTTGGAAAAAAATATTTCTTATCATATTTTTTCTAATTTTTTATAAATGCATAGGATAATTTTGGGATTTTTAACGAATTTTTGGGTTCAAGGTCTAAGGTCATCTGGATCTAAAATGGCTGTAGTATCCAGTAACATAATATGCTCACCGGCTTTCATGAATTTTATTAATTTGTACCATTTTTCTCGAGTTTTTGTTTTCAAGGTCATCTAAGTTCAGGGTCTAGGGTCAAGGTCATGATCAACATCCCCGGGGTCCGACATGGTGGGTGGGTAAGGTCATAACATGGTGGCTGGTCGGTTCCAGTCCCTCGTAACCTCTAAACCCAAACATTTAGANAAAATTATTGAAAAAATATTTTTTATCATATTTTTTCTAATTTTTTATAAATGCATAGGATAATTTTGGGATTTTTAACGAATTTTTGGGTTCAAGGTCTAAGGTCATCTGGATCTAAAATGGCTGTAGTATCCAGTAACATAATATGCTCACCGGCTTTCATGAATTTTATTAATTTGTACCATTTTTCTCGAGTTTTTGTTTTCAAGGTCATCTAAGTTCAGGGTCTAGGGTCAAGGTCATGATCAACGTCCCCGGGGTCCGACATGGTGGGTGGGTAAGGTCATAACATGGTGGCTGGTCGGTTCCAGTCCCTCGTAACCTCTAAACCCAAACATTTAGATCTTAATTTTTTATATTTTTTAAATCAATTTTTGAATCCTAACTAATATTATAAATGCGAAAGTGGTTGTTTATTTGTTTGTACTTTAACGTCACAACGCAGCAACGGATCGACGTGATTTTTTGAACATAGATAGTTGGAGGGCCGGGAAGTGACATAGCTTNAACGTCACAACGCAGCAACGGATCGACGTGATTTTTTGAACATAGATAGTTGGAGGGCCGGGAAGTGACATAGCTTACTTTTTATCCCGAAAAAATATTTCATTTTCCTGGGGGAAATTCTTACTGGAAAATGAAAAAGTACACAAACGGAAGAGCAATGCAACGTCGCAACCTAGCAACAAACCGACGTAATTTCTTGCACATAAAGAGTTGGAGGGCTGAAAGGTGATATTGGCTACTCTTTACCGCGAAAAAATATCTCGAAAAATTACAAACAATAATAGTGAATCAAGTCGGAAAAAAGTTTGCCGCCAGCGCGCCCTCTTGCAATACGCTCTCTAAACCGTTAAATATGGAACAATATCATGTAATAAAGAATTGTGTAGAATAAAAAACCTAAAAAAAAAAAAACTCTGCGGTAGCATATATCTTTCTATAACAAAGAAATACTAATAAGTGTTTTTACCATTTAATTCACCGAGACGTTGAGTTTTATCGTATGTATAGAGTATAGAAGATTAACCCTAAATAAAATTCAATTTTATTTTAAAAAAAAACGTAAACCATAATTTTGTAGTCCACGCGAGCGGAGCCGCGGGCACAGCTAGTAGTTTTATATTTATTTGGAGATTTTTTGGAATTTTTGGAAATTCTTGGGTTTAAGGTTTAAGGTCACTAGGGTCAAGGTCAAAGGTCAAAATCAAGTTAACCTGGATCCAATATGGCGGACAAGATGGCTGACAGAACCAAGTTGCTGATGGCTAGGTCTGACTACGGACCCTGAAACCCTCGTATCGATTTCGCATTCCCTATGTCTATAAAACCAATTGGCCGCCACTGCTATGTCCTCGAAAACAATCCCCCCAAATCCGTCTGATGGATCGAAAATTGCCTTTCGGGGATCATTTTTGGAGCTGGGGAATCGGTGCTTTTTTAAGGGAAAAACGGGAAATTTTGAGGGAGAAAGGGAAATTGTACGGAAAAATGGCTGCCGAGGGACCGGAATGACAGAGCGTGAACAGCTCTGATCCCCGACGCCGAACGCCGATGGCCCTATAATCATTCTACTTTAAGCCTTATTTGCCGGGAAACAGCACTCAGAAATATTGAGTAGGAGTACTTACGACGTGCAGAAAATACCTACTTGGGGTCGACGGCGCGGCGGACCGCCAACACCTTGGTTCCCTACTGCGAATGTCATATTCTAGAACTTTATATTCTGTAATGGAAATTTTTAACCTATACCCAGTAGTTAGAATTAATGATGACTATCAAATTCTTTCTCTTACTTCTCTGGCACCCATGTTTCTCCCGCATCGAAATTACGTTCCATTACTCGTCCAGTAAGGTGCGAAGTGCCACTGTAATAACAGATTTTCTCAAAAATTTCAACAACTGCAACAGAACGTAAAGGGAGAAAATGTTCCTATTAACATTACAGCAATGCTTCCGGAGAACCAAAATCAAAAATAGTCTAACCATAATTGAAAAAAAAAGNAGTTTCAACAACTGCAACAGAACGTAAAGGGAGAAAATTTTCCTATTAACATTACAGCAATGCTTCCGGAGAACCAAAATCAAAAATAGTCTAACCATAATTGAAAAAAAAAAAAAGTTTAAATAAAAACAGTTATTTTAGTTACGAATAAATAATTTATTCATTAAAATTACTGCTAGATTGTTTTTTTACTGAAGTCACTGATTGAAAAATTTGTTAATAATTGTAATTGACAGATAGAATTGAACGATATGTAGGATAGACTCCACAGCTCTACGTACTGTCGAGCCTCAGCTATATTTCCATTGGCTGCTGACGCAGCGAGCGACCAGTCTTACGCCAGACCAGGTGGCGCGGGAATCGGGCCTATTTACTTGCAGGTCCATTATTGGCTCTGTGTTCTCCAGGACGTGGTTAATAAACTGAAAGCCAATTGCAAACGTAACTGCTACGTACACGTGTTAGAAGTTTAGCTTGTTATAATGAACTCGCGAAAATTTCCAGTCCCTACCTACTAACCGTTACTAAAGTTTCTTACGTGAAATACGTACGCCACTGCGCGGTTGCGAGAGTTTACAGAGCATGTTCTCAGCAGCAGTGACGAATCGTCTAAATCCTCTCACGTGGCTTGGCGGCCTCGGCAGAAAAATGGTACAGTTTTGGTTGCAGGTCGCAAGATCATTCACAGAAGGTGAGAGGCGACGGAAGATTGTGGTCACTGTGATCTAAATGTGGATGGTGCCGCGGCTGGGCTCAGCTGTCTACCGGCCCGCCTCCTCGCCTCATGAGCGTGACGACTTTGCGATCACGCACGCAGGGGACGACCTGGTCGGGCCGCAGCGACGAAGGCGAAAATTTCCAATCGTAACCTGCGAAATACAGCTGGTGCGGAGCCGTGGCAAAAGGCGCGAGCAAGCAGAACGCTGTAAAACTGGACAGACGGCCGGCCACAGCCGTCACAAGTGATTGAAACTGACCGCGAACGAGCCTTGCACAACAAGGGAGGCATTTCTCCGAGGAATACCTGCCGCGGCCCGGTTCCCTCCAACTACCACCGTGGCGCGAACCGACCACGGACTCGTGACGAGGCAGGCCAATTTCAATTTTCTCAGCATGTTCCCGACATTGTTTCGCTCATCGTCGATACATAGGGACCGGAAAAAAATTTCGAGAACTCATTTCAGTAAAAGCCGTACCTCAAACACATGTATATGTATATTACGTTTGCAATTGGATCACAGTTTATTAGTCACGCCCAGGTGCACTCTGAGCTGATAATAGATTTACAAGGAAACAATCACCGAATACCGTGCCACCTAGTCTGACTGGGGCAGCAGCTAATAAACCAAATGCTGAGGCTCGAAAGTACATATAACAGTGGGGTCTATGCTACATGTTGTTGATAGCGATTTCAGCAGAAAAGAAGTCCTGTGTTGGAGCACGGAGAGTGGTCCCCTGCGCAACTCGCATTCACACTCCCTACTTTTTTTTTTTTACTACGGAACCCTCTGACCCCATCGGAGGGAGAGAGACGGCCGGCCGCCAGCTATCCGCCGACAAGCCAAGTTCCAAGGAGCACGTCTCTGCGGTCGACGCCAGCGTCGCGCCGCTGTTACGTCACGCCGCCGCGCCGCCTGCCTGGCTGGGAGAGCCGTNATATTTGCAAGGGAACAATCACCGAATACCGTGCCACCTAGTCTGACTGGGGCAGCAGCTAATAAACCAAATGCTGAGGCTCGAAAGTACATATAACAGTGGGGTCTATGCTACATGTTTTTGATAGCGATTTCAGCAGAAAAGCAGTACTGTATTGGAACACAGAGAGTGGTCCCTCTGCGCAACTCGCATGCACACTCTACTTTTTTTTTACTACGGAACCCTCTGATCCCATCGGAGAGAGACAGACGGCCGGCCGCCAGCTATCCGCCGACAAGCCAAGTTCCAAGGAGCACGTCTCTGCGGTCGACGCCAGCGTCGCGCCGCTGTTACGTCACGCCGCCGCGCCACCTGCCTGGCTGGGAGAGCCGTGGCACCGTAACAATTTCCACTGTTGAAGCTACGATCTCTTCGCGAGCAAACCACGCCTAGCTTATAGAACCGTGCAAAACGTGTAACGGGAAGATCGCCGCAGGCCTTTCAGCGATTTGTTGCCCCAGAATAAAATGTTGCGTAGCAATAGGTGTTTATCTTGGATGTACATTACTTTGAGATGTGACCTTGTGAATACACACGACGCGGATGTCTCTATAACAAAACTATATTAACATCCAGTATCGACGTTTAACTTGACAGACATCGAAGCGCTACTACTAAATTTATTTTCTTTCTATAATTCGTTTTAGTTTTTTTTATTAATTTACGACGAAGATATACTTTATTAATTATTTAAACTATTCTGCAGTACAGAAAAGCTGAAAATGACTACTTGATTGTAGCTCCAATCTCCATCACAAAAATGCATGTAGCTAATAAAATCTCCGAATACTGTAGTTTTCACGACACGTGGGTAACACAAAACAAAACTTAGCCCTACAATTATTTTATAAAATTTAACGCTTAAGCATAAGTACTCACTCTAACAAAAACATGACAAACTATATATAAAAAAGTGGGCTGCAGGAGAAGTAGTTACCCAGAAGACTGCGCTCGTCGTNTCGTTTTAGTTTTTTTTTATTAATTACTGAAGGAGAGATACTTTATTAAATATTTAAACTACTCTGCAGTACAGAAAAGCTGAAAATGACTACTTGATTGTAGCTCCAATCTCCATCACAAAAATGCATGTAGCTAATAAAATCTCCGAATACTGTGGTTTACATGACACGTGGGTAACACAAAACAAAACTTAGCCCTACAATTACTTTATAAAAATTAACGCTGAAGCATAAGTACTCACTCTAAAAAAAACATGACAAACTATATATAAAAAAGTGGGCTGCAGGAGAAGTAGTTACCCAGAAGACTGCGCTCGTCGCAAAAGTATGTTGGATGAAATTTCGTCTTCTGTTTGACTCTTGTGTGCTGGCCATAAAATAATCACATAATGATTAGCCATGTTGAACTAATGCACTTAGCATGGGGCAGATAATTTCCCATATATCTGTACCTTGGCACTGTGCATGTGTGATGACGATCACTCGGAATGGTTGTAGAGGGAGGGGGGCGAGTATTTAGGCCGCTGTTGCGCGGGTGACATGTATACACAACACAAGCTGGCGTCGCTAATGGAGCAGCGCTGTGGCAGTGTGTCGCTGCGGCATGTTTTTTTTTAACTTAGTTGATTGTGATTCGGCGGCGGGGCGATGCGGCCGGCGCGGTGGTCTGGCGCGGTAATAAGATAGCCACATGTTGGCCCGCGCAGCGCCTGGCGCCAGGCGGGGCGCCGCCCCAGCTCGCCTGTCCGTCGAGGAACTGGTTCACTGGAGTGGAGTCTCCGAGCGCCGCCGACCTCCTTCCTGCCATGTTCAGGCACATACTAAAGATGAGGCAGACCGATCTCGCTGGCTGCGTTAAAACAATCTCCGTGTCCCAGCACTGAACTGCCTTTTCTGACAACACGTCTAGCGAAAACGGCATGGTTTGGATTTTAGGTTAGCAAGTTGATTTGTAAACAAATGCTTTGAGATTTGTGTATATTTCCTCTAACCAATCTGTAATGCAGTTTGATTAAATTCATATTGGTAAAAGAATTTTATTCATATAGTTGTGCCTGTCATTTTAAAAAATAAGATAAAAACCAAACACTTTCATCACTGTTGGCCATGTGATTTTGACAGTTGTGTTCCTTTGGGGTAGGTCAATGTTGGGTTCATGCGCAGAAGACGAATAAGCGTTCTGCCTCATCTTTAGTAAATGCTTTCAGCTGTCTATGCTCCCCGCTTGGTTCTCCACACGTTATTGGCCCATTCACGGTTACTTACGACTTTTCTGGAGCCCTGCTTAAGTTATACTTTCAGACTATTCCTCCGCCTCGTGCAAACAAAGCTTAACTGAGACTTAGAAAATCACACCAAAGGAACAACGTACCGCATTCGTACGCACTTAGTGTAATAATATTTTGCATAAGAACTACTTCTTACTAGACATTACCAACACACCCTATTTCCTCACTGGTTTTATTAATAATAATTAAAAATGAAATATCAAAAATGATTGATAAAATATACGTAAAAGTTCAATTTTTCCAAATACAAGGTACCTACTTCTATGTTAAGAAAAGTACAAAACGCTTGTGGTCCATGACACATTTAGGAAACAACCAAACACAAGGGATGATTTTTCAAAGGTTAGACTCAAAAAGGGAGAAGAAACTGCGAATGGACTATACACACATAATCACTACACATCCGGAAATTTTGCGGGTTCATCTGGCAAGAAGCTAGACTCCACAATCGTTTGTGTACTTGAGCCTCGGTGAGTTATTCATCTGTTGCTCCAGTTAAACCCTACACTACCTAGGTAGCATGGGATTCGGTATTGTTTTATTCCTTAGCAGGCTCGTTACTTGCTGACCGTCTTCAGGAGCGGTCTAACGAACTGTGGTACAAAAGAAGCAATAACTCGAATGTGCATATAGTTGAAGTTTAACTTTCCCTCAAATTAATTCGCGAAATTTCCGGGTCCCTAATCTCACGCAGTGGACAGAGCTTCGGTGTTGCAGATTTTTTAGGAACAACTAATTTTCGTGGAAAGAGGCCCACGCAGGCACAAAGTTGATAAGTACATAGAGACGAAAATGATGTGGTGATTCCTTTGGCATCGGCGAGCCCATTCTCTCATTGGCTGCACGAGCCGTTTGGTGAGTAGGTTACCAGGCTGATTGACGAAGGGCGTTCCAACATATGTATAGTCTATTCGCGGTTTCTTCACACTTTTTTTTATCAAACCTTCAAAAAAATCACACCATATACGACAAGTTTGGTTGTTACCTTAATATGACATTTATCACAAGCGCTTTATACATTTGTAAACATAAGTACCTTATATTTGTTAAATTGAAATTTTATTTATATTTTATTTACAAATTATCGTATCTCATTTAAAGTTATTGTGAACATTAAAACAGTGAGAAAATAGGTGTGTTGGTAACGCCTAGTAATAAATAGTTCTTACGCAAAATACTATTACAGTGAGTAGGCACAAATGCGGTGTGTTGTCACTCGTGTAATTTTCTAGACTGGGAAAAACTTTGTTTGCAAGGGGTGGAGGAATATCCCGGAATTATAACTCTGGCAGGGCTTCATAAAAGTTGGAAGTAACCGTGAACGGACTGTAACACGTTGCTGGTTAGTGACGCCGCTTCGCTGGCTGGAGCTGGCGGTGCAAGCGGCTCTTTCACCTCCATAAGATAAAGTGCCCTGTGACGACGACGGTTACATTTAAACATCCTACGAGCGTTATTGGCCGCGTGTCTTCGTGAGGAGACACTGTGGTATTCGACCACGCCAGTCAGAATCTTGTTACTCCGGCACCTATAAGCTGTTAACGGTAAGCTAAGCACTTTTGCAAGACCTTCTTATGTTCTGCATACTTGTATGCACATTATGTTTTCTTCCACCATGCGTTAAATTAACATTGCCATGGGCTTCATCTCTTTATTCATGCATCGGTGAAGTGAAATCGTAAAATTATTGGAAAAGTAAAAATTTTACAAATTTGGTAATTATTACACTTCATGGGTTAAAAAAAACACAAAGCAACAGAAAACATGTCATTATCCACAATATGTTTACCTAATGCTATTAATTCAAAGTCAAAACATGGAACTACTTTCCCTCTGTCGTTACCAACTTTATTGGACACATTCCAGTCGGTGTACCCGTTAAAATACTAACAGGAAGAGGCAGTGTTTTTTTTCCTTAATGTTGATCTCAAAAGTGCTTAATTAACTGTGAACAGCCTTTAACATCCGTAGCAATTAAAAACATCGAATTGCCAATGAAAATGGGTTTGAGCCTAAGTGTTTTCAAACACAAACAGACAGGAACTCTTTTCGCGAAAATCTGGTGTCCCTACTTACTGTATTTCAAAACGTTAGGCTCAGATTTACTTTGCTGATTGGTTTTAATTGTTAGGCATTTTAGGGATTTGCCCGCGGATCACACATTTAGTATGGGAGTCCTTATTCTGACTGGCCAAAGTCAGAAAATGTGATCTCGCAAATACGCGCGGCCAATAAACAATCCGCATATGTGCAACTAGGACACTGAAGTTTTAACCTGCGCACAAAGCTTTTCGCGAAAGTAAGTGCCCCTACAGATTTTATTGTAAAAATAATATTTTGACGGCGTGGGCCTACCAACGAACACAATCAAAGGGACACTCCGTGCCCGTTACCAAAGTTTGGACACGTAAAATATAATCTTTGTCGTTACGCCATAAAATTAATGTTCTCTACATACATGATAGCTACTCCCCATGCACGACTTGCAAATTGCAAACCAATTCTGTGCCTTACGCGAGAAACGACGAGGCATTTGATTGGCACGCTGAAGGCACCATTAACGCTACAGTGCCGCAATCATGGATGCAGAGTTTCAAGTGTAATGGGCCATTAAGAACCTCTTCTAGTATCATATACAGGTGGTCAAAGGCAAAAAGATATAGCGCTAAAGATGAGAAACTCCATATAATCACTCATTGTAATAAATACAAATTTTCCGCGGCGACTTAATATTTCAGCACATCGATCTTCTCGCAAAACATTCAGTTTTGTTTCTTGATTGACAATTCGTAATATATTTTCTGTTGTTGTTGGAAAAGTACTGCAAACTAAATCCCGATTTGTTGAAAATGGAAACGGGAAACGACGGGAAGGGAGGACTTTGGCACATATTTCCAGTAGTTAAAACTTACATTGGAGAAATAAAAAAAATCGCAGTTGCTTGAAATTAGACCACATTCCTAACCAGCGAGAGAGTCTTCCAGGCTTGTATTGCAGTGTAGCTTAAGGCATTCTTTCACTAACATCGGTTGACACTAGTCGGCTTAATAAGAATGTATGGGCAAAGAAGAGCTTACGAAAATTCCGCGCTATGGAAGGCACGCTTCAACAAGACAGAAGTCAACTATGCAGCTGCTACTGTAGGAGATGTGTTTGTGTTTTGCTCATCTTGCTTGCCTTTTAAAAGTCGGCTTCCTTGAAGTGAGTGAGTGAGTGAAGAGATTTGGGGGGGATGTTAACAGCGAGGTCTTGAGAGCCTATGAGGGTGATTGAGGTGAATATGGAGCAGCGCCGGAATGAAAGGGCAGGGAAAACGGGAGATCCCCGAGAAAACCCGCCGACCAACGGCATCGTCCGGCACGATCCCCACATGCGAACATCCGGGAGTGACCCAACCGGGGATTGCACCCGGTTCGCCTTGGTGGAAGGCGAGCAGGCTAACCGCTCAGCCACCGCGGCCCCCCTTGAAGCAAGATAGCGTGACAGTCTCAGTTTCACAGTGTTTTAATGAACCTGATATAGTAAGTTTTTTTAGCAGTACGCTAGATTTATATGCCTTTGAACAGAGCACAGCCAAGAAGAAAAATATACATGTTCAAATTCACACAGAAAGTATAAAAAAAAAAACCAAAAGTCACGAAATACCCCTTTGCTCACGTGAAATGGCCTATTAGGACACTAAGCGAAGTCATTAAAGCTTAAACGCCTTACACGTGTTCAATATCACATAAGTCACAGAAGAAAGTTGCGTGCGTCGGAAAGGAGCACAGTAAGGGGCCATAAATACGTTCATTACGTCGGAAAAACTTCTCAGCCGTTAAACTTGTCCTGGTCCTCTATTAGCGATGCCATTATCACGTTAGCAGGCCCACGAAACTCTGAACCGTGTCGTGAGAACCAGTCGTCAGACATAGAGAAGCATTGGAGGGTCCTGCACTGAATCTTGCTACACACTTTCCACTAATAAAATGATAGGGTCACTGCAGCACTATGAGAACACTACACACCAGTTCAGAGCCCTGCGTGCGCGTAGCGTCGATGGTGCACTGGATTTGCGTGGCAGTGTCGTCCTCATCGCCCCTGCGCTTCTGAGATTCAGAGGCGGAACACAGCTCGAGGTAGGCGGGTCCCTTAATTCCGGGAGGAGATAGCACTTGATCTTCACGGTCGTGCTACTACCAGGAAGCCACTGATCACACGCACCAATACCTGACGTAGTTGGGAGAGGTGCTAACAACACCGTTATTGGACTGCAGAGCAGTGGGAGACTATTTTANCACCAATACCTGACGTAGTTGGGAGAGGTGCTAACAACACCGTTATTGGACTGCAGAGCAGTGGGAGACTATTTTATGTAGTGTTGAGTCGCGGCACACGATGTGGATGGACCGTTGGCCTGGCGAAATGATATTTACCTGCGCGTGCTGTGTTGGCAATGGAATTTGGTGGCGGTAGTGTGAAGATCTGAACCAAAACCCACTAANATATTTACCTGCGCGTGCTGTGTTGGCAATGGAATTTGGTGGCGGTAGTGTGAAGATCTGAACCAAAACCCACTAATGCTTAAACTAATTTACGTTTAATTAAATTCGTTTTAACTTTGCTAGCCTGTGCCAACACTATTCACTTTATGGAATTTACACATTTTTCTACGAATATAAATGTAGGCATTTTAAAATATCCACTGTCACAAAAATTGTAGATTTAGAAATGCGTCTACATTTTAGCATATAAATATTTTCTGTAACTCTTAATTTTATTTTGATTATCTAGCCTATATGAGTTTGCATAAATTGAAAAATTAACATTGTATAAATAACTGTATTTTGGCTAGGTAGGTTGTGTGTTCCGTGCATTAATTATTTTTATATCTTAACATACCCTTAGACTGACCAATTCTAAAAATCTTGCAGGTACAACGGAAAATAATTCGTCAGTTTTGTTTTTCCTTCGCAGTTCCGGTATGCTACCGTTTATACAAACGCAGATGTCTGATCTTAGTTGACGACAGTCATGCACAGGCCCCGGGTGTGCGATCGTTCGACAGTCGAGCCTTCATCCACTCCCCCTTTCGCCAGCCACATCCGGCCATAGCGCTGCCAGACGCTTCCGGTCACCACCACGCTGGCCTGCGGCACGAGTGATCATCCCACGAGCGGCTTATCGCACATCTGTCCGGACAGGAGACCCTCTGCCTCAGCAAAACTGCGTTGTCGAGAAAACTACTATTTTAACCCGTTCAGACCCAGTATACACACTCGTATACATTACGAACGTGTAGGTTATTTTTTGTATGTTCTTCACGTTGCGAAGGCTCAGTGACCAATGATCTTACCTGATGATTAGGAAACCANGTAGGTTATTTTTTGTATGTTCTTCACGTTGCGAAGGCTCAGTGACCAATGATCTTACCTGATGATTAGGAAACCAGCTTATTAGTCTACGTAATAATTGGTTCATATAACTGTAGCCGAACAAATAGCTTACATTTCATTGGCTGTGACAGCGAAACACGTTTTGTGTCGACTTAAGTACAGCACGCGTCATAAATATTTTTGTTTTCAACACACTCTAAATTCCAATCAGTGGAAAACCACTGATTNGTAGGTTATTTTTTGTATGTTCTTCACGTTGCGAAGGCTCAGTGACCAATGATCTTACCTGATGATTAGGAAACCATCTTATTAGTCTAAGTAATAATTGGTTCATATAACTGTAGCCGAACAAATAGCTTACATTTCATTGGCTGTGACAGCGAAACACGTTTTGTGTCGAGTTAAGTACAGCACGCGTCATAAATATTTTTGTTTTCAACACACTCTAAATTCCAATCAGTGGAAAACCACTGATTNGTTAAGTACAGCACGCGTCATAAATATTTTTGTTTTCAACACACTCTAAATTCCAATCAGTGGAAAACCACTGATTCGCAGTCAAATTCAACTAACCTACTCGAATGAGCGAAAATAGTTGTTCCGGTGAAACAATTCCACTGATTGAATAAGTGACACCCAACTGCGTGCGGCGAATAAAATATTGGTTTTACTGGATTTATCGAAATCATTACAAGAAATAAACAATTTTACGATGGTCACTGTTTATATTGCGGAAATGAACAAAGTTTTGAAAAATTAAATAAAGTTCGCGGTACTTACGAGTTGACCCCACAGCATCCCGCTTCTAGACTGTCGCCTTTCTAATGGAGCTACTACAAATTCAATGTTTACTACGCGGGGAAAATATATTTAGATAATGAATATTTTTATCAGCTTTAAATATAATGCCATTTCTTTTCGTGTTTAGTTCAATTGGTAACATTAGGTATGTTCGTGCAAACAGTACATTTAATGCAGTTGCTTCAAACCAAGTGCTGTGATGATTACGTGAAAACGAAATGAAAGACGTAAAAAACAAAGTGAAAAAAAATGGATGTTCATGTTACCATACAAAAGACAAAACCCTCATTAAAAAAAAAATATATATATATATATTCTAAGGGTTTTATTAGTTTGCGTGTTGTTACTTCATTTTATATATCTTGTTTAACTGATCCATCAGTCAAATAACAAGGCACTGAAAAACAGCGTATTACATTGTTGATGAATCAGTGGAAAACGTCACTACATAATAAGTGAANAAATAACAAGGCACTGAAAAACAGCGTATTACATTGTTGATGAATCAGTGGAAAACGTCACTACATAATAAGTGAAAGGAAACTGGCATGTTTTCACTAATTCATAATTTAAATTGAATGAAGTGACTGCTGAATAAGTCAGGCGATGTCAACTGATTTAAACAGTGGAACTCTCACTGATTCAGATTTAGAGTGCACCTNAAATAACAAGGCACTGAAAAACAGCGTATTACATTGTTGATGAATCAGTGGAAAACGTCACTACATAATAAGTGAAGGGAAACTGGCATGTTTTCACTAATTCATAATTTAAATTGAACGAAGTTACTGCTGAATAAGTCAGGCGATGTCAACTGATTTAAACAGTGGAACTCTCACTGATTCAGATTTAGAGTGCACCTGAAACCGCAAATTAACGTGGGTATGAATGTTTAAGGCGGTCGCCTACCTGCAGCTATTTTTGCCTTTCAGGCTCGAAAGCGTGGGAGCGGTAAGGCGGTACTGCCAGGCTCGTCAGCTGCGCCATCGCCGCTACGCGCAATCCCATGACCTGGCGTGCAGTGTTCTGATACTGCGTGTGCCTGTCATTTTAATGGTGGAAAGTCTGTAACAAAGTTCAACACCGGCTCCTATTGCAGTTTCGCTCTTGTCCGGACAATATATTTTAAGGCACAGCGGTCTGAAAAAGCACTTTTAACTATATTTATAGCATATGCGATGCCTTTAAAGTACCACTCCGTCCTCGTATGTAGGAATGTTTTATTTTCGTAGGCTTACATTGAACTGACCTCAAAACATGCAAGACGAAACGGTCACCATATTAAATAACTGATAACAACACGGTGGTGTTTGGTGGTTACAAATTATTATTAAACATAAAAAAAATAGAAAATATGAATTTTTGGCGTTCAAGAGAACTGTAGTGAATCAGAAATAATAACGTGCTGTAACTGAAAAAAAATATTTCGTGATTCGTTTCTTTGCTATTCGCATTGTCACCAATACGTAAGTTCTTTTTATTTTTCTCTCCAACTTACCTCTACTCTAGCTTTTATTTNTATAACTGAAAAAAAAATATTTCGTGATTCGTTTCTCTGCTATTCGCATTGTCACCAATACGTAAGTTCTTTTTATTTTTCTCTCCAACTTACCTCTACTCTAGCTTTTATTTATGTCAAGCTTTTAAAGTGAACTAAAAACGGTGAAATTATACCTTATTCAGGACATCTTAAAATCAATTTGGAGCCGGTAGAAGTTCGGTCCTGCCTAATATCATACTCTAAACGAAATAATATACTTTTTGATAGCATATTTATGTTCCTGTGCGTTCCACAATTTTACTTTGGGCTCAGAAAAATTCACTTACCAGTGTGGCACATGGTCAAAGGAAACTTGCCAATCTGAAAACATTCTTAATAGTGACATTAAAAAAACAAAGTCGTGAAGAGAAACTCCGAAGCTCTCGTGACGAGGGGACTGAAATTAAATTACTTAATTTTCTCACTTTCACATGAAGGAAATCGTGGCTATTTTGCTTTATGGATCTTTCTATTTTGCTGGTAACCGACAGATTTCATTTGGAAACTGTATCGGCGATGGAGGGCTGATATAGCGAAGCAACTGTAGTCAGAAATATGGACGCGACAATCCGCCACTCTGATACACTGGGTTAATCTCGTGGGAAACATTTTCTTCAAGATAGCAAAAGAATTGAATGGCACTTTCTTTTAGTGAACTATGAACATAAAAACCAAAATTAAATTTCTCATTTGTTTCAAGACAAGCCTATTTTTGTCTCCAGCGGCTTGTGGCTATTTTAACCTCTTCACACCCGCGTGTAAACAATGTTACACATATCGTACACGACTAAAGGTAATATTTGACCCGTACTGTACACTACGAAGCTTGCTGTCTAATAATAATCTTCCCTATACGTAAATTACCCATAAACCGTGCCACTGCTCTGGTTTTGACATGTTCGTGTATCATTGTCGCCAAAAGCAGAACCTACAGCTCACTGATTGTGATAATGAAAGAAATGCTATGTCACTTCAAGTAGAGTAAAAAATAAAAATAATAAAAACCTTATCTGCATAACCTGAAACTATAAATTTAATCAAACTTGGGAAAGTGAAAAATTTTGTAAATTTATTTTGCTGTTTCCACACATGTTTATACACTAATATAATAAATCTCTATTTATCAGAACGTATTTGATTGAAATACACGCAAACAAATATTCTTAGTGATGAAACTACAAAACGCTTTTGTATTTTACTATAAAATAAACACAATTTTCGCGGCGAGCACTAAACAGTTTTTATAACAAATAGGAAAACTTTCAACGCAATTTTTTTTCAGTTCAAGAAAAGAGTTCGTAAAACATTTTGTGACTCGCTTGACGACAGCGGTTATCTGTCTCTGGTACGCACCTGTGGGGGCTGAGCGTTAATCACGACTTCCCACGGTGTTCCAGTCCTGCTTCGGCAACTCCTCTCGCAACACGCACGCGCTGGCGGGTAGGCGGCGTTGTAACGTAACACAGTTTCTGTTCGCCGCCGCCTTCCAAGAATCCCCGTTCAACCGCCGCGACCTTGCCAGAAGCTGTGAAGTGTCTCTCGGCCGGCGGAAACTGCGTTCTCCAGGAATGTGTGGGACTCGCGGATTACGCCGGTGACCACCTCCGTTTCATGGATTTCTTATGAGTCACGGTGACGTCGCCTGATGAAGGTGGCGATGTCAGTGACAACTTAGCTAATCGGGAGCGTAACACTGCGAGCGCTGCTGACGTCACATGTCACCTGAGTTCAGCAAAGTTATGTGGAGTTCTCCGTAATATTACCACAACAGCACACAAGTAAGGCGAAGTGAAGTGGTTGTTCCTTTGATGTGGGTGAACCCATTCTCTCATTAGCTGTGTGAGGCTCTGGGAACGAACCTTGTGTCTGATTGGTTACTGCATGCTGCGAAACGTTATCTATTGGCTGGGCTACCGGCTGGCGAGCAGGTTACCAGGCGCTGATTGGCGAACGGCATAGCAACACCTTGTCGGCCAGTGACGCCATTTTGCTGGCATGTTGCAGTTCTGTAATCTTAACACGTACAGTCTCAATATAATTTACGAGCTCCAGTGTTATTTTTTTATGTGCGCACTTGCGTCGAGGGTGTTTCTCGCAACCAGTGAACACCGTGCCGTGTGTGAGTGAAGAGATTTGGCCGGATCTTAACATTGAGGTCTTGCGAGCCGAACCATGCCGTGTGTTTGCCGATATCAGCATTACCCATTCGCAAAAGAAAGGTGCCAAAACTTTAACAATTCATATTGATCACAAGAAAGACATTCAAAACACCAGCTACTGATTCCTTGTTGTGTACAGTGCCGACAAGAAATGTCCTTAATGTGCAACATGTCCTAGATCATAGACATGGAGACTGTGATAGCACGACGTCTACATTATTAGAGACAGATTACACAGCCAGCATTTTTCATGAACTTCACTGCAACGTAATATTGCGCTGGCAGTAATGCCTCACAGGCGAACCTATCAGTCGGCCTCGTACATCAAGACTTCTATAGCAGGTCAAGTTGCAACCGGATGGCAGCAAAGGAAAGAGGGCTGAAGGAAGACCTCACCCGCCCTCGGGCAACCACCTGGGGACAAGGTTCTTTTACAGCGGGATTACGAACACCCCCCCCCTAGCTTCTGTACTTATCATTCGCCTTCGTATACTAGCTAATAATGCATGTTAATCACTGCATGAATTCTATCTTTTCCTTCCTGGCATGGGGAACCCACCCAGCATGTCTATCGTAAAAGGTTTCCTCCGACGGTCTCGTCGGTTTACCATGGCCCTTCCACGGGCTTAGTCATAGATTCATTGGAGAGGAGGGCCAGGCCACATACGCCACGCTGGCTTGGCACTCCGAAACCTCACTTGACCGAATGATGCATGTTCCTCCTACACCCAATTTTTGTCTGTAGAGCGTATAGGCCAAGGCCTGACACGCACCTATAACCTCCTCCCTCTTCCTGACTTCAGTAGTTAGCCTATTAACATAGGGTGCACCCCGCCAGAGCCACCAAAAAAACGCGCTTGATTAAGCACTTTTGAAAGCCCTGCTTAAGATAGACTTTTCTCCTTATTCTATATACTTCCGCCACATATAAAATTTACATCTTCATGGTATATTACTGCATTCGTGCGACAGTCAAGCGAAAACGAGAAATTGTTACGAGTGAGAATATGTTACTAGCATGCCCATTCGTGCTGAAATGGGTATAAAACAATGAAAAACACCAACTTGATTTTCAATAAGTTTAAACATCAAACTCACAATACAACGTCAAGACGTAAACTATTTTGCTTAATTCGCTGTCAACTTGACTTGGAGCCTGCATGCAATGGTTTATGGTAGGTATAGGCTGTTCACGGTAAAGTGAGCACTTCTGAGGCCCTAGTTACTTTTTTTATTTCAGCCATTTGTTATCCTTTAACCACCTTTTTAAATTAATATTGCGACGTAAGTAATAAACACAGTGTATATATTCAACATCACTCAGAAATTAGCGTCTAAAGATAAAATAAAATATATTTTTTGACTATTATCCCAAACGAGATGGCTCTCAAAAGTGCTCACTTTACCGTGAACAGCCTAAAGAATACATGCAACTGAAGGGCAGTGATTTTTTTCAAATGTCTATTTCAAGTGAAGCTCTTATGAAAGGCAATGCTAAGACGAACAGAACTGGTGTTCATGTGTCTAGAATATGTGTACACCAGCACGGAGCTCAATGTGTTAACCTAATGGATAGGGACACCCGAATTCCGCGAAAAGATTTCCGCACATGCTATATTTCAGTACTATACGGGCACACAAGCAGTTTTCTTTTGCTTCTTGGTGGCGTGACTTTGTGTGAAAATATTTCCTTCTTGACTGGCCAGTCGGAGTTAGGTAACTTCAGTAGGGCATGTATGCGATTCGCGCGCAAAAACCTAAGACGCATAACACGGAAACCAACCAATAGCTGAAGTGTATCAGAGCTAAAGTGTTATAAAGTACAACGGGTCCTGAAATCTTTTCACGAAAATCGGATGTGCATACTAGTGGGTATAGTTGGACAAGAAACAAAGGATCCATCCCCGTTTTCGTTCTGTGCAGCGACTGCCTTCCCCTACCTCAGCGTGACAGGAGGGGTGGAAAACAATTTACCGGTGGTCGAGTCCGTCTTACACGAGCAAAAGTGGAAATCAGGCATTTTATTTCATGACGCGTTCATCACCTACACTTACCCACATTTTTAAATATGTTAACTGTTCCATTCGGAGCCAGCGTATTTAAAACGGGTTTCCTATAATTATAGCGGTAGCAGACGACTGAAAAAGCGAAGGGAAATATTATCTTGATTCGCTGTTTGAGTCACAAATCCGTATATAAACGTCCTCAAGACAAGCATTAAACTGTATAGGCACCTGCAAGAGTAGGTAACTAACCATTAATTGGTCGAGTCCACCAAAATATTAAAACCACGAGACAAAAAAAACCCACTTGAACAAGGAAAAAAAAAAGGGATTAGCACAACGCATAAATATTTATCCGTCGGGAAGAAAGTCGTGGACAGGGACACTTTTCAGCACTTGACAGAAGTGAAACATCCACTTATACCGTGAACTACAGCCGCACATGCCAGAAAAACTGCGTCACTGGCCAGCAACATGTCGGAAAGCCGTTCGCCAATCAGCGCCTGGTGACCTACTCGCCAGCCGGCAGCCCAACCAATAGGCAACCTTTCACAGCATACANAGGAGTAGCACAACTCATAAATATTTATCCGTCGGGAAGAAAGTCGTGGACAGGGACACTTTTCAGCACTTGACAGAAGTGAAACATCCACTTATACCGTGAACTACAGCCGCACATGCCAGAAAAACTGCGTCACTGGCCAGCAACATGTCGGAAAACCGTTCGCCAATCAGCGCCTGGTGACCTACTCGCCAGCCGGCAGCCCAACCAATAGGCAACCTTTCACAGCATACAGTAGCCAATCAGACTCAAGAGACTCGCGCGGCCAATCAGAGATTGGGTGCGTCCACATAAAAAGAATCACTACACGTCGTTTCCTTTCCGTGTATTTATCTACTCTGCGTTTCATCCCAAATGACCAGGCTGGGTTAGAAACGGTGACCACCACAAGTAAGATTCAGGCCAGGGATGCAACGGGGCTAGCAGTCAAGCCTTATCCGAGGGCCTTATCTTCGACACGTTCATTCACCTGACGCACCAGCCGACAGCCGCTAACTGATTAAACGCAGCGAACCCGACCATGTATAGACACAGGGAGGGTTCGTTGCTGTACCTGCTAGCGGCGAAGGGCGTTATTTAACCTAACAGTTATAATAAACTTTTACAATTTTGTTACGTGTTACACGAGTAACGTGTTAAATTGTTCACATCGTTATTTTTGGAACGTCTTGGATTGCCTCACTTAAACCAACACTTGACTACTGCCCATGCATAAAAGCTATTTTTTCGGAACGTCTGGCTTGTAAATGTTCAACTTCCCCCACCACGTCCGGCCATGGAACACTACGCACGCGTGAAAGTTATTTTTGGAACGTCTTGGTTTACACGTGTGCACACGTGCAAACATCATTTCTTGGAACTCCAAGCTTTGGAAAATTGATAGAGACCTGACAAATTCGCGAGTTCAATGACCTGCAGGCTAGACTCTATAGTCTTATGTACATATATGCCGGTATCAACTGCACATTGGTTGTCTGCCGTCACAGCGGAAAGCGAAGATTGGGCCAGCCTTCTCCAGGAGGTGTCAAACGCCGCGTGGACCAACGGTTGACATTTTATTAACACACGTGTTTTGAATTCTAGCTTGTCCCGAAATGAATCCCGGGGTCTCTAAACATCGAACAACGTAATCGTTAATACGCGGAACGCCGGGACAGGCGAGAGAAATGTCTCACAGCAACGTGTTACAAAAATTACGAGTTACTGAAACATGTTAGCTATTTGGAAGTGGAATGATGGAACTCGTTACGTGAAAGTAACTGTCTGAGCGATCCCTGGTCGGCGGAGCGATCTGCATGGTTAACGCCGCCGACGAGCGATGCTCCAGCTTGCTGACTAGTAGGTTCCTGTTAACCTGCGTGCTCCCGGCGAGATACCATCTTCTCGGAAGTACGGGCGACTTCTCGCCGCTCAGTACTGGCAATTACCACGCCCGTGATGTCGCTGGCCAACTCACAGCTAACGTTCGTTCTACTCAGGCTGGGAAGCGCAATGCTTTTAGTTTGGTGACTTAAATTTTTTGCCACTAAGTAAGCGCTAGTATCGCACGTTTACAGGATTTTTTTTTATATTTTCTACGTTAAAAAAATTGCAATTATCGTAAATAAAATTTAAAATAACTTCGTAACTAAGTAAAATCTTTCTTTTTATCATTCACGTAGCTTAAAATTTTAATCATTAGTGACTTCTTTTGGAATATTGCGCAGCTAGCGGCGCAAATTTTCCCTATGCCAAACTCTTCCATAAGAAAAATCTTTCTGTTCCTAACCTGAGTATAAGTAACCTTATCACAGCCTACACCACAGATATACACTGTTCACAGTTAACTAATCACTTTTTAAATCAACTTGTGAACAATGTCAACGCCATACCTGCGTGTATTTTAACAGGCAGACTGACCGGCATGTGCCCAGTAAAGTTGGTAATGGCGAAGGAAAAAAGATGGAATTTTTTTTCCCTCGTTTGAGGCCGATAAGCGCGGGAACGATAAGGACTACATTGCCACGCGCACCAAGTGTGCCATCGCCACTGCGCGCAAGGCTCTGAAATGGCGTGCAGTGTTCTCGTCGTGCTGTGTGTACTTGAGTTTCGTGCAAAAAAACCTGTATTACAAACGCTTTGCAACGCAGTTCAAGCGCCATGTAGGCGGGCCCGTTTACGTTGAATTAGAAGTGTCGGGTAAACATCTGCGAATACTGAAATTATTTCTTTTGATTTTTGTTCTTTTTAATGCGTAAACGTTTAAGGATTAACACATTTTTGAAAAAAAATATATACTTATACAATAATTTCCCAGTTTTACTTGACACGAACAGAATGAAGTGACCAGGCCAAAGGCAATATAAATNAAACGTTTAAGGATTAACACATTTTTGAAAAAAAAAAATATACTTATACAATAATTTCCCAGTTTTACTTGACACGAACAGAATGAAGTGACCAGGCCAAAGGCAATATAAATATTACCTTTGGCGGAAGAATACACAATGTGCAAACAAATAGATCTTGAGTAGGGCTTTCAAAAGTGCTCAGTTTACCGTGAAATGCCTATACAAACTTGTGCTCCAGACAGCAAAATTGCCGGTAACACGCTGGACGTTTAACGTGTCACGGACTAGATTTATTACTTTGCCTGGTTCAAGCAACACTTTTGGAAAACATTTCCTAATTTCGCATAATTTAAAGCAAACGGTATCTGATATACCTGCAGAAAAGTTTATAGTGAATAACCGAAAGTAATTATCCGTAGAAACGTCTAATTCGAAGTTTCACCTATTCAGACCCACATTAATTTCTGATTTCGGATGCTACAAATAAGAAAATATTTATATAGTCCAGTCGTGGTTAATTATAACTTTTTTTAAAGCCCTGCTACAGTTATACTTTCAAGCTACTTCTCCGCCCAATGCAAACTAAGCTTAACGAAGTTTAGAAAATTACATCAAAGAGATAGTGCACCGCATTCGTATGCACTTAGTGTAATAATATTTGGCATTATAGTATTTCTTACAAGGCATTAACAGCACACCTATGTTCCCCTGTTTTATTCATATTATATATTAAATATTATGACTTAAATATAAAATATAAGTAAAATTTAAATTTAACCAAAAAATATATATATTTATATATTAACATGAGTATAAAATTATTCAGGTACATAACACATTTAGCTAAACACATTCAGCTAAACACGTCATAGGCTACATGGGGTAATTTTTCAAAGGTTTGATAAAAAAAAAGTGCTAAGAAACAGCGAATAGACTATACGCACTGTACAGTAATTTACCTGACACAGCGCTTGTTACGGTATCACAACCAATACGCAATACATAGACTTTAGTTAGTTCGGTTGTAGTAGTATGAACCACTCATAACCTAGAAAAAGTACACTGTAAAAAAAGTGTAAATTTACACATACAAATTTTTGGTAATTTTAAATTCTATATACCTTAAGTTATGTATTTTTACTGCCACCAAGTCCTTGTATGAGCACTTAGTATAGTTGTACATCTTCAATTGTGTAATTTTACAATGGCCGTATGTATGTAAACTTGCATTACATTCCGGAGTATCTGTGAGCGTATATTTACAAGTACAGATTTTCGGTAATTTTACATTTTTATGTGTATTTTACTAAAATGAGTAGAAGACTTGTAATTTTACACTAATGTTCCTGTGAATTCAAATATAACTACAAGTGTTTGTTTAAAACATGCAATCTGGTGGTAAGGAGTTGAATTACTTCGAATTCTTTTTGTGTTGACTGGTAGTTGACTGCATAGAAAACATTATTCCGTCGACATGAACAAATTTGAAGACAATTGGCGAACGAATGAATTTTCTATACGTATGGGTGGAGGACAAAGCGATGGATTAATCGAAGGATCGATCAAAGGATTGGGATTGATCGAAGAATTGGGATTGATCGAAGCATTGGGATTGATCGAAGTATTGGAATTTATCGAAGTATTGGGATTGATCGAAGGATTGATATGGATTGCTGTGGATTGCGAAGGAGGATTGCTAAGGATTGGGATTGATACAAGAATTGGGATGGATCGAAGGATTGACATAGGTCGCTGTGGATTGCAGAGGAGGATTGCGGAGCGAATTGCGGAGCAGATTACAGAGCGGATTGCGGAACGAATTGCGAAGGATTGGTTTGGATTGGTGTGGATTGGTGTGTGGATTGGAGTGAATTGATGTGTGGTAATAGGCTCAAGGTCAAAGGCCAAGGTCAAGGTCACTGACATCATCCATGGCGGTTGGGTGACGTAATAACATGACCAGTTGGCGCCTCGGCTCCTTTCCCGATTCCCCTCTATGCCCAAACAATCAAAATTTAAATTTTTTAATTTTTTTTTTTTTAGAAAATTCTATCAATTTTTAATAAATTTTCAAAATTGTTTTGTTTTAATTTTTAAGATTTTTTGGGACTTTTTTGGATTTTCAAGGTCAAAGATCACCTGGTCAAGGTCACCGATGTCGAACATGGCGGGAAAGATGGCGGCCGGCAGACAGGAATGGCAGAGCATGAACAGCTCCGACGCTCCGTGCCCCCAAGCCCTTGTGCCCTACTCATCATTTTCTACTATTAGTGTAAAATTACACGACTTTTTTACATTGTAGCACGGTATAAGAATCAGTTAGCCCACAGGAAATATTATTGGCAATTGAGCCTCGCAAGTGTAGTACCGACCAAAAACAATCTTATTTTGTGTTACGTACACAACTGCGTACAGTCTGTGCTAATGGATCTGGCTTTGCGGCCACTGATACTGCTTTCTTTACATAATAAATGTGAGTGTAAGCATAAGCAATGGTAGCGCGCTCGTGTTCCTGACAATCTCACATGTCACTTGCTCGGAACATGGATAACTGTCATTAGACCCACGGCAATGTTAATTATTACATGTGACGACAGTACACACGCCGGGCAGAAAGAAGAAACTAAACAAGCGCTTTCAAAAGTGCTGCATTAACGCTGCACTTATTTGATTCGACAGTGATATACGTTTGCCGTTTCCATACGGGTATCGCTCGCCTGTTGGTGGTAATTTTACTTTTTTCGAAATATTGTGGACGTCAGTGCTGAGTACACACGCCTCTTTATACAAGTTTTAGGCAAGACTTTATTATATGTGTGAAACGTAATTAATAAATTCTGAATAAGTATTTTCACTACGTAATTTGAAATATTTTGTAAGACTGAAATTACTCGGACAGACCTGCCGGAGCATTCTGCCGGCGCTGCACCGCCCTTTGTCACAGAAAAACGGCCTGTACGGAAGCGAAATTGCCGTTATATTTAAGGTTATAAAAAAAATCAAGCAATATTGTTACAATAATTGCTTTGGTTGTATGTAATAAAATTTTAGTATAATGTTTACGCATATTTTTAATAATTGAACTTTTGCACATTCATTTCAGCCACGAAAGCTATTATTTTCATAACTTAAATGAATGCACATAAAATAAATTATTATAAATATAATTTTAAACACCATTGCCTATATTTTCTTACATGCAACCACAGTAATTATTATGGCTGACTGACATGACTAAAGTTTTTGTTTGTTTTGCGCACATGAGAGCAAGAATTGACATATTAATAACATTTTTGCTTTCCCTGTAATTTAATAGTTTAGTTCCACTTGATCGATGCGTGAAGAAAGTAATCGGGTCTGTGATTACTTCTCAAGCAACCTTGTATAAACAATGGAGATTTGCTCCGCTGTTGCTCCGCTGTTGCTCCGAGGCGTAACGTCACGGCGTGCGCATGCGCACAAGCTTTCCGCGCCACGACCACGCGTCCAACTGCTTCGCTTGCCTCTGGCGCCAACACCATGACGAAATTCCAAGCCTGAGGCAAGACTCGAACCCAAAATCTTTTAAGTGGTATTGGCAGGTGTTGTTACGAAAACTCTCCTCCGGCTTTACATCCTTCGTGTAGCTCATATTGCAAACGTGAAAGGCGAGCGGTGAGGTGTCTCTACGTATAGTAGACTGTTAAAGAGTTTAGATCTTTACTGAAACGGCAACGTAAACGTACCGCGTGCAAGGTCAGGTAGTGGTTGTGTTGAGAAGGGGGGGGGGGCGACATTTGCCTTCCCCCAAAGTTTTACNATAAAACCAAGTAGATTAAGCTTCAGCATATTTATCAAAAGTGGAGATCAATAATAATGTGGAATCGTAATTTTTTAACTGCTATCGTAAGAAATACGTGTAAAATATTTAAAAAACGAAACAATTTGTGTGTAAATACTGATGTTTATTTCAAATATAAATGTTGCAAGGGGCGCTTTTTTCAAGCCTCAGGGGCACCAGATTCTCTGCAAGACATTGCTCACCCCTTCCTCCCCCTTTACCTAAAACCCCGTAACCCAGAAAGATTCCGACGCCCCTATTGCCAAATGCGCTGTATCTGAGCTCTGAAAAAGGCTCGTGTAGATAAACGAGAATGTAACTTTTGCATAAAAGCCTCATCTCTTAACGAAATGGACTCCCATTCGGGTCGATAGATTTGAAGTTCGATGTTTTTTTTCATTCAGATGGTTCATTCGTTTGTTATCCAAACAAGTACAAAAATTTAAACTAAAACGTCCTTTACAATTATAGTGTATAGAGTCCATATGGAAGTTGGTATATAAGAAAATTACACAACATTTTTTCTTGAATGTTATCTTCAAGTTCAGTCAACTCCTCTCCAGGTAACTTCTCACGTCACGGTTTATTCAAAGCGAATACGCGACACAAAGAGCTCCATGTCAACTTCAATGTGAATCGGCGTCTAGCGCACGCACGGTTCTAGACGTCGTCGGACTCGCAGGTTATCTCCTGCGGGCAAGAGTGAAGAGCGCGGCGTGGCAGGTGATGACGCGCACTTAGTGAGAGCCGGGGCGTCACTCTTCTCGGCGGGTCGTAACGGATATCGCACGCGGGAAGACTACGTGCTGGCGGCCAGCGTGAGTGACGCAGACGCAAGCATGGAAGACAACATTGTCAGCCAGGACCTCTGCAACTGGGGCTGCCCTCCCGCCGTGCCGTCACCATGCTAAGGTTTACTCTACTCCGGTTGAGAAGCACAATGCTTTTAGTTTTTCCACTAACAATTTTCGCCCCTGGGTAAGCGCTAGTGTCGCATGTGTACCGGATTTTTTATATTTTATACGTTAAAAAAAAACAAAATAAATTACAATAATTAAAAATCAAATATAAATAACTTCGTAACTAAGTAAAATCTTCCTTTTTTATTATTCGCGTAGCTTAAAATTTTAATTACCGGTGACCTCTTTGAAACACTGCGCACCTAGCGGCGGAAATTTTCCCTGTGCCAAACTCTTCCATAAGAAAATTCGTTTTGGCCCTAACCTGAGTAGAATTGACATTAACCATGTCGTGCGAGGGACAAGCGTGCCAACTGCAGACAGTTCACGACCACGAGCTGCTACAGACAAAATGGCATGGCAGTTCCTTTGATGCGATTCGTTGCGGAGGCTTATAAGCGGCTGTTTCACCTTTGTATTTCTAAGTCCTCGGTGGTTACAGGAAGCTTTGTCCCCGCTGTAATAAAGAAGTTATCGTCCCTGCGGTGCGAAGGTTAGAAAATGCACGTCACTTACACATAGACCATCGAACAACAAAAAGCACCAAAAACCACTTTTAACAGGCGTCTACATTCCACAAATACTCCATCTTGATCAGGAAGTGTATATACGCGTACATTGCTAACATCACTAACACACACACATACACACACACACACACACATATATATATATATATATACATATAAAAACATTTCATTACAGGCAAGTATAGTAGGTGAATGCTTCGCATGATGTTTCCGGTTTGTATTCAAATCACGCTTAATAAACCATTTTTTATAAACGTTGAAAGGATCGCATCACGAAAATAAAACTTTCGTTTTTTTATACCAACCTTATAGACAGAAAATATAGGAAGTGAACTAGTAAATTTACGGAGCAGGGTTCCTTGAATTCCCAGAAACTTGCGTAAAATTTACTGAAAAGTTATTTACAAAAAAATGGAGCGACAGTAATTTTACAAAGAATTTTAGTCCCCCCCCCCCCCTTTNCCCTTTTTTTTTTTTCAAACACCAAACATATACTCTTCAGTAATTTCACAGAATTTTTCTATGGGAGTAATATAGCCGACTTCTGAAAAATTAATGAGAAATCAGCCCTGTTTCCCGCTTGTGGCGATGTCAGCTTGGCAGGAAAAGGGGCCAGCAAAATTACGTCACTGGTCAGCAACATGGTGGAATGCCATTCGCCAATCAGCGCCTGGCCACCTACTCTGCAGCTGGTAGCGCAGACAATAGGGAACGTTTCACAGCATGCAGTAACCAATCAGACACAAGGAACCGTTCCCAGAGCCTCGCGCAGCCAATGAGAGGATGGGTTCGCCCACATCAAAAGAATTTCCACATAATTTCGTGTACGTATACTCGTCTACTATGTGACATCACAGAGTACACGCTGCCANGTGACATCACAGAGTACATGCTGCCGTCTGTTCATTGGCCAGTGCTTTAATGAGGAACACTTTTTTATTATGTGTACTAGGTTTAACGTGATTCGCTCGTTCTCTTTCTGCATGTGTGTTATTGGTTCATAGTCCTACAGGACAAATCTGGAAACAAGTAACCCAATCACGCAAGTGGTATAAGTGCAGTACAGCTTGAACGCGCAAAATTACCTTATCTCTACTAAAAACAAACCATTTTAAACAATTTTAAAGAGGGATGCCAGTAGGCGTTGTCTTAATTGACTTTGAGATATTTGCAAATGTTTATGCGGCTATTTCACAGCACGTGTGTTGTATGCGAGTGTATGAAATTTCGAACAAACCGCACGCTTGTGGCCTCCAGCGTACGGCCGGCGAGGATATGTTATTAAGCGGCTGGCCTTGATTCTGCCATGAAACATCGCAACAGCTTACGTTATAAAAGGAGAATTCGCTACAAACCTGTTCGTAGAAACTGTATGGAACGTTGCTGTACGATAAAGGACAGCAAAAGAATTAGGAGTACGTACATAAGATTGGCCTTAAAATGTGTGTCATGTGAACAATAAAATAATCAGCAGTGTTACGGTTGTTTAGGAGCCAAATTTATTCCGTACATTGTAAGGGTTTTATAGCCACGTGACATGATATGGATTGTAACTTGATAAAATAGACATGTCGTATGAAAAAATAATATTCTTTATGTTGTTTCACGCGCAAAAAAAAAGAGCATTTTAACTTAAAACCTTGAATCGTACACATTTCAGAAAGTTATTTTAAAAAGAAGTTTGGTTTCAGCTAAAATGTTTATTGAAGTCAGAGGAGTGGCATGTTGCAATTTCTTTGAAATCCGAATATTGCTTCCTGTGGTAAGGGTTTAACTTCTGCCTATTTTTGCTTAAAATGTTATCACAAAAGCTTACATTGAAATACGGCTGAACCGCATAGGAAATTACAGAGAAATATTATTCATGACGTTCTTATAACATAAACAATTATTTTGAACTGTAGCGTAAAGTTTTAATTTTGTTCTACTACGACATTTGTATGAAAATATATAATTTTAAAATTCCTTTTATTCTTTATTCAAGTTATTTTCCTCAATTACCATACATTTTTGAAATTATTATTTCATAACACAATGGAAAAAGTGTAATACCCTGAAAATGTAGAAAATAATTTTTCCCTTCATAACACCGATGTAGAGACTCTTAGAAGACAAAAGTTAAGTAGTCACACTTTTAGTCTTAAGTTAGGGAACGCTAATAATAATTAGAGAACAGGAAATTTCGCGAATTCATATCAGGGCAAGCTAGACTTCAAACACATGTACGTTTGACTTTATTTGCCAAATGGATAGCCGCTTGAGGCACGCCCTGAACGAATGTAAGCCAATTACTAACCTGCAAGAAAACAAGGACCGAAATAGAGTGATTATGGGGACCCGGAGCGTCGGAGCTGTTCGTGCTCTGCCATTCCTGTCAGTCGGCGGCCATAATTTATCCATGTGACCTTGACCATGGTGACCTTTGACCTTGACCTCAGTGGCCTTTGACCTTGACCTCAGTGGCCTTTGACCATGAAACCCAAAAAAATCCCAAAAATATTATAGAAAATTATTTAAAAAATTATTACAAAATTTACTATTAAAAAAAATTTTAAAATGTATTATTAACACGTTTATTAATTTAAAAAATGTATTTACAAAATTATTTAAAAAACTTACACGTACGTTACACAAACATGTAGACACCTTCCGACCAGCCTTCTAGTGTGAAAGCTGTACAACGCATGTAACCGAATATACCATTCTGTAGATCTAATATCTCAATTAGCATAAGGAATAAAATAATTAGTGGTGATGTATTACAGATTACTCAAGCCGCTTATTCCGCGAATTACAGCAAAATGCGGTCGTTGGCCAGGGAAATGTTGGAACGTCGTTCGCCAATCAGTGTCTGGTAACCTACTCGCCAGCCGGCAGTCAAGCCAACAGGGAACCTTTCGCAGTTTTCAATAACCAGTCAGTAGAGACATGGAAAATTCGAGACTTTGCAATCTTACATACAACCATGTATATATCAACTTTTCATTGGTTGCTTGTTGTGACAGTACACGGGGATGGTTGGGTCTAAAGTTTATTGCGTGTTTGTTATTGGTTCATTTATCTCCAGGAGGTGTCAAACTACGCCTCGACAAGTTGCAAAAGTTACATAAGCGTACAAGTTTGTAAATTCTAACTTCTCTCGAAATGAATCTGCGAATTGTTCAGGTCTCTGCCAATCAAACACAGGGAATGTTACCAGAGCCTCGCGCAGCAAATTATAGGATGGGGAAGCCCACGTCAAAGAAACCGCCACGTCGTTTCGTCTCTGTGCGCTTATCTACTCTGTGGTAGAACTGAAGGTGAGTCTCAGCGTCTCGGCGTACCTCGGCCGGCAGCCGCACTCCGCCCACACACAGCAGGCAGCGCCGTTCACAAGTGGCCTGCAAGCAGAAGGTGGTGGGCTGGCGGCGCTACATAAACGCTGCCAGTTCAGGGAAGCGAGACCCGGGGGCGGCTATGTGGCAACTAGCCGGCGTGGGACTGGCACGCGACGCGAGCACGGATTTCCAGAAAGCCGGCCTGTCCGCGCGGACACTTGTGGGGAACCCCGCCCCGCGACACGTCACCGCCGACACCCGCCCCCGGGTCGACAGTACTTCACAGCCAGGCGCGCTGGCAACCCTGTGTCGCCCCACTGATTATCTCCGTAACATATTATCCCGAGTATACTCGTTCACGCCTGACATGTTACGGAATGTAGGAGGCACCTGTTTTTCGCGAAAAGATTTTAAGACAAGTCGTGTTCCAACGCATTTTAGTTCAGATCCACTTTCGTGATTGAAT
Organism: Clitarchus hookeri; assembly: GCA_002778355.1. Classification (NCBI taxonomy): domain Eukaryota; kingdom Metazoa; phylum Arthropoda; class Insecta; order Phasmatodea; family Phasmatidae; genus Clitarchus; species Clitarchus hookeri. The sequence goes on along the minus strand of NQII01000684.1, from coordinate 142,902 downwards.
TATTCGAATTATTACGCGTAATATCTGTCTGCCCGCGAATCACGGATGGTCAGTATCGAATAAACTTAATTCTGATTGGTTCACTCATGTAACAGACTGTCTTTACACAGACTGCAAGTGTGTACACAGGATATTTAAGCATAGCCTACGCGTAAACCTTTTCGCGAAAAACAGGTGGCCCCAAGAATAGGTGAAAATATGGTCGGTGCTGTACAGGTCCAGAAACTAGCGCCAATACGGGCATCGCCTTTCCCTGGCCGTTTATATTGGTTGCCGCTGACACACAAACTATTTTACAATTTGTTGCTGGTTGCGCCAAGAATTCACTGAAACCCTTTCCATAGGTTCCAAAGTGTCAGCTGTAAAAAAAAAAATGCAAATACAGTTCAGGCCATAAATTTCTTTTTTTGCAACGTATGTTAAGGGGTTATCACTTCGATTAAGGTGCAGATTTACTGACAAATAACCCGTTGAGCCACCATGTCCATGATCGTCGGGTGGTCAGACTACTCGTCTCCCACACTTAGGCGAACCGGGTTCGATTCCCGGCGGGGTCACTTCCGGATTTTAGCATGTGGGAATCGTACCGAACAATGCCACTGGTCGGGGGAGGGAGGGGGTGTGTTCCCGGGGATCTCATGTTTTCCTCACCCTTCCATTCCGGCGCTTCACACTCATCGGCTTTCAAGACCTCGCTGTTAAGAGCCGCCTAAATCTCCCGACTCAAGTCTTTGTCCCTGTGTATTGGGATTTACAACGGCCCTATTTTTTTTAACACAGCACCAGACACACTTACTATACTCATCAACGCTTATTACTAACAGGATCTCTGTCAATATAATGACGAGTTCTACAGTGGCGTGTGGTGAACTGTTGCCAGGTAAACTGGCGTTAGCTGTGTGCTGTAGCCTGTTACTTGCTAGTTTTCACTTCCACCACTAAAACGTATCTCGGCAGCTGACGCCACAGGACGTGTGTAGTGGGTCCCTTGCTGCTCGCTTGTGAGTGGTCAGAAAGTATTCAGTTTCCCTCGGCGCACGGTGGTTACTGGCTCCTGCTGCGTGCACCGAGAATGTACAGCGGCGAGCAAGCGCCAGATCATCTTGCAACAGTTCGCCACACGCCACTGGAGTTCGAAGTCTTCCGATCAAATCACAGTAGATAAGTACACACATACGAAATGGCGTGGCTGTTCATTTGATGTGGGCGTGCTCGTTCTCTAACTGGCTGCGTGAGGCTCTGGGAACAGACCTTGTGTCTGGCTGACTCTTGCATCCTGCGAGAAGTCCCTTATTGTCTGGGCGGCCAACTGGCGAGGAGGTTACAATGCGCTGATTGGCGAGCGGTGTTCCGGCATATTGCTGGCTGGTGAAGCCATTTCGGTGGGGTCTGCTGCCGGAGTTCGCAGTATATGCGGCCGTTTCACCTCTTGATTTCCTAGGTACTCTTGTGATCAAATGTTCTTTCCTGCATACCATAAATATGCACTCCACCCTGTGCATATCAGTAATATGTTGCTGACGTAATATTTCGTTACAGAGAACCGTATGAAAACTGTTGGCGAAGTAATATTTCATCGCTAGGGACAGTCGAATTTCGCGAAAATATTTCAGCACATGCTAGATTTCAATACACTATGGTCATACCAGCAGTATTATTTTGCTTATTGGCGGCGTGTCTTTGTGAAAAGACATTTTATTACTTGGCATGTCAATCATAATAAGGTTATTCCGCTACTGTACGTCCGTGATTCGCGGGCAGACGCCTAGGATGCGTAACGCCTAGATCATCCAATCGCTGAAGTGTATCTGAGCTAAAGTGTTATGAAATACAGCTGGTCGTGAAATCTTTTCGCGAAATTCGGGTTTCCCTACTCATGTAACGTTACGGCAAATTCTATATAACTGAGTTAAATTCAGGCGACGTAGCATTACTTCGGCAGCACTCAGAGTGTTGACTCGCGCATAGTTGGTGTATAGGTAGAGGCGCCTGTTTTTTCGCAAAAAGATTTTAGGAAAAGTTATGTTCCAATGCACAGTAGTTCAGAACCACTTTCGTGATTGGATTATTTGAACAGTTACGCGTCGTATCTGTCTGCCCGCGAATCACGGACGGTCAGTATCGAAGAAACTTAATTCTGATTGGTTCACTCGTGTAACGTACTGTCTTCACACAAAGACAAGCTACCAATAGTAAAATGAAGACTGCAAGTGTGTACATAGGATATTGAAGTCTAGCCTCCACGTAAATATTTTCGCGGAAAACAGGTGGGCCCTATGTATAGACCCGCTACCATTTCGCGTAGTACTTCAATACCAAGCCAGGCGTCATTAAAATCTTTACGTTAGTTTCTCGGTTGTCATTGGACCACCGTTCAACCGGCACCCTCTGCACGTCTCTGAGACAATAGCCTTTTATCACAGAGTAGTTAAGAATACAGAGGTGAAACAGCCGGTTATAAGGCGAATTCCAGCTGCACACGCCAGCCAAATGGCGTCACTGGTCAGCAAAATGTCGGAACGCCGTTCGCCAACAAGCGCCTAGTAATCTACTCGCCAACCGGCAGCCCAACCAATAGAGAATATTCCACAGCATGCAATTGCCAATCAGACACAAGGTCCGTTCCCAGAGGCTGGCGCAGCCAATTGGAGAATGCGCACGCCAACATCTAAGGGATCGCTATGCCATTTCATCTCTGTGTACTTATCCACTCCGTGGAGTTATGTCTCAGACAGCAGCCAATGATTAACTGGAATATCGCTCGAGTGTACACAGTCACAGAGGACTGTGGAGTCTAGCATGTTACTATGCTACTTTTTCATATCGCGAAACGGTAGGTTCTCTACTGATTTAAAACGTTATAACGACGCCTTACTTTAGTTTCCTCACTCAGTCCATTGTTCATGCTTCTGTATACACTGTTCGCAATTATATCAAACCTTTGGAAAATCGCCATGTTTGGCACGTGTAATTATTTCTTTTAACAAAAAAAAAAAGGTTAGGCTACATATTACGAGCATTTCATACCTCCGTTGACTTTGACGTACCTTCTTACGTGATCAGTAATGCACAGTTATTATGTGGATTATTGTTAAACTGAGTTTGTTTACGTTATTGTAAACTGCTAAAGGCGTCATATTTACGTTTTCGGTAATGCAATGTTGTAAATTGTTATGTATTAGAAAAATCTAGCGTCCGGTTGTATCTTCAGCGCACAAATAGGGTGCGTTGACTATCTTTGGTGTTTTCTTACAGAATTGTTTAAGTTTTATATATACATGTTACGGAAAGATAACGAGTAGCCAGCTGGAAGTAACTATGAACATACTATTCGCGTTGCTAGTGAATTAGGAAAATTACTAGTATTTCCATGCTTTAACATGTTATTAGAAGTGTCACGGTTCCACAGCAATGTTAATTTTTATACATGCGTACAGCGCAAGGATACACAGCGGTGTGAAAGAAGAACTAAGCAGGACTTCCAAAAGTGCTCGATGAGACGGCATATAGACGCACGTGACAGGACACTTCCGGAACGATGACCGCTATCCGTTTAAAACAACGCTGTGAAACTGTAACACACACATGCTGCTATCTCGCAATTTCTTACTCTAACGCGTTTAAATTAAAAAAAAAATGTCAGCTGCCACTTGTTTAAACTTGATACGGTCTTTTAATAACGCGCATTGAAAGGAAAAACTTATTATCTACAATTAACTGCCAACGTTAATACATTAATTCAAATCACCGCATTTAAGTACAAAGAAGTGGGCTGGCGTGGCGGCTCCTTTGATGTGTGCGTATTACCAGGGTCACCTATTTTCGCGAAAACATTCCACGGCTAGTTGTACCCCAAAACACGTTGTTAGTTCAGAACCAATATCGCGGTTGGATGGTTTTTAACCAGCACGCGTCTTAGGTGTCTGCCAACCGACCACGGACGTTCTGTGTCAGGGTACCTTTATTCTGATTGGCCTAGTCGAGTAGAAAAGTAGAGACACGCAGCCTATAGCAAAATAAATTTGCAATTGGCTACTGCTTTCTGCGAAAGATTCCTTATTGACTAGGCCGCCGCCTGGCACGTAAGATACCAGTCGCAGATCGGCGAACAGCGTTGCGCCATGTAGCTAGCCAGTGACCAGTTTGCTGGCGTGTGAGGCTGTAGTTCGCGGTAGGACGGGCTGCTTGGCTTTTGTATCTGTTAGTACTCCGAGGACAGGGCGCGAATCAGAAATAAGTGATGACTACGTCACACTAGCCGGGCCGAATACCAACCAATAAGCTTCACTTCAGGCACACGCGCTCTTGTGACGTCAAGCTCTGCGGTCTACTAGGAACCAACTACAGTAATTGTTCAGCAGCAGCGAAAATCGTTTCAGAGAACGCTGAACGAATCTTATAATTAAAGGGGAAATAATCCCCTCCATCTTGGTTTTATTAATTTTTCGGCGTAAGTTCAATTACAAAAGACTTAGCGAAATTTTTTTTCATAGCAGAAAATAAACAATATCATCTTGAACTTTATCAAATTGTTACAGCTTCCCTGTTTTATAAATTTTTAACTCTTATAGACTCACTTTAATTCACGGTTTCAGGTGCTGCAAATAAATTATTTTTTTATGCGTACTGTACTTAAGTCGACACAACACTTGTTTCGTTGTCACAGCCAATGAGCTGTAAGCTATAAGTTCGGCTACAGTAATACGGACCAATTATTATGACCTAGTCCAGTAAAACGACTTGTGAAACATTTGCCCACAGGTAATATCATTGCCATTGGCCATTAAGCTTCGGAGTGTGCTGCACAGACCAAAATATTACCTACACGTACTAATATACACAACTGTGTACACTCGGAATAGGTTCACCCCTTTCAGACCTCTTTAATTTACGATTTAGATGTCAGCCTGCAAAGAAGACATTTTATAATTTTATGATGCGTAACGTACGTAAGTCGGCAGTTATGTAGACAATTGTAATATCTGGGTCTGAATGTTCACGATTGAGGACACGTTGAAATGATTGATACTTATGGCCGGTGCTGTACGCCACAAAGCACAAGTGCCCAGTACTCTTTTATTTTGAGGGACTTCCTTGAGGCTAATCTGATTTGTGGAATTTTATACGCCTCTTGGACATAAATGGTTAACGGAAATGTCATCGAGCACGCACCACGTCGTTCATTGGTTGCAAAAAAAAAATGCTGAACACACGCACCGCACTTAACAAAAAATTACGTGGTCGCAACGCTTGAACTCATAAATTAATGTTTGACCGAACGGATTGATTAATAATTTCATTCTCATTGTAGACAGTTGTCTACATGTTGCACAGGAAGGTTATATTTGACCAGTACTGTACAATGCGAGACTCGGTGATGATCTTCCTTACTGATTAGTAAACTATACCACTGATATACGTTATGACTGGTTCATATTACTGGTCACCAAACACAGTCTCTACGGCTTATTGGCTGTGATAACAAAACAAGTTCTTTGCCAACTTAAGTAGGCCCACAGCACGCATCAAAATATTTCTAATTTGCAACGATAGAAATCATAAATTAATGTGGGAATGGAAGGGTTAGAGTAAGTAAGTGTGCCGGCGACGCGGTATCGTGCAACTCCTGCCCCGGGCCGGAAGTACGGCTGCGTGGCGAGTTGCCGTGCCAGCACGCCCGGAGGACGCGACGTCCGCTCGCACNCCGGTGTGGCGGATCGCGGGCGGCAGGGGAGACGCTCGGCCCGCGCAGGTGCACGCCGCGCCGTACAGTGAGTACGGGACACAGCGACCTCGCTGGCTGCACACAACCTGTCTCCGTGTCCCAACATTGCACAACACGACAATTATAAACGACGTGGATAGGATTTGAGGTTAGGACACCGTTTAGTATAACACATGCTTTGTAATGTTTGTATACTTCTTCCAAACAAATTTGCAATGCATTTCGATTAAGTTCAAATTAGTAAAAGTATTTTATCCGTGTGAAAGTGCTTGTCTCTAAAAAATTAAGATATAAACAAACACGTTCGTCAGTGTTGACCGTGTGACTTTTAAAGGTTGTGTTGGTTTTGGGTAGGTCAATGTTGGGTACGTGAGCAGGAGACGAAGAATCGGTCTACCTCGCCTTTAGTGTACGGTGCGCGCGGCCAGCGTCGACCCTCAGCGTCCTTCAGTCCTCCGGCGTGCTCTGCCCTCCTCCACACCGCCACGGCCCGAGATACCAACTTCTCGCGAGAAGACTTACCCCACAGCATGTTAACAAATACGTCATAGGCTGTTCACAGTTAATGAAGCACTTTTGGAAGTCCTGCTTAGGATATACTTTTCTCCTTATTTCGTATTCTCCTATGTAAGATTTGCATTGCCATAGACCAAATAATTTTACATATGCCATTCAAGTGAAACGTCAATTTGTTGAGAACCTAAATGTGTTACTTTTGGGGACTTTTTCGTTCCATAATCTAATACGTGTAAAGAAGACCCACACAAACTTAATTGGCCATAAATTTAAAAATTACACTTACAATACAATGTCAAGAATTTTACCTATTTTTAATTAGTTCGTTGCCAAAGGAACTTGAAAGCCCGCATACCAGTGCGTGCAGTAGCATATATGCAGTTTAAGTACAGTGATTATTTTTCCACAAAGGTGCTCACTTTAAAGTAACAGCCAATAAAATACAATACAGGAAAGCTTTGCTTTTTTTTCGCGAGACAAATAGACTGTGCCGCCATCATGCGGCGTGGCGTGGTAACGGCTTTAAGCGCACATGGAATATAATATTTTTTTATTTTAAAGTGTTGGCCTGAGGGAATATAGCGCTACCAAATAATTTGTACCGTCACGCAGCACCGTAAGGATAGTTACTTTAGCTTGTCTCGCGCATTTTAATGCTATTGGTAAAGATGCCGTATTTTGTCTTCTACAGCATTTGATTTCAACAAACTTCATCTTCATATCAGTTTTTTTCCCCCCAAGACTTAACTGTTTCCACGAGTGTCACAGACGGTATATCGGAACAGCCGAATTGTAAGCGAGTCTGTAAGTGACAAAGTCCAGTAGCGAAATGGCTCCCCACGGAGAGAGACAGCCAATAGCAATATTAATAATTAGGAACACCCAAATTTCGCGAAAAGATTTCCACACGTGATAGATTTCAATACTATACGGACGTACCAGAACTGTTACGAAATACAACTGGTCGTGAAATCTTATCGCGAAAATCGGGTGTACCAAATAACAATTTAAGCCCAAGTCGAATGCTCCTTGCCTGCTGTCGAAACCATTTCCGTGTTTCACTTGTTCACAGGTACGTAATTAATTAATGTCAGACATTTAGATGAAAATCCAAGCGTCAACACAGTTTTTGACTGAAATCGATGAAAGCAATTTACAGCAGTTGGAAGCCTAGCGTGTTGACAGAGTACACCAGGAAACTGTCGTGTTCCTGCCTATCGCAGCAACATTATGGACCAGCGTGCATGTGAGAAAGGGAAAGCCGCGGGAGTTCTTGTTACGGCTCCGCTAATTTATGTTCCGACCCGGGCAACACCTGACGACTGGACACTGGGCTTTTAACTCGGAGTGGATTCTGCCCCACCAACAACATTTAACTATGTTCTAAAAATAATATAACGACGAAAGGCGTTTTAAAGTGAGGTATACGTGTATATATGTATATATATATATATGTATATATATATATATAATCGCATTCTCATTTCATAATGTTAGAGCTTCAGAGCCAGCCAACCGAATTACACTCATTGATAGTTAAATTTGAGATACCTGCGGTGTTGGCAAAATGACGCTGTGGTCGCCCCGTAAAATAAAGTACTGCCCAATCACGCACGACTGGGATGTCGTCAGACTGTATACTGAACGTCTGAGTAACAGTAGAGCACAGAATGGGGAAGAAATAAGATCTCAGCGTATTTGATAGTGGCCAGATCTCGTTGTTGGAGCCAGACGAAAGGGATACTCAATCTCAAAAGTCGTGCAGGCACTGGGATTATCACGGGCCACCGTGTCAAGACTGTATTGTGAGTTCACGGGGTCGGGTAAAACCAACGCCGCCAGAGACGACTGCCGTGGCGTAAAACGTATCGATGAGAGGGGTCGCCGTCGGTTAGCTCGGTTGGTAACAGCGGACAGACAGGCCACAGTCCAGCAGATCACCCAGTGCTGGATAACATGACCTGTGAGCAGCCATACCATCCAGAACCATCTCCTACTATGAGGTACATTAGTTGTCACAACACCAGGGTATCTCTAATTCAACTGTCCATGAGTGTATTTATTTTCCACCAAATTATCTCTTGGATAGAATTTGTTACGCTGGTAAGACAGGCACACTAATGATAACGCACAGAAGCACAGTGCATTGGAGTAGCGTGGTAGATGACAGTCAGAAGGAAAATATTGTAAACAGGATAACTCTTGCATGCAATCAGCATATAGGCTTTCACGGACACGGCGCGGCTGCTTTCACTGATTGGATGCAATTTGCTCGTGATCCATGATCCCGCGAGGTTCGTCCTCTGGCAGGGTGGCGCGCATCCCCTTCCAGAGACTAAGAGGTGCTCGGCGGTCGTGCACGCCACGCCGTCACGCACAGTGGTGAGGAGGCCGGGCCGGCCATACCCCGCCATCAGAGCCGCGAGTGCGCGGCCCGCAGTAATCACGAGGTCCCGCGGCTTTCTACCGCAACCGGCCTTCGTCGCACCCGATGTACAACACACCCACTGACGGGGGAACACACAGCACATACCTGGCTGGGCTTGTAACGTTTCTACCCACGTTGCTGTAGCCGGTGAGCGGAAATATATTAGCGCCTGGTAGGACGAAAATCGTGCCCATCACATATTTTTAACACACAACGCTAAAAAGCACAAAATCCATCCAAGATATAACCACAGAATAGGAAAATATACAGAAGTGAAATGGCGTGGTAATTCCATTCACGTAAATTAACTCTATCGCTCGTTGGCAGTGCGACGCTATGGAACCATCGCGTCCCTTGAGTTTGATTGGCTATTGCACGTTAGGGAATATTCCTTATTGGTCGAGCTGCCGTCTGACAAGCTAGTCTCCAGGAACTGACTGACAAATGACTTCCGTCATATTGCTTGCCGGGGAGTGCGTATACTATACATATATGTGTGTGTGTTTACAGACACACGTACGTATGTGTATATATACACACATGTGTGTGTGTGTGCACATACATTCATACGGTACTATTCGCACGGGTTTGTAAAGGACCGGGGGTGGTCTAATGTTCTAATGCCGAGCTCGGAATATGTATGTGTGTATGTGTCGTTTGTGTGAATAAGTGACGGTTGATGATAGGTAAGCGACATGCCGGATGGCGGAGGAGCAAAGAGAGGCTGCGGTGTATGGGGTCCTCTGCGGCCGCCCTTGGTGCTCCGGAAAAGGCCAGCGTAGGCCGCCGGGAATGGCCAGTACGGCCTCTCCATTGGCCTGGATTCACGGCGCTGCTGGAATGCCGGCGGCGTCGCCTGCGTCCATCAACTGCAGCGACGTGCACTACGCGGGAGGAACAAACGACGCAGCGGCTCCTTTCCCGGCGCAAGACGCGCGTAGGGCACGTGCACTGCCGCCGACATACATCCGCCAGGCTCGAGGAACGTCGGTCCTGGAGCACACCAGCACGACTAGCCTCACTTGCTACCTTCAAGTGCGACCGAGCGAGTGTGGAGTGGTGAGGTTTGGCCGGCTCTTAACATCGAAGGCTTGACAGCCGACGAGGGTGAAACGAGGTGAGTATGGTACAGCGTTGGAACGCAAGGGCGGGGGAAACGGGAGATTCCAGAGAAAACCAGCTTACCAGAGCGGCATCGTCCGGCACGATTCCCACATCCGGGAGCAACCCCACAGGGAATCTAACCCGGTTCGCCTAGGTGGGAGGCGGGTAGTCTGACCACTGCGGCCCTGAGACCGAGCGACGTGGAGCAATGGTAAACCTTCACGATATCCTGGGTTCGAATCTTGCTTGGTCCGGCCATCCTGATCTTGGATTTCCATGGTTCCTTACTAAATGTCATGACAGACAGATTCCTTCCCCACTCCTGCTTCTCTGAGCAACTTGCTCCGTTTCTAATTAAAGTCTATTTGCGGTTTCTCCGCCCTTTTTGAATGAAACATTTGAAAAGTCACCCCATGAATGGCGGTTTTGGTTGGTGTCTAAATATGCCATTTATGACAAGCGTTTTGTACTTTGGGTAATACAAAAATTTCCTAATTTGTGTTAAAATGAAATTTCACTAATACTTTATATGTAAATTATAATATTTCGTTAATTATTAATATGAATAAAAAGGGGAGAAAATACAGGGGATGGACAAAATAATATGAACACCATGCAATAAAGTACATTTTGTTGCATGTTGGCAACACTGCTTCCGTGTAAATAATGCGACGGGTATGTATTGCAGAGTTTACGTGCCAAGTCTTGTAGGTTATATTTCAGTGTATTATACGCTTTGTTCTGCAACGGTTAAAACAAGCGATCGGTGAAATATGTGATCTCTCAGACTTCGAAAGAGGTGACACTTGATAATTGGAAGAATGTGATATGGTCCGATGAATCATCGTTTACATTGTTTCCTACAAACGGCTGGATTTATGTATGGAGAACCATAAAAGAAACCTACGATCCAGACTGCCTGCTTCCTACAGTCAAGCATGGGAGAGGTTCCGTTATGATTTGGGCGATTATATCGTGGTATTCAGCTAGTCCTCTCATTCACATCACTGGCCGGATTACTGCGAATGAATATCTTGACATCCTCAATGATGAAGTTCTTACTATGACTAGCATATTGCTGCCAAACACTGCCATATTCCAAGATGATAATGCACCCATACACACATCTAAAAAGGTTCAGCATTGGTTTGAGGAGCATCAGAATATCATCAAACAATCGCCAGACCTCAACATAATTGAACCGTTATGGGGAGTTTTAAAGCAGAGAGTGAGGAGCAGATTTCCATCTCCAACATCATTGAAACAATTGGCGGATGTTTTGGTACAAGAATGGGACAACATTCCGTTGGAAACTATTCAGACACTCTACGAATCTATTCCGCGAAGAATTGCAGCTGTTCTAAAAGCAAATGGTGGCCCAACACCTTATTAATAAATAAATATTGTGTATATGTCAGGTGTTTATACTATTTTGTCCATCCCCTGGGTATGTTGGTAATGCTTAGTAAGGAATAGTTGTTTTGTAAAAATATTATAACACTGGGTGCGCACGAATTCGGTGTGTTGTCCCTTTAGTGTAATTTTCTAGTTTTTATTAAGTTTTTTTACATGAGGCGGAGTAATATCCAGGAAGTAGATCTTTAACAGGTCTTCAGAAAAGTTGGAAGTAACCGTGAATAGACTATAGCTCGCTGTCAACCAGACGTTACGCCCTACCTACCTACCTAGCTACCTTCACGCGCGATGATTGTAATCTGCATCTGTCAATTCGCCTCTGAGAGACTAAGTGGTGACGCCTATCAAGCCTATAGATATGCTTGCAATTATCTGTGTTATGTTACTTTCAACATTCTAAACCTAAATTCCCGTGCCTAAAAATTATTGCGAAAACGCCTGTTTTAGACTCTTTTACTTAAAAAAAAAAAAGGTTAGAAACGGCAACTGAAATGTGTAACAAGCATTTGGAAGCGGCAAGTTTCTCAAATGCTGTCTGTAAACATACCTAATTGAGCACATACCATGAAACTGTTTCTACGCGAACGGATCTTTCGAGTGGTCGATGGGACTTCTCAGAGTACTTCATCACTTGCTCACCTGCACTCAACCACTCCTCAACTATAATCGTCATCGAATTTCTCCTGTCGAGGGTTGAAGTAGCTGTGATTACGAGGGTCTCTGCACTCGTGCAAAGGTGTGGCCGTACGCATTTGTGAATCACGTCGCGGCTTTGGATCTGGTCAACATGGTCAGCACAGGTAAGAGCTGGGTGCACCTGCAATGAAAGGGCGTGAACCCTTTCCCATACCCATTGGGCGGTCGATGGCACGGGATGACCCAAAGGCTGAGAGCGCCGCGTCAGAACATAAAAAGGACGGTCACAGACTGTGTAAGACCGGGATTACGATGACTTCACGTTCTACATAACACGCAACGAATAACACGTTCACGTAAGCCAGCTACACATTCACCAATGTGTTTCAAGGAGACGTATCATGATCATTTCACGTAAAGTTCACGTGATGGGAAAGCTTGTCAATGTCTAGTTTTTACGTGAGACGTGACTGCACCACGTGATAATGCTAACCAATCACAATAGGGGCGATGTTGTGTTTTCTTTGCTTTTCATAGGTTTCCTTTTTATTTTCGCAATGTCGTCTGCTCACGTTTTTAATTAATGTACCACATGCATAATTTTCTCCTGGAAATGAGAACGAAAAGTAATATAATTTAGGCTAGTGTTATTTTTCTTTTTTAATACGTAAATATTTAGGGAGCTTAGATTGCCACAGTTTATTAATTATGCTTCTCAGAAGTGTAAAAATGCTCGCACGAACGGCAGAATGTTTGCTATTAAGCTTGCAACTGTCTGTAGGCCTAATTCATGAAGCACGATTTAATTATCTCAGCATATCAAGGTTTATTACATACGATTTACTCCCACATACACTAAAAACATGTCTAAATCTCCCAAAGATATTTCGTTTTGGAGGTTATAGCGATCTCTTAGTTGTTTTCAAAGTTTGTATAAAACACGAACGCCACACTTTCGTAACCTGTTCTAACCACATCAATGTTACGACACAAACAAGCCTTTATGATTTGAATTTGTATAGCTTTCAATCTGAAAAAACAACAATACTTATCCCCGACAGCTCTCCAGATCTCACTGTTAAGAGCCACCCAGATTTCTTCACATTTTCCCCAACATTTTTATTCAGTACACAAAGATTACGTGCTTACGTAAAGCATCATAATGTTACGATCTCCGACAAAGTCAGTGGGCTAACCCAGGCTCGTTACGGGATGAAGGTCTTAATTAAATAAAAGATTTAATTATAATTTCTTAATTATATTTATAATAACTAAAAACAAAATTATCTCTGCTCAACATCTCACAATACATTGCTATCACATCCTGTTTACAATTAATGAGTTCAATCTACACAATTTACAACTGCCTCAAAGCAATTAATGTAATTAAATAATTAAAAATCAGCCCCAATAGACAGTGAATCAAAACCTATTCAATTATTTTATAAACTGTATGTCCATATTTGACAGTTCCAATATTCACAATAAAATCTGTATTACTTGTTCATTCAGTCCCACCTCAGTTTAGTCTAGGTCCCACCAGTCCGCAATGTTCTAGGGTTCTCCGAGCGCCCTCATGCACAGTCTCGTCGGGTATCACGCCCTCTCGTCCATTCACACCACAAAAACCTCGTCCGCCTTCACCTCGCAATCTCCCGTCGTCGTCCGTCCTCTTCGCCGATATCTCTCGCTACACCACGCGTCTCTCGAGTACCGCACTGAGCCAACTCGCTTCCACAGAAAGACTGCTTACCCTTGGACAGCTGTAAATATTTATAGGGTCGTAGGCCATCACCCAGAAATTTCTCTAAATGCCGCGTCGCGCTGAGGGTCCTAGTTCCCAGAACATTCTTGTGAATACTTTAAACTCGTCGGCTTCTCCAGCAGGGGGAGGAGGAGGGGCTGTGACGCCAGCTAGGTCACCGATGTCAATCATTCCATGGNCGAGTGGGTCTGCCTGTTCGGAGAGGAGGGTCGAGGTGGGTCACACCCCACAGAGCCAAGTTCTCGTGTGCGTAACGGGGGCTGACGGCCGGTGCGAGCTACAGCGCGTAATGGTAATATACCACCCAAAAATACCACGTTATACATACACGTGAAAGAGTAACGTGATGCATGTTAGGGATGGGTCGTTGCAGCTATTTTCTGTACCTGTTCCAAACTGTTACAGATATAGACTTGTTTGTATCTGACACGAACTATCTGATACTTTCTGTGTATCAGATACAGGAATGCCCGAGTGCGTCGCTACTTCGCCAGTTACTCGAGTAGCCTTGTCCGTGCATGTTGTCAGGTACACGGTATCAGGTAGGCGGGTTAACAGGTAACACACGCTATCGTAATACAAGCGTTATCAAGTACATGTTTTGAGTTGGTGTACTCTGTGGTATATGTTACAATGAAATAAAGTATGGATAAAAACAAGAGCATAATAAAAAAATATTTCATTTGCGCGAAAATGTTTCAGAGGAGATAATGAACTTGCTGGGTGAAGTCACCTATATTGGTGATACTTTATGAACGCGTTGTAGCCCCCTTAGATAAACAGCAAAAATGTTTCTCACTTCGCCCACAGATAGCGCAGCATGGCTACTTTACAGCTGTCATATCTTCGCCATTGCGTCTCGTATATCAGCAGTACAAAACGGAAAGCGGCTGTCGAGCATTTTAGTCAATGCTGTGCAAACGCATTTGTGAGTGGTAAACAAAAATGTTTGTCTTAAAATTGTTTCTCCAATGCTTATGAAGTTTTTTCGTACATCTTACTCTTAGAATTCTGTAGAAAACGTGGCAAATATTAAAATTAATGTTTATTTTAACCAACCTTACAAAATAAATATAAAAAAAAAGCTTTTTCCAGCATGTTTATGAACGACTGTACAGGCCTTACTTAATTTATATAAAACTACTGATTAACTGTAACTTTTGAGATTTCTGACGTTTTAATGGGCAGGTAATATATTCGCAGTATTTACGAGTAGTCATATCCTCGTATAGGCTATCACCAAATTTGATTTTTTGACTATCACCAATTTAGGAACCAAATAAAGTTACCTTGTTTTAAAAATCAAAATTAATTTACTACTTTGCTATTTTTTGAATATAATGTACTAAAATTAAAATAATGGATCATACTTAATTTCCTTTTTCTTATGTACATACTAAAACCATTTCCTATCTAACTATTATTGTAAAATGTATATTTTTTTATGCTTAATATTTTTTACTTTTAATATTTTCTTTGCAGTGTGTTACTGTGAAATGTTTTTTTTAAAACTGTTTTTGATGTTTTCAATGTTTTAAATGCATTTCATTTTTCTCTTTGCAATGTGTTGTTTTCAGAGTGGCGTAGAAATTATTTCATGGATATTGTGAAATGTGAATTATTTTATTTTTGTAATGTTTTTAATGTTTTTCTATATATTTAATATTTCTCTTTGCAGTGTGTTTTTTAAGGACGGTGGAGAAATTAGTTAAAGCATATTGCTAAATGGAAAATGCTTAAATTTTTTTTATGTATTTAATGTTTTTCTTTGCCTAGAAAGAGTGGGGTAGAAATTAGTTCATGGATATTGTCAAATGTAAATATTTAATGGTTTTGTTTTTTAATTTTTTATATGCATTTATTTTTTTCTTTGCAATGTAATGTTCGCACAGATGCGTAGAAATTTATTCATGAACACTGTGAAATATAAATTGTTTTTATGCTTTTGCGTTTTGATGTTTTTAATGAATTTGACATTTTTCTTTACAATATGTTATTATAAGAGTGTTGTATAAGTTAATTAATGGTTATATTACAATATTAACTCATGTGTTTGTCAATTTTCAACATTTATTTTAGGATATCACAAAATTAGGGACTGCTGTCACGAAAATATGTACTGTATCACGAAATTAAGTAGCAGTGACAAGCATTTTGTATTTAACTAATTATCTGATAAAAATAAGAAAATAACCCAAACTTTTAATAAATTATTAGGCAACATTTAAGGGTAAACATCAAAATATAAACATTTGGGAATAATGTTTCAGAGTATAGAGAATTTGATGATTGTGTGCCAATTATCACCAAATTAGGTGACTTCACCTTACATGTAAATCTTATAAACGGAAACTTAGTTATAAATTAACCTCTTTATTACTTAACTGTGCAGTAACCAAATATAAACCAAGAAATTGTATTTATTCTTAACCGCGCATTTTAAATACAATAAAAATTTTATTGTGTCAGTATTACACGGAACAGCAGACGTAACACACTGGCGAATGTTAATCTGATACTAAACGTATCTCATACTTTGGCGGTGCACTCATTTACGGAACTGATACAAGTGGGTATCAGATGCAAAGTAACAGGTTGGTACTCTGTGAACCACCTCTAACGTGAAGTCATCGTAATCCCGGGCCATAAGCTGTTCACGGTGTAAAGTGAGTGCTTTTGAGACCCTACTTACTTTTACCTTTCAGCCATTTTTTTACCCTTTTAATGCATTTTCAAATATATATTGTCATGCATGTAATAAACACAGTGTTTATATTCCACCGCACTCGGAATTTAACGTCTAAGGCTAAAATTAAATATATTTATTGACCATTATTCCAAATGAGAAGGCTTTCAAAAATGCTCACTTTACCGTGAATAGCCAATAAGCAATTGTACTGTCGAGGGTTGACGGCCTCCCTTCAAAGGTCCATCGTCCCACGGGGGAGTAATTCTGCAGCAATCACGGCGCACGAGAATCGTCTCGCACTTCAGCACTGACCCGGCTCGAGGCCGGACTTGCGCACGAGACTGGGACAAGCATCCACACTAGGGGGAGAGAGCGAAAGAGAGAGCGCGACAAAGTGAATTAGCTTCCCACTCGGTCTGGCTCGAACCAGTCTCCTTCAATGACCACGTAAAGGTGCCCCAATAGCCCGCCATTAACTGTTTAACTCGCCGAAAAATATGTGCCTCCCCCCCGTCAACCGAGGCACCCACCTTGTGCGTGTCAGCGTTTGGGAAGGGGGGGGGGACCGTTACGGTAACATATGATTAAAGACCACTTCTTTTACCTTCCGCCGTGTCAGGACTACGGCTACCCAGAGCCTACAGCGCAAAGTGTTATAACTTTCAATGTTAATTTTGCTTTAACGTAGCCAATTAGTTGGATTGTGAGAGGTTCAGGGCTCGTAAACCACTATGGTGTAAATATCACTTAGTGATAATTAGCTACAGTGATTGTTACCATAAATGCCGGAGTGATTTTTAAGTTTCAACATACTGCGCACGTATGCGACAGCAGCTGATTTTTATTTACTGTTTGTCGTACCTGCGGGAGTTCCTCGTTTGATTGGCAAAGTGAGATTAAGGGTTCTCGGCTAGTTTTCTTTATTCATTTCAAGATGGCAGCAGAAATAAACTTTGCCAGTGACGAAGTCAAAGTTATTGGCTGGCTTATCAGTTTGCAGTGTGACTGCGGCAGAAAATAGATCCAACAGTATATTATAATTTTTGAAGTCAACCTTATAAATGTATTACTTGAGTTCCTTTAATGCTCTACAAGATTCAAGTAATCTGTGCGCACGCAAAAATATACGCGTTTGCAGTTTGGAATTATTTTTTTGTTTTGTTTCGTGGTAAAAAAAAAACCGTCAAGTAGACCCTACTAAGGTTTCTTCTACTCAGATTGGGAAGATCCATGTTAAAAGTTTGGCAACCAAAAATCTTCGCCACTAGGTAAGCGCTAGTGTCGCATGTGTACCAGATTTTCTTTATTTCCTTCGTTGAAGAACAGGATATTTGCAATAATCACAAATTAAACATAAAATAACTTCGCAACTAAGTGAAATCTTTCTCTTTTGTCATACATGTAGATTAAAATTTTATTCAAAAGTTACCCTTTGGAACACTGCGCACCTAGCGGCAGAAATTTTCCGTATGCGAAACTCTCCAATAATAAATTTCGTTTTGTTCCTAACCTGAGTAGAATAAATCTCAGCCCTACCCATTCGTTCTGCAAGATGGAGGACGCTGCGGATTGGACTGAAGTGTCGTCACCATGTGTGGAGAAACATTAAAAAAGAACCTAAAGCATACAGAAAGTAGTGATGATTAAGGCATTTAAAGCGAAGTGTAAATAATTCCCCAAATTACAAATACGTAACTAAAATAACTACTGTTTTTATAACACGAAAGCGAAGGCCGGAGGGGCTGTGGTTCTGGCAGCAGATTGCTCATGGGGGCACGTGTGAGTGGCTGGTACACAACCAATAACCAATGCCTTCCAAGTGCGTGGACAAGCGGAGTAATACAAGTGGCCACTATGGAATGGACAAAGTATAAACGCTGGGGATTCGTAATTAAATTGCTACGCTATACCAAAATGCGTCATCCACTATTATATGTATACAGAATTTGAAGGGTTCTGAGAAATATCTTAGCGTGAACTATTTTTTCCAATGGATCACTTATGCGTTAATGTTACAGTATTATATATTAGACAGGATCTTCAGTAGTGGATAATTGTGGAGAAACGTAGTATAAAATTGTAACGGCGACAAAAAAAAAAAAGGTGTTAATCGTCCTGATCTAATCTCAGGTGAAAACAGATCAAGCAGCATAACAGTCTACGGGAAGACTCTCTCTACCCTCGGGGCACGGAACTATGGAACAACCGGTATTACGACCTTGAAAGTTGTGGCAGAATTAAAGTTGTGTGGCCATGTGGTAAAACACAGTCCGCCAGCAAAATCTGACGAACTTCACAAATTAGCCTAAGGAGGATAAGATAAATGCTAAGTATTAAAAACCACTATTAGTGCAATCGATTTAGATTCAACCCGAATAATAATCTCTAATAAGTCAGATATACTAAGCGCACGCTAGATATATGCATTGGATTCAATAGTTTTCGCAAAATAATCTATAAAAAGTCACAACCATAGAGATTCTGGGACACGCAGTTAACAAAACCTAACTCTGCAGAACACAAAGATAGCAATATCTAATTCAGGGCATGTGATATCCATACCGGGAAAAGTTTAAACGTTTTAAGCTACCTCAAATATATCCATGTAATCACACCGATAATGTTTTTGCACTTTTTGTAATCGGTGAATGTAAATAAATGTGGAGATAATATTTTTTAGTTCTTGGTCATCACTGAATTTAAAAAAAATTAATTTTGATAGGCATATCAAAATATTATTTACTACTTTTCTCGTCTAATTTTCTTTGTCAATGGTTTGATTTATTATATTAGTTTTTAGCTTCGTTGTGATCAATGGCCTCTTATTTTAATTCCTATTGGCTAACAAGACCAGGCGTAACTCATTTTTGAAAAATATTGTATACATTTGTAATTCCAGCTCATAATCTCACAGTGTTACAAGATAATGGAAGACACCTTGACCACTTGCAAGTGTCCGCACGGAACTTGTTTGTATTACTTGAATTATGGTCTCACAGTTACACAGATAAGCTGAGAATATTTCAGATGATCGGAGGATAAGGAAGATTTTTAGAAGCAGTGTACAAAACATTGTGTAGATTCTTGAGAAGTTTGTGAGTGGATGACACATTTCCGACAAAGCGTAAGGGCAATCAAAATCTGCTTGGGTCATTTACGAGAAAATTGCTTCGGACACGCACAACAGCCACTAACGATAGAAAAGTTGCAAGTGTGTCCACAACACGTTGAAACACGACAAATAGACGTTCCCGCAAACAGTTACTGCCTTTGATGATAACGTGCAACCCCACAATTTGCATTCATCTTATCACTCTCGCTAGAATGTGATTCTGTTCAGATATACAAATAACAGTTTATTTAAAAAAAAACTGTGTTATCATATACGTAATCCTAGGTGGTCTTGATCACTGATCACTCAGCCGACACGCTCATATAATCATGGTACGAGACCAACCTTGTAATGCCTTGTAATTACGTGGTGCAGAGCCTACTACAGGTGTAATCATGAGGTTTCGTTGCTCACAGCCTTTCTGTGCGTAACCGTATATAGTCAATTCACGGTTACTTCCTACTAATCTAAAGCGCTGCTAATGTTCCACTTCCTGGATATGCCTCCGCCTCACGCAAACAAAGTTTAACTAAGTCTAGACAATCACACCAAAAGGACAAACGCACCGCATTCTTGCGCACTCAGTGTAATAATATTTTGCATAAGAACTATTTCTTACTAGGCATTACCCACAAACATATTTTCTCCCTGTTTTCATTCATATTAAAAATAAATGAATTAATATAATTTATACATAAAATATAAATTAGAGTTCAATTTAACCAAAAATAAAGTACTTTTATGTTAATACGATTATAAAACGCATGTGAAACATGCCATATTTAGGAGACAAGCAAGCACGATATACATGAAGAAATCTTTCAAAGATTTGAGTCAAAAAGTGAGAAGAAACCGCGAATAGGCTACATCATAAAATCCAAAACTTCTTAATTCATTTTTTTTTGTATTTAGGTATGGATTGTAGGAAAAATCGTTACCGGTTATTGGCTGGGAAAATTAGCTCGAGCAAACACCTTTCACAGAGTAGTTAAGGAAACAGAGGCGCAACAGCCGCTTATTCTGCGAACACAAGACGCACGAAACAGCAACATGGCGTCACTGGCCAGTAAAATGCTGGAACGCCATTCACCAATCAGCGCCTGGTAACCTACTCGCGAGCCGGTATTCCAACCAACACGGAACCTTTCGTAGCATGCAGTAGCCAATCAGACACAAGGGTTGTTCCCAGACCCTAGTTATGGTCACATCGAAGGAACGGCCAGGCTATCCACTCAGCGCCTCTGTCGAGAAGAACATGAGAACCAGCCTCGCACGAGCGCGTGACAGCGACGTCGATGGTGCCGGTCGACTGGCGCGGGCGTCTCGACTAATCGCGAGCCGCGAGGTGGGAGGGTCGCACAGGTGCAGGGCCGGCGGGCCGGTCTAATTACGCTGCGATTCCGCGCGTCATTATCGTGAACTTGCACAATGGCGACCACCCACCTGGCGTCTTGCTCCGTTCCATACAAACATGCCACAGCCTGGCCCGCAACACGCTCGCCGCCGCTTGTCTTTTGTTTTATATTACAACCGTTGGAATAAAAAATATATATATTCATACTATATTTACGCCAAAGTTTATATTAAGTACATTTTATGCGACATTTCATGAAAAAAACATTTATTATTTTCGTGTATTACAGTTTAAAATCTCAGTTTACTGTTTTTGAAACACAAATAAAATATAATAATTGGTATATATAAAAATGTAAAAATTTTGTATCAAATAATTGTATAACGTACTTAGTAAAAGTTATTTAACAAAAATTCATAGACAGCATAAAATCAAAAATGTGCAAAAATTAAAAATTTCCTAATTTTGACTCTGTAACTTCCTTTAACTTAATTTGATTGAGTTCTACGTTTTTACACCAAGCTGAATCAACGGGAATAAATAATAAATTACTTCCTAAACATTGCTACATATGCGATACCTAACAGTAACTGCAATTAAACATAAACAGCCCCAGAAAATTTATTAACTATTTTCTTTACCCGAACAAAGTAAATTTTTCACACACAAATCAGAAATTGATTATGTGGAAAACCAATCAATCTAAGATAGTTATCATATCTTGAAAAATGTTCGATGCCTTTGCTGTGACTTCAATATTCTGCAAGTTCTTGCATTATGAAATAATTAAAAAAGTGGGGGAAAATAACTATAATAAAAACAGTGACAACGTAAAAATATGGGTGCACAAATTAGACAAAAATTTGAGGTTTGAAGTTGACGAGAAACTATAGATTATTGGAAACAGAAAGGATATCTTGGTTTCCAGGCTGGAGCCGCATGGTTGTACTTTCAGGAAAGGACGTTCCATCATATTTTTCATTTGGTATATTCAGGGTTTCTCAATACTGAAATGAAGGCCATTAGGAGAAAACTCTCATGTAGGGAGCCACAGAGGTTCTTATCTACCTGTGACTGGTTGTCTAAGGGGGTCGGCAAAACTGATGTGGTGGAGGTGGTTTGGTCATTTATAAGCCCACAAATTTACAAAACGAGTGTTAGAAAATCCCAATTTGAAGACAAAATTGGGTCACGTGACAGTTGTGCTAACAGTAAGTGCCAGCAGGAACATGACCCGAGTAAAAAATACAGCTGAGGCGGCGTTTCTTTGGCTCCGCCCACCTCCAGCGGTGGGCTGACCAATTGGAGCAGCTGCCACAAAATACAATGCAGCCTGAAATAACATCTGCCACCGCCACAAAATCGCATCTCCGCGCTGGTTGAACTCACATTAGCATATAGCTCATTACGTTATCGTCATTTAGCAATATGAGCATGCCATCGCACAAGGTTTCATCTGCTTTTAATTAAGCGGACACGTTTTGTTTGGGTGTGTTTAGAGATCACTAATTTATGCAGATTACTTCCAGTAGTTTCGTCATTCGTACATTATAATACAGCCTGTATGCATATAAACATGGGCGTGATTTGTTTGGTTTCCATATGTGTCTTTGTGGGAAGGGGAGGAGGAGACTCGGAATACTTGAGTTTCGTCAGAACTGCGGTCGGCGGCTAACCTAAGTAGACTCGTAACATGCCTTCACGGATATGAACAAATATGAGGTCCGCGTTATTTTTACCCGAGGGAAATTTTGAATTATGTGATCCAGAATGCTAACGGCAGCCATATTTTATAAATAATTATAACACATAATACGTCACACTTAAGTTCACATAATTTGGGAGACGCCGTGAACCAGATAAAAGTAATATGACAAAGAGTGAACAGGCAAAAATCGCTTCAGGGTTTTGGACGAGCCAGATCAGTAAAAATGAAATGTTACACAGCAGATGGAGAGCAACAATCCGAAATGCAAGTAGACATCTACAAGAAATGCTGGGAGGAAATAAATATTTATTAGTAAGTAAGCAAAACTGTTTGTGTAGGTGACACTGGCGGGAAGAAAGCCGCGGTGAGCTAGGTCCCAGTCGTTGGTAAGTCTGGTGGGTTTGCCGGACGGGGGTGGGGGAAGGGAGAAAGGTGCCATGTTGGACCGCCGCGGGGATAAATCAACACCCGGTGCTAGTGTCGCCGACAGACGGGCCNAGCAGGTGTTTGGGCGGGGCTCAGCCTCCCCCACAATGGTAGCGGGGGAAGGGAGAGACGTTTGGCAACTGGGGCAGCGGCCACCGACCCCGCCGTGCCTCGATCCTGTCTGCGACGGCCGCCACAGGGCTCCTGCTGGGGGAGCCCCCACATGACGTTCGCCTGGCAAGTTAAAAACGACCACGAGACCATCTGGTGGTCCTTCTTTGGAATCTCTTTGGTGACGATGAACTAGTAATGGCAGATGATGGGAGCTGTGCATGCTGGAAATGATCAGGACAGAGGATCCCCAAACAGTATGGGAGAGGCCAGCACTCAGGTCAGACCACGGGTGTTCCTGATAATAGAGAGTCAAAGAGTCTCAGCACGATGTGAGAGGTTACAGGCAGCGCACGACTGTATCAGACTGGATCTTCGTTTCAACTTACGTGTTAGCAAGGCGTGCGCTGCGCTTATTGAGCGAATCTCATCCCTTGGTCACGGAGGCAGTGCCAGGCTTTAGCCCAACTGAAATAATTCCATGTACTGTGCACCCGGATAGACGATGAAATGAATATTCACGAGAATTGCACAACCAAAAGAGGGCAACTAAGTCAAACGCGAGACATTACGGCAAAGGGGCGTCTTATACGACTACCGGAGATAATACATGTACGATGTACCGAAAATTTGCAGAGAACACTATAAAAGACACTTTGTGAAACGAATGGCAAGAAGGGTATCATTAAGGACGATGCATCAACAGATAATAGAGACTCAAGTTTTATTCAGAACAACACGCCGGAATTACACAGAATGTTGTCCTAAAATGTACAAACAAAAGTAAGGAAAAGGCTTATAAAGGACCGCAAATTCACTATCGCTTAACGTCATGCCAATGAGTACTTAACAGAACCATACACTTTTAATATTAACAAGAGGGCTACGGGTTTGTAGAATTCAACAAGAACGAACCAACAGAGGTACTACATTACAGAGAGAATAAGAAAGAAGGTAGAAAAAAAGAATGTTCTGAAGATAAAAAAAGGTGTTATCTCTGGAACTCGGCTTGCGAATTGTGTTTCCAAGAACTAGCGAGGGGACAGGTTTAAACGTTTGAGAGACGACCGGATTAACATACCACAAAAAGGAACAACGAATAAAAGAGGAACAGTGCACTGCGCCACTCCAGTTACATATAAGTAGAAGTGCGTTTTGGCAGCTATTAGGAGATAACGGCCCGGCGCTCACAGGTAAAATTTGGCGTTCGCGGATTCGGGTCGCACGCAGCACGTAACGGACTAGCGTTTCTTGTAAATTGCAAATGGTATAGCCAGGTAGCACTCTGTAATGGACGGTTCTGAACGTGATTAGTCTTGGGTTAACGTTACTGACGTTCATGATAGATGAAAAGGAAGGAGTAGCACGGGCTGACCTCACTACTCTAGAGGTTCCCTCAGCAGAGGTCAGGAGACACGGCTCCGACGTAGCTTGTGTCCGTACAAGGCCTGATTACCCCTGCACCCAGAGGTCAGATTGAGGATGGCCTCATGGTGGCAGTAGTTTGAAAATCACAACCGCCAATGCCCCAATCGTCGAAAGACGAGCGGGGCATTAGTATGACATCATGATAACGTGAAATGGCCGTTCTGTCCCACCTGGCGTGCAGGGTGCGGCCCCCGAAATGGGGATTCGCACCTTTGTAGGCTAGGAGGGGAAGATAACATAATAAGCCGGTATGATGGTAGGTAGTGGGTTTTAAAACCTACGCAATAAAATAATACTCCAATAGGGGAGTTGGTGATAAAATCACAGCAATACGGCCAGTGAAGCGGAAGTGGATGGAAACCGCGAGGGATGCGGGGGCGGAATCATGGCCGGTCACGAACTCCGCATCCAGAGGGGCTTGCAGTGATGGAAGCTCCACGAGGCTGGTTGAATTAGTGCTAGTTCAATAATATAAAGTTAAACTGGATTTGACAATAGCAATGACCCCAAGTATAGTTCATAGCTCATAGCGTAGCGTCGCAACTCCAGTGATGGCTCTGCAGCCGGGGACTGGAGAAATACAAACCTTGTTGTTGTTGTTGTTGTTGTTGACGTTCATGATATATCCGTCAGATCGTGGGTACCAATGAACGAGCTATGACTTTAAAATGTCAATTCAAATTCAAAACATTTTTTTTTTTTATGTCAGAGTGTACTATGCACATTTACAATTCATTTTTCGTCGTTGCCTGCCGTACGTGCGAGAAAAGACATTTCTTGGTTTGGACAAGTGACATTTCTGCTAGAGCGTCCGTGATTTTTCGTAAACAGCTACGATGCACTAAAAACGTTTCGTTCTCAAAAATATATTTGCAGGAAAAATTTTCGTGGCAAATCATTTCTTGGGACGTGGTATGTTTCACGAATTTATCACACTTTGATGCACTTTTTCTGAGAAAACTCTCGCTACGTGACTTCACAGCGGTTCCAGGACATGATAGTAACAACGCGAGGTACTATAATACAAACAACAGTCAATATTTGTTTTTGTAATATGCAACAATGAAGCACCAGAAAACATACAAGTAAACAGGGTAGCCAAAATTTTGCCGCCAAGGTTTTGGAAGAGAAGACTAAAAAACCAGCGAAACATACGTAAACAAAAGCATACTTTGGGAATAACTATACCTTCGTACGCAATGATTAAACTTGGAAAGCTGAAAGGGAAGGCGCGTACTAAAGGAAACTGTGCCACATTTTTTTTCCAAAAAGAATGGGAAATAACAAAGCGAGGAATGCCGCCTCCCCTGCCTGAGCGTAATTGAGATGGAAACTGTCCAGCGAGGCGTGCCAACTTGGCGACAAGACACGCACGCAGCCTGCTGGAGCACACGGCTGACCTGGTTGGCTGGCTTGGCGGACAGTGTGACGTCACAGGCTACCGCGAGGCGCGGCAAGGCGCACACACACCGTGCTGGTACTCCAGTCGCACTAGCCGCACTCTGCACACGGGGAACTGCTGCTTTTCCTACGACAACACGCCGACGTGTGGTCGCACTCGCTCGATAGGTTACTGCGACTATGTCCCTGTTCGAAAACAATTCATCATCCACGTTTAATACGCGGACAACTACCGCATGTTGTTGAATAAGTCTAAGAACGGACGTTAGTCTTCCTCGTTGAAGGTGTAATTACCGTGACTATCAGATTGTATGTTCTCTCTCTCCGTGACTGCGTAATATTTAACTCTCATTTACTGAAGAAGTGTGGCACATATTTCTCCATGCTACTTGGTGATCTTTGATAACACCAGCTTACTGTAAAACATGTTGAACAAAGATTACAACTTAAGTTCAACTATGGCTTGTACAAATACAATTGTACTTCTATCGTTATTGAACAATTGCAGGGAATCCAGAGCTCTGAAAAACATATGGCGCATATATAAAACATACCAAACTTATGCGTAGCTACACATATGTTACACTATTGCACGTTTCCAAGTCGTGCCGAAGAATACCGGTCAAAATTCAAGTACATCACACATTCTAAAACAAGTAAACATTTTTTTTTACATGAGAAGAGAAAATAATATAAGGAAAAATATTTTTTTTTTTTAATTAAAAGCTTAGTAAAGAGCTGTATTAATTAATAAAACTTTCCGAGGCGTAAATTATGTACCCAATAAGCTGCAGTTGTATCAAACATGGCTGACAGTTTTTCTTTCGTGTACATGCGCTTGCCTTACACGGCACGTCTAGCATTAAGGTTTCTAAATTCTGACGTTCCTGGAAATATACGCTGCGCACGTATTGGTTTTGCAACATCGCTGTGGCGGCACATGGAATTACAAGCAGCACCACAGCGTTAGGAAATCAACAATAAAACAGCGTAGCTACAAAGGTGCCGCCAGATGTCTCTCTGGAAGAGAAACGTCTTAACTTGGAAGATTTATTGCCGAGGCGTGGTATGCTAAGGGGCAGCAGAAAGGCGCCTGATTCGAGCAGTAGAGACTATCTAATAAAATCGTGGTAATGAATCACGTGAAAAACGTTTGCTCAATTATAAATAATACATTTTTCTTCATCTTTTTCGAGTATTTTTCCGCTACGACAATGGTCTGTGACGCTCGACACTCACCGTGCGGAGTTTCCGGCGATAGAGAACATTCCTGCGGCTACTTCTTTCAAATCTGTCACAGTCTGAGTTATGGATTGTTTCCAATCGTAAAACTTTAATAACAAGAAGGATAGCCATTCTTTAAGGCAATAGGACTGTCGATTATGGAAAAACGGGCGCTCAACGAGAACGTTCCAAAATGTATCGAAGGTGCTGGCTGTTTCAGTTTACCTTCAGAACTACCTCAATTCTACAATTGCTAAGGCTAAATATGGTGACAAGGGTTTGTGAACATGTCACGGAAAATAACTTCCTTTGGCAGTTAACAAATCTGGTTTATTTCTCTAGCTTCTTCCGTTGCGGTTTTAATTGTTATTAAGCTAAACACATCGTTGCCATGAACATGAAACTTAATCCTGAATAACGCTAGTTGACTGAAAATAAAAATAAATATTTACGTGTCTCACGCGTTAGATCATAATGACAAGAAAGCACGCGAGGCACGTAAATATTTATTTTTCTTTTCAGTCTACCGACGTTATTAAGGATCAGGCTATATGGTAGATGAATTTTTGTTACATTAATAAACATCAAAGCGTACGGTAAATATAACGCCCAAATTTCTCGTACAACAGCTACGCTATGCAGAGTTTAAAACAGATTTTTAATTAATGTCTAGGCATATTCACAATAATCTTTGGCCTAGCGGACATCCCGGAAAGATCGAGAAGAGGGCTCCGAAGTCTACTTTTTCACTGAGAACTTTTTCTGGAGAATTTCAATGCAACCGAAAATGGCGGCAAAGTATGTGAAACGTATAACCGCACTAAAGTTGACCGGAAGCTTTCTTGAAATCGAAATATGGTTAGCGGGCTAAGTCTCATTAACGGCAGCACGGCAGGCACACAAGGGTCTTCTGTCGCACTCTCGCGCACCCGCGGCCGCTCGGAAGCGCTACGTACAGGCGGGAGGGGCGACAGTCCAGGAAGCGAGGTGTTGTTTGCGACACGCGGGTTCGTTACCGCACATTGTGGGTGCCATTGTGCGCTCGCCCCGCCAGCAGCATGTCGCGGCGTCCACGACAGTCGACTGGTATTCTGCGACGCAGGTGGAGGCATGTCGCGTGGGCTCGTGCAGCGTGGCGAGCGTGTCACACTACTGCTGCCAAAACTCTCACCAGCAGATAAAACTAACAGTGGCATTTAAGTATTATAGTCTATTCAAGGCTTCTTCACATTTTTTTATAACAAACCTTTGGGAATTCACGCCATGTATGACGTCTTTGGTTCTTTCATAAATATATCATAGATCACAAGCGTTTTATACTTGTGTCAACATAAAAGTACCTTATTATTTTTGGTTAAATACAATTTTTACTTATATTTTATCCATTAATTAAAATATTTCATTTATCACTACATAGTATAAAAGGAAGTCTCTGGCGCGTGTCTGTCTGTCTGTATGACTGCGCTAATCTCAAGAACCACTCAACGGATTTGGATGCGGCGGTTCAAAGAAAGAGCGATATTATCGCCTACTAATGAACAAATAAAAAATATTTATGTATTAGTGCTCGCAAAATTCAATGCGCAAACAAAAGTATATTACTCAATAGATACAGTGCCCGACAGTGAAGAAGTTGTGCA
The DNA here is from genome assembly GCA_002778355.1 of Clitarchus hookeri. NCBI lineage: Eukaryota > Metazoa > Arthropoda > Insecta > Phasmatodea > Phasmatidae > Clitarchus > Clitarchus hookeri. The sequence goes on along the minus strand of NQII01000684.1, from coordinate 114,219 downwards.
CTATCCCACAGAATTTCTTAATTCATTGATCCTTCTGGCACGCCACCACACACACTGATTTTAAAAGTTGGAGCTCCCATAATTTTATTGCAAAATATAAATCTACCGAAATTATGCAACGTGACTCGATTACAAATAAAAAATTAAAAAAGGTATATCATTTAAAGTACTATTCTAACTGGCCGCGGTACTGGAGAAACTGTTTTAATACCTAGAATACCAATGATTGCCTCGTATTTGCCTTTTAATTTTAAAAGAGTCCAATTTCCAATAAGAGTTTGTTTTGGCATGACCATAAATAAGGCACACGGTCAAACAGTTAATGTGGTTGGAGTAGATTTGAGTGGAACATGTTTTTCACACGGACAACTATACGTAGCCCTTTCGCGTGTCACGTCAAACAGAAATCTTTTTGTGCTGGCGGTCGGAGGCAAAACGATTAATGTTGTATACAAAGAAATTTTCTAACCACTATCATATAATATTGTTATATTAGAGGTGTATGAATGTGGATAAAGCGAAGTAGGTAGGTATGTCAGGATCGTGGTAAATGGAGGTCCATAATCTCTGCCTACTGCTCTGGGAGACAGGCGTGACGTGTATGTATTCATGTTATATATCATAGTAGTTTACTAATGTACTATCATATAATATTGTAATTGTCTTTTCCCAATTTATTTATTAGTGTATCGCTGTAAAAACTTAATTGTGCCTGGGCGAAACCGGGCCGGGTCGCTAGTAATTAATACGATTAAAACAGAGAGAAAATAGGTGTGTTGGTAATGACTAGTAAGAAATAGTTATTGTGCAAAATATTATTGAACTGAGTGCGCACGAATGCGGTACGTAGTTCTTTCAGTGTAATTTTCTAGACTCGGTAGAACATTGTTTACATGAGGCGAAGGAATATCCTGGAAGTAGAACTTTAGCAGGACTTCAGAAAAGTCGGAAGTAACTGTGAATGGACTACATTCGATATATTTTAGGTATTAAATGCTAGGCGGTGGATGTGTCCAAATTCAGCTAAGTACTCTTACCTTGCTTCGTGTCCTGGAAAAAATGCATCAAGGTCGTGACGTAATTTTGCCGCTGTCCGAATTTACAGTCAAGGGTACGTGTCTACTTCAGCAAATGGAACAAGACACATAACCTTCTCGAACCCTTGATTCATTTTCGATGCTCTACTGTTTCGAGTAGTTCATTTAGTCGGTGTTTACAACCTTCCACAGCCACGGAAAACACTTGTTACAGTAGTCACAAACACAAATGAAACTCGCACGCAGTCAAATTCGCTGGATAATCAAGCAAAGTGAACACGAACAAAAATACAGTATCCGAATTCTCAAACAAATACTTTGTCAGCAAGGGAACAAGGGGTCATTACATAAGAAGGAATCAAGGGCAAGTGAACGAGGGCACAAGGTAATGGATTTGGACAGTCTGTGTTTACAGGCCACAAGGCAAGATAGCTACATGACAACATCACTCAAGATACTAAACTTGATATTGATCTTACACAATACATCCTCAGGATTCTACGTGCGAGGCAAGACTTGGTGCATAATGAGCAGATACAACAGGTTCTCTCTCTCTTTTTTTTTTTCAAACAACTTGTACGAAGCAAGTTGCAGGGAGCAGGCGACTTTACGGGTGTGTCCACCTTGGTCGCGTAACATGCCGTATGTATTCCATGAAACTGGGCATGAAACATAAGCAGTACGACTCACCGCAAATAGCTGGCCAAATCATGCATTTCTTTCAGACATTAGAAAGTCAAACAATTTTTATAGAATGCAGTCCGGTTGGTTTACCGCGCTGCACATAAGTATTTCAAAACAATGTTTACTTTTGGAGGAATTTTTCCACTAGAAGGTTTTAAAAGTAATGGAAGAATGAACGAGAATGAGGTAAAGTTGTGAACTATGAAAATTGTGGAAGGAAACCAGAGAACTCCGCGAAATCCCCCCCGCACCACAGCAGTTTCCGACGCTATCCACTGGCAAGAATCATCGTTAAATATTCCTAGCTAGTCCCAGTCGGGTTCTGAGGAGGAACCGGTGGCCTCGCTGGTGGGAAGCTAGTGAACCGCCACTGTGAAACAAAACAGAAATTTAACTCCAAAACCCTTGCAGCAAACTTCAGCAAGTGTCCCGCTTCGAGGGTGAAACGTCTCATGACGACATGGACTCGAGTCCCCGCTGTCGCAGGTATCTGCAACCAGTGATCCAACGCAGGTCACCGCGATTTGCAGGGTATGTTGTTTATAACATCTCCTGGTGGCCTTCCAAGGCAACGCGCCCAACAAACTACTAGCATACTCCGCACCCTAGTGGCGATCGTCCCTCCCAGAATAGTACAACATAAAGATTGAAGAAGAAGTAATTGCAAAGACCAACACAACCTTCCTGTAATTTTATTGGCTGCAGAGTGTGTTATTTACGCCTGGTAAGTATCTTCATCCAGAAAAAATCTTAGCCATATACATAATATCCAGTTGTGAAATATACTTAACTACACGTTATTCACGGTAAACTAAGCACTTTCGAAAACCCTGCTTTAAGATCTACCTGTATGCACACTATATTCTTCCAACATACGTATAACTAATATTGTCATGGGCCTGATCANCCAGTTGTGAAATATACGTAACTACACGTTATTCACGGTAAACTAAGCACTTTCGAAAACCCTGCTTTAAGATCTACTTGTATGCACATTATATTCTTCCAACATATGTATAACTAATATTGTCATGGGCCTGATCACTTTATTCATGTGTCATATAAAACTGTATTATTAATTAAGTAAATATTTTAAAAATTTACTCATTATTACACGTAGATAATAAAAAAACACTGAAATCAAAATAAATACTTTCAGTATTCACAAATGCTTACCTAAAACTTTTACTTCAAAGTCAATACATGGAATTAATTTCCCCTCCATCGTTACCAACTAGCCTGGGCGCATGACACTTACTGTCCCCGTTAAAATATATGCAGGTAGGAGCAGTGATATTTATCAAGTGTTGATTTAAAAAGTGCTTAACTGACCGTGAACTATAACAGCATTCTGTATTGTTGAATTTCACTTTTTTCGGAAGATACACACCTGGCGACATACTTATACCTGAGTCGCATGAGCGACTATCACGCCCAACTGACAGAGCGGAAAGGTGGAATAGCCAGGCAGAACACATTCTCGTTTTCCGCACGAGCCACGCCGAAGAGTTAAACTCATGTCGAAATTGCTTCTCACGGAAAGAATAGACTTGGCCGATATTTCTCAAAGGTTTGCCGTTTCATATGTTTTATAACAACACATGTATGTGTAAACTACATGTATTGACGTAATAGTCTACGGTAGTTAAATATATGTATTTATAATCAAATATGTGAATACTAATGTTAATTTTATTTAATAAATTTAGCATCGATTATAACCATTGCTAGCTATAGTATATGTTTGGAAATATAAAAAACTATAAACTCTTTTAAATCATTCAATAAAAGTTCATGCCACACTAGAATTACTACCGTAGTGTAAAAACACCGGCAGCGTCTGATTTGTCGTTCGCCATTTACTTCGGAAATTTGGTATTGAAACTAACCAATACCCTAGCGTGGTCGTAAACACAGCTTCCCACCTAATACCAAAACGGCAACGTAGAGAATCTGCTTGCATGTGAACAGGTGCATGTTTTGTTCGCTACGTCTGTTCGGTGTGATAGGCGTAAATGTGGACCGGGCTTCAAGCATTGCTACCGGCGTATCTTAAATCGTATCCCAAGATTCTGCGAAATATAACTCGCCTCTGGTGGCCCAATTTCCCGCACAACCGAGCCTGTGTCAGGTTGCAAGGGGGGAGCCTTGAACGACGGAACTCGCCCGGCTTGCACTGCAACGGTGCTGGCTCGCTGGACGCGACAGACGTGCGTGTGTTGACAAACATGGTGGGGCGACCTTGCCGTCGGCGCTGTTATCAAGCCTTGCCACTTGGACACTGCGCAACACGGAAGGCCTAGATAACAGTTTCAACAGCGCGTGTGTTCCTCCGCGCTAACGGCACTCGCCAGTTGCCAAGGACACGTACTCACTTCCGACCACACGCCTGCTTCCTCCGCTGCTACTACTCCGGTAATAATAGCACACGACGTGTCATGACGTCACAGATTGAGAGCCGTAGGAAACCACATCCTTCCCCACCCGAACAGCTCGAATGACTTCACTCGCCCATTTGACCAACATCGTAATGTAGATTTCTGACAATATATTTGATTTTTGTGCAGTCGCATATTTAGGTTTCTGATACCCAGCTCCCCGGAATTCTCGCTTATCAACTTCGAGTGGGAATTGTCAATGACATGAACGGCGGAGGCCTACCTTCTATCTACATACGTATACAAGAAGCAGTATGTTTGCATAACAACAAGAAGCGCGATATCACCCAGTCAAAAGATTCTGCGACTAATTCAACCGCGAAAATGCACCTTACTCTATGCGTCCTGGTATTTTCAGCCACCTTCTTTGTTTGTTTCACAAACACTATTCTCTGCAACTGAAACTTCGGTCTTAGTAGGAACCTACGAAATTCTTGCTGTTCTACGATTACAGGTTAGATTTCTAGTGATGGTCACTGTAGGACGCAGCTTACTTGGTGCGTCCTGGGAGATTTTCCGAGCCGCAGTGAATAATGTTTAAAACTAAAGTTTACGAATTTAATATACTGGAGTAAAACAAGTGAACTGTCAGTATTTTTTATTAAAACATTCCCCGCTCGAATAATAAAACGAATATCAAGGCAGGAACATATAAAATTAGATACTATGCATTAATTTTGACATCCGTGATTTTCTCGGACTCAGACTCATATCTTATTACAATGGAGGNAAAAAAAAAAAAAAAAAAAAAAAAAAATGCAGATATAAATGCACTGGTCGATGAACAACTGGCCTCTACTCAGGTATGTCGGTCACTATAGAAAGTCTATACTAATATAGAGCACGTATTTTGGTTAACGGATTTCTTCAAATACTGCGAAAGTTATACTACTTTGTCGCACCGTGCGGGATGGCGCAGTGATAAATCACTGAACTCGCATTCGGGGGGACCCGGGTTCATTCCCGGTCCGTTCATCCTGATTTCGGTTTTACATGGTTACCTGAAATCACCGCTGGCGAATGCAGGGATGGTTCCTTGACAAAGGCCATGGCCGATTCTTTCCCCAATCTCCCTTCCCTGAGCAACTTGCTCAACATGCTCCGTCTCTAACGACCTCGCTGTCCACGAGACGTTCCGCCCAAGTACCTACCTACCTCTATTGTCGCAGCTACAACAGTTCAGAATACTGAGCTATCTTCTAGCATGGTAGTATAAAGAAGGTTACTTTTATTGTTGGTGTGCTTTTCATTCGTTTTCAGTATTGTCATATTATTGCTGCATTGGTTATGCGGAAATGCAATATATATATTTATAACGCATTGAAATAACTCATATTATTAAGTTACACTTAAATCAATGTGAAATTTCCCTTTGTACGCTAAAATTTAAGCTATACGCATGCCGGACTCTAGCGGAAAACTTTAAACATAGATTTCAATATCCAAAACGCTCCAAAACTAAACAGGTCCACCTAGTTTAAAAGTTACTGAGTATGTTTGTGGTACTGAGGCAAAGCAGCACTACGTCCAACACATATCTCATCGTCTCCAAGCTCAGAGAGTTAACGAAGTGTGCATCAGTCTTGCTGTGATGCAGTGCACGCCACGGGAATTTCGTAAGCACTGGCTCTAAGTTTCCACATTTTACGCTAAACATACTACTTTAACTCGCCTATTGCAGGGCTTTAATGCCTAAAATTTACCCTGAAAATGACTTTTGTTAGTTATTTAGTATTAATAATTTAAAATCTGACCTTTACATATGAAGGGATATATAAAAACTTCTCAGTCGGAATTCAACTTATTTTGAGATGGTATTATAAAGTCACCCAAAAAACACAATAATTTTGAAACGTCAGACGTATTACTTACAGTCTGCACACTACTAGTGATCTAAGTAGACGGGCTCCTTAATAATGAAGCGCGAGAGATGAAGCGAAGGCGCAAGCTGACTGAAATAAAGAGATAACAGTAGCACTTAAGTGTATATGACCTTGCAGGAATGATGAACGGAAGTAATAAATACGTTAAGGAAAGGCATTTTTATGGGATATGAATATGAATGCAACGCACGCCTATGATATACTATAACACATTAACGCGGACAGGTGGTTAAACTACCTTCCTGATGACAGATGATTTGTTTGTCCGTGAAAAGCGTTATTTTCTCGTGGTAAATTTACATATAAAGGACGTGTTTATCGTCGTCGCCGCGGCCGGTATGACAATGTGGTAGTGAAGTGTCAAGGCGGTTGGCAGCGGCGGCGAGCGTGATTGGCGGGTTGCCTACGCCACCCGAGCCAAGGCGAACTCGCGGGCGATCACTGTCGCTGCACCCGTCTTCAAGCACAACGTTTCTTATTGATATCTAATGTTAATTGATTGTGAGGTAGAATCCTCTTTTTGCCGCTTGGGTAAGTTGCTTTTACTTTATATTTCACCGGTCGTCTTGTGCACATGCTAGTTCATGTTTTCAAGTTTTTCACTATACATTTTTCAGTTAACGGTAGCAGCCTTAGGCCTGCCTTTTCGGTGATACTGTTCCTAGTTTGGTAGCCATGGACGGCGACTGATGTGGAGTCCCGAGTCAGCTTTTCGATTTCCAGATAAGAAAATTATTATTTAAAAAAAAACATGACATGCGCATGGAACAATTCGTGAATAAATTCAGCTCATGAAAAGTCAAAATAAAGTGTTCCTATAATTAACTAGTATNAAAAAAAAAAAAAAAAAAAAAAAACCAAAAGTTGAATTTTGTTTGATTAACTTGTAGACTTATTGTATCAAAATTTTATTTAAAAAATGTAAAACCAAAAATTTTTAAACTGGTGTGATTTTCAATATGTAACAACTTACTAGTTCAGGTGCACCCATGTTTATTTTATGTTAAACAAGGTGCAAACTTTCTGTGGTAATACCCATGTTCATTTGAATATTATATATATATATATATATCTGTCCTCTCGCTCTCTCATGGTGTGCGCTGTATGTTTGTGCATGCGGTTATGCACATGCGTAACAATTACCTCATGTAAGTCAAGGTTTCAAATATTTAAATAAAATAATAAATACAGAGATATTGCTGTTTTGGGTTATGCAAAGTGGAAAAAAAGGGGGGGGGGATTTCCAACCGTACACGGCGCTTGTGTGTGGCGAGGCTGGCGGGCGGATGGCCATGGTTACAGTCCCTCTCTCTCACACATTTAAGGGCGCTCTGCATACCAAACCTGCAGGAACGGAGTCTAAATGGGCAATCAATGTTAAAGAAATTCCTTCTCAATGCAACAATTTTAACGATAACTGTTTTAATTTAAACATTAAAATAGGCAAGATTTCTTAATCTGTCAGTATTCTTTAAGAAATTTCTCATTATTTTATTTTCTAATAAAACGTACTCTGCATTCGCCTAAAAGAAGACTTAACATTAAATCTCTTGTAGGATTTTGATATATATCAAGGTTTTCAACATAATGCGAAACACACATCTCACCCATTCTTTTTTCATAAAATGTATAATTCACTCACCGCGGTAAACACGCAAGATAAATATTTTTTCTAATATTTCATTTGAATAAGAATGATAAATAAAAAACGAACTTAAAGCACATTACGTACGTACGCCACTCTCAAAATTCAAACAATCATTTAAATAGTTTATGCGTGATTATACGGTGATTATTAATTAAATAATGAAATTAGACAAGAATACCACACTGCATTAAGTGATTATATAGTTGTGTCGAAATGTTGTCTAACTTAGCCATATCTAAACACATTTAGCACGAAATGTAAGCTACATATTCACAGGATAATAAATTAATTTCCCTCGGCAAATATTCGTTTTCGTGGAGTTAATGGAAAAAGTTGGAAGTGCATTTTTGTAAAAGTCTGGAATTTCGTACTCTTTAAGGTAAAAATAACCACTAATTTGTTTGAAATAATTCACCAAGTGCAGGGCATAATCCTTTTGAGAGTTATGGACATTTACAGGTCTAATTTTTCAATTTTCATAGAAGCTTAAAACTTAATTGCTTTTATCTCAGAAACCAGTTTTGTTAGTTACCAACATTTTCCAGTAATCCCCGCGCTAGATTTACCGCATTATTTCTAAGTGTAGAACGCAATAACCACTTACAGTGTCTAGAAATATCTCGCGCTGTCTTAACCAATTCAGACGCAGTGTGCTCACTTGTGCGCGTAACGCACGGGTAGGTTATTTTTGGCCAGTACTCTACTGTGAGGCTCAACGCCGAATGATCTTCACCGGGAATAACTGATTTAACAGCTGCACTACTGCTCTAGATTATTAACGGTTCTGATTTTTCCTACAGGCGAACACAGCGGCAACAGCTCATTGTTCGTGAGGACAAACAAGTGCTGTATCGCTTTAAGAACAGCATTATCATAAAATGTCTTGTTTTTAATGCCTGATGCCATAAAGTAAATGAGGCATGGAAGAGTTAAGACGTGCCTTCACACTCCTTCGCCCTCTCGGCTGAACTTCTGACGGGTCAAGTAGTGAGTTGGAGTGATAGCGACGAACATTTACGCTGGAAGCCGTTGGGGAATCTCGCGAACCTGCGGCAACCGCAGGACGAGCAGCGGCGAAACTCGCGAGATACGCGGCATGACTCGCTCTTCCCTTCGCGGCTTCCTCACCGGCCGCTTCCAGGAACTTCGCTGACGCTTACACTCCAGAAAGCCGCACTATAAATCATGCTTCTGCGGAAATAATTGTGGCCGATTGTCTGGCGACTATGCATGTAACGCGCCGCGAGTAAGAGAAACAAAGCTTGCTGCAGCTCGATGTTACAGCGCAATCTTTTATCAACTATAGTAGCAGGAGCGTGTATACACTTTCGGTCTGGTAGCAGTTATTTTCCCATTGTGCTGGTACTTTCGATTCGTGGCGTGGAAGGACACTATGCCATCATTAAATAAAATATGTATTTTAAACAATTTTTTTATACAATTTTACTTTAGTTTTAAAGCATTCGCAGGACAGTTTCATTTCAATATGAGTGTTTTGGGGAAGAAAGGGGGCGGGGAGAGGCGGTATTGTGCCCTGTGACCCTGTTATAAATCCGCCACTGACTATCAGTCACACGACCTTGGTAGGCGGCACTGTCAACTATTTCACGTCCGAAGTTATTCGGCTCTGCATATACCGTAATTACATGAAGTTATCAGGGCAGAATAATCCACGGCCAACGTTTAAAAATTGTGGCTTAAGATTCAAATGAAACTGTATTAAATTATGATGCGTAGCAGTGACGAAAATACCACTAAGGCGCGAGATCCGATATACGTGGGAAGTGGAAGAGGAAGGTAAGTTATAAAAAAAACCTACATACGTGCAGAAGACAGTTAGAAAAAAATTCACACATTACAGATGACAAATTTTTAATATTGTAGTTTGCAGTTCATTGCTCGATATATATTTTATATTTATCTTAAAAGTTCTTTGAAAAGTGAACAAGCCTCAAGAAAAGTTAATTTTACAAGAATATTACCAACATTAGGGTTTATAGTACGAAAACTTTGTCAATGATGAAAAAATTCATTCTAAGTAATTATAAGCAAGAATTATGCATGAACTGTTTAACATGTGAAAACTAGTTCTAGAAATTAAAATAGATTAATTCTAATTTACCAAACTAAAGAACACGAAGGCCGAAAAACCGCGCTGTAGGCTACTGCTAACCCAAATCTATAAGAAGTAACAGAACCCAGCACGACACTGCAGACATTCAACCAGTAACGAACAAACATTCTTCGCTGTATTGGACGAGCTCCACCGTACAAATGCGACAATACATAAAAAATATGCCAAAAATCTGTAAAACTGTTATTGCAGCGCTATATTATTTTATCAAAGACATGCTATTTTAATATTGCCAAGCATCGCAAACAATTACAGTCAACTTGAGTACTAAAATATTTTGCGAAACAGTGCATATTTCGTTTGCCTTTCAGGTGGGTATTTGGTATTCACAAAGAGCCGACACAACACAGAGTAATATTAATTGTCGCCCTTACAAACAACACCTCACGCAGCTACGTGGGAAGCACATGGACACTGCACGACGTGTAACTTTCGAGAACACAAGGACAAGCAGAAGCTGTCAGAACTTACGACAGACGTGCGGGAAGGACGTTGCATAAGGGAAGCAAATACTGCGATTCAAATGGAAGTCGGTGGGCGGATCTTATTTGGGTCAGGTAGATGGATAACATCGTTACCACAGACTTGAAAATGCAATAGAGCACAATAATAAATAACGTCAGAAAGAAAGAAACCATCGTACCGAGGTTCAGCATCCGAGGCAACTACATTTCGTTCTATGAGGGCGGAGGGAACGAAGTCTGTCCTGATGCTATGGGCGGGGCAAAAGTAGTTACTGTGGAATTCAAACAGAGTACTTAAGAATACAGAAATTAAAGGGTCGCTTATACAGCAAAGTACAGCTGCGCACACCAGCAAAACGGCGGCAATGTCCAGCAACATGTCAGAGCGTCAGTCAGAACTTGAGAACTTACTTGCCAGTCAGCAGCCCAACCAATAGGGAAACGTTCTCAGCGCGCAGTAGCCAATAAGATAACAAAGCCCGTTCCAGAGCCTCGCGTAGCCAATTGGCGAATGGGTACGATCACATCAAAGGCACCGCCACGCCATTTCGCTTCTGTATATATAGTATATGTGCGGTTTCTTCACACTTTTTGAATCGAACTTTTGAAAAATCACCCCAAGCATTAGCTTCGTGCTTGCTTGTTTCCTGTCATGTATCACAAGCGTTATATACATGTGTTCATTAAAATTACCTAATTTTTTTTGGACAAATTGAACTTTAACTTATATTTTACATATCAATTACAATTTTTAATTTGTAATAAATAAAGACAGGGAGAAAATAAATGTTTTGGTACCTAATATCTAGAACGAAATAGTTATAATTAGAAATATAATTACACTAAGTGCGCACGAATGAGGTGCATTTTTCCTTTGGGTTAATTTTCAAGACTTGGTTAAGCTTTTTTTTTTTTTACACGAGGCCGAGGAATATCCTGGAATTATAACTTGAGCCAGGGCTAAGGAAAAGTTGGAAGTAACCGTGAATTGACTGTACTTATTTATACTGCGGCAACACGTGCTGCGTCTCATCCTCGGTGTAACAGCGGTCCGAGGAGGGGGCGTGGCTGGCTGGCGGTGGGCATCCCTGGCCCGGGACCACCCGCGCGATGACATTATGATCCCCTGGTGCTTACTTCGGAACGAGTCGAAATGCGTGCGAGCGTGTAATTATCATAATTCTGTCTGCCGGGCTTCTTGGCGTCACGGCAATAATAAAAAGCGAGAGTAAAGAAGAGATAGGAGGGAGAATGAGAAGACGAGGAGGAGGGAGCGACACTCAAGTCGGGACGTCGCGTGCGCAGAGTGGCATCAGGTGTCCCCGTTGAGCAGGCGAGCTCCTGATTGGCCAGCGGTTGGCCAACACCAGCGCCCGCTGGTTAAAGGTTAGCGCGCCCGNCCCCCCCCCCCCCCCCCCCCAAACCCAAGACACAACAAATGTCACTTCGCCTACGTTGCAGCGGAACGAATTCATGGCCCTACAGTCGTGCAGCAACGGTTTATTTTCTTACGAAAGTATAACCACAACGTAGCACCCGGAGAAATAACACGGAGAAAGGCAACGTTTAATTACAAACACAATTACGGAACCCGTTCAAGACAACCCAAAACCGCATTCCTGCACTACACGATTAAAAGTCTTCTCTCTTCCCTACTCCCTTCCCCATCTCTCTTTCTTTCTCTCTTTCACTCATACACACAGTTCTGTCGACAGAATATGGTAAACATTGCCTTCGATAGCAGCCTGAAAGGATCAATACAAAAAAATTAAGAATTTGGAAATCACTGCTCTGATCACGCCAACAGTTTCAGTTGTCGCTGTCTGCATATCCAAATGTATACTTATGTCCATAAAATAAAACCCTAAAATAGTATATTTATTACCGCCTAACAATTGGTGGGGTATTCTACGACATTGTTAACGACAGTGCATTCCCCCAAGTGTTTAAAAATAATAATCATTATAATTAAAAGCAGGTGAAATAATGTTCCAGGAAAAACTTATCCTACATGATATAGTATTGCAAAACATTATGATTACATGATTTTTTGAAAACCCATTTTGACCCACCGTACACAATTGTGTATTTTTGGTATAGTTATTGTTAGCTGCCTTTGGTAACTAATTCGAAAAACGTTCTACTCCTGTATGTTATGAATGGTTCAAATCACTACGGCCGAACACAAAGACTTCACCTCATTGGTTGTAATAACGAGATAAATACTGTGTGATTTTAAGTATCTATAGCACGCATCATAAAGATTTCATGTTCGCAACACCTGACGCCATTAAATAAAGTGTGTCTGAAATGGGTTAAAGACGTAGTCATCTGTGCACAAGTTGGGGATATTTACTTTTGCCCCTGACAAGTAAGAGAGTAGCCCCTCACGAACACAGCACACACCAAATAAAGAAAATCTGCTAATGTATATTGTATAGGATATTCACGTTTAATAAGTACTTTATAAATTCCTGCTTAAGATCTGATTCTATACCCATTTTGTATAGTTCCATCATATGTAAAATTAGCATTGCCACTGACCCTCTTACTTTATTCATGCGCTAATCAAGTGTAACTGTGAAATCTAAAATCTAAATACGTTAAGAACCAACAACGTGCCAAGTTTTACTCTACTCACCGTAAAGCACAAAGAAAATATTTTTAATAAATTCAGTGGCTACAAATATAAAAGTTATGCTCTGAATATGGCGTTACGATATAGTACTACTTTTAATTTTTCGCTACCAACTTAACTGGGAAATTGTCAGTCAGCGGGTCCGTCAAAATACATGTTGTTAGGGGCAGTGATTTTTTTCACAGGTTGATTTAAAAAAAAACTCAGCTTACCGTAAACCATTTCTCAGAAATTTCGAGCTAAGATCATCTCAGGAAAGAAATCGTTGGCTCAGATTAATCTAAAACCTTCTGTGGTCTGCGCAAAGAGTCAAATGGGGTAACTGTTCTTAAACACATCCGTGAATGGCCTGGTTAGAATATCAGAGGCTAGATATATGAAATAGTGGAAAAGGAAACAATACTGATAGTTTGACAACAAATTGAGTTTAAATTGCTGACATTCCAAAAAACATATCAAATAACATGTCAACAGAAATGTTTCGTTTCTATGCTAGAGGCGCTTATTTTCCGATAAAAATCCGAATTTATCAAGACGTCATATGAAGCATTCCATCGCACAAACCAAAGAGACACACATTCATCTTCATTCAAATGTTTGTGATTTATGTTTACCTAGGTGTCTCCGACATTATTATTGACATTCTACTATAGTCACCCAGTAGGCCTGTAAGTTTATAACCCTATTTCAGTAACACTGCATGCACGCTGAATATATAGATAAGTGTGTGCAAACTGTATACTTATATACCTAGTTTTGGACGTTTCCAACGGTTTGGGGGGGAAATGCGTGCGTGTGTGTGTGTGTATATATATATATATAAGTTCACTAACAGTCTCCTGTGGTGTCTTAATGATGATATAAGAAAGCATTTAGCATTTTGGTTATTTCAAGTGCGCTGCAACGATGTTGATGCACCACGCATGAAACTGCCTGAGCCAGATTATTCCAACTAACGGGAACAAACACGTTTAACACCGTTGACCATGTGACTTTGGCAGTTGTGATG
>NQII01000684.1:66250-100251 GCA_002778355.1 Clitarchus hookeri | reverse complement strand
GGGGGATGAGGAGATAGGACGAAAATTGGTTCGGCTCTCAAGACCTCGATGTTAAGAGCAGCCCAAATCTCTCAACTCAACTCAACACTTCCTCTAACCAATTTTAAATACAATTAGATTAGATTAAAATTAATCAAAGCATTTTATTGATATAAAAGGGCTCGTCTTGTGAAAAATTAAGATATAAACAAACACGTGTGTTACTGTTGACCATGTGGCTTTGAGAGTTGTGTTGGCTATGGGCGAGTCAGTGTTGGGCATATGCGCGGAAGACTGCCTCATGGCGAGTGTGTGGCGGACCCGCGACGCCCACGAGCGGCGTCGTCGAGACTCGCGTGCAGTCGCCGCAGGCGCGTGCTGGGCGCGGCCCTCTCCTGCTCTTCTGCTCTTCTGGCTTCACCGCGCTCAGCAACACCACGATCGTTACTAGCGACCAGCGAAATTCCCCGTACAAAGTCTCTTGCACACTATACTTTATAGGCTGTTCACGGTCAAATGAGTAGTTTTGAAAGCCCTACTCAAGATCTACTTGTATTCACGTTGTGTATTCTTCCATAATATATCACATTTACATTGCCATTGGCCTAATGACTTTATTCATGCGCGCGCCGGTTAAGTTAAACTGCAAAATTATTAGAAAAGTGAATATTTTACAAATTTGCCTATTCTTTCAGTTATGCGTATTTATAAAAAAATTGAGAACGCAAAACATATAATTTGAGTATTCAGAAATATTTACCTAACACTTTCAATTCATGGTTACGACATGGAACTTTGTTCCCTCCGTCATTACTAAATTTACTGGGCGCATGCAAGTCTGTGTGCCCGTCAAAACACATGCAGCTAAGGGCAGTGACATTTTTCAAACGTTGATTTCGAAAGTGCTCAGTTTACCGTGAACCGCCTATAAGATGCTTTATTTTAGTTTTTTTTCAGCCATTGGCCGACAACATATGTGGCACGTCCCAGGGACGCTTTTAGCCTACAGCTACGGTTGATCTGTTTAGCAACCACTCTCCAATGAAGCGGCCACACAGGTTATTGACACCGTATCACCGATAGCATAATAAGCTTGAGTCAAGCTTGTCATTACAAACCTGTAAGCTTCCAGATAGCTTATTTTGCAAGCCAGAAAGCTCGAATTAAGTATCAATCAAGTCTCCAAATGTCAAGCTTGTAGCAAGCTTAATTAGTTACACTTGCTGCAAGCTTGTCTTGAAAACCTGCAAGTATAATTCAAGCCATATGCAAACTTTCCATTGCCAAGTATGTGCCAGTCGTGAGAAAATAGACTTGAAAAATCAACCTTGTATCACACATGATATGACAAACATGCTCGGCAAGGCAAATTCAAGTCAAATGTGACGTTTGCCACAAGTTTACACGATATCTGGTATTGCTGCCAGTTGCCAATGAAATCACGAATTGCACTCGGGTAGGTATAGGTAGGGACACCTGAATTTCGCGAAAATATTTCCGCACATGCTAGATTTCACTACTGTATGAGCATACCAGCTGTTTTATTTTGCTTGACAGTGTGTCTTTGTGTAAAGACGTTTTCTTACTTGACTGACCAATCAGAAATAGGTAACTTTATNTCGGGTAGGTATAGGTAGGGACACCTGAATTTCGCGAAAATATTTCCGCACATGCTAGATTTCACTACTGTATGAGCGTACCAGCTGTTTTATTTTGCTTGACAGTGTGTCTTTGTGTAAAGACGTTTTCTTACTTGACTGACCAATCAGAAATAGGTAACTTTATTACTGCACGTCTGTGATTCACGCGCTGACACCTAAGGTGCGTAACACAGAAACTGTCCAATCACGAAAGCGCATCTGAGCTAAAGTGTTATGAAATACAACTGGTCGTGGAATATTTTCGCGAAAATCGAGTGTCCTTAGGTATAGGGCAGTGAAGTCTAGCACGTTACCCAATAATAACACGAATTTTGCAGGTATCTACTCATTACACATGTAACAAGCTGCTCGAGGAAGGTATCGGCCGGTATCAAGGAAACAATGTCTTCCCGGGGAGCCGATAGGCCTAATAAAGCCTGTCGGATCCAAAAAAAAGAAAAGGCCAGGCTTGAAATCTGCCGAAGAAAATAGCATCACGAAAACATGTCGGATTCGCTTAATACGATTGCGGAAAACCATGAAGAACGGAAATCAACACGACTGGACTGGGCCACCCTGAATGCGAGCCCACGCCACCTGGCGCGGTGGTCTTGAGAACAAAACGTGCCAAACTATATGCGGGACACAGTGAGATGGTCACTGGTCACCGTGATCCGAGGTGCTGAACATGCATTCTACTTACTGTGTGTTTGTCTGGAGGTCGTCACTCCGCCCCAGCAACCTCGCTCAGCGACAACTGCAGTTTGTATCTACGTACCTCGGAAATAATCAATTTATTGATTATTTCAAATAACTTATTTTTTTTTTGTGAGGGAGCCGCAACTGTTGCGGACGGTGTAGCCCTGAGGCGACCTCCCACCAACTATTTACATTAATGTAGTTTTAGATATGCAAGTACTTTTCATAATACTTATTTTAAGTTTGCAAATTTAAATTTTTGTTTTGAGTTAGTTTATTATATGTGTATTTTGTGCGTTAGTATGTTACATGATGTCATACTGTGTGCGCCAATGTTAATAAGTCGTAGTTCGCGGAATAAGCAGCTATTTCACCTCCTCTGTATTTTTATTTACTCTGTGACAGGGTGGTCTGTGGTCTATGGGAACGGCGGCAAGACTCAAGTGTGAGCGAGGACACAGTGTATGTAGTGCACCGAGACGAAATGGCGTAGCTGTTCCTTTCACGTAAGTGTTATCATTCGCTGATTGGCTGCACGAAGCTCCTGAAACGGGAATTGTGTCTGATTGGATACTGCAAAAGCTTCCGTATTGGCTGAGCTTCCTGCCAGCAAGTACGTTGCCAAGAGCTGATTAGCGAACGGCCTTCCAACATTTTGCTGGCCAGTGACGCTATTTTGCCGGCGTGTGTGGCTGGAGTTCGCTTAGTAAGCTAAGTTTATTTTCGCGTTTGAGGCTCAGAAGCGCGGGAGCGGTAAGGGTAACACTGCCATGCTCATCAAGTGTGCCATCGCCGCTACGTGCAACGCTCTGAACTGCCACGTATTCGTCGCGATGCGTCTACCTAGGACTTTAGGCGGTCACCCTACCATTTTGTTGGCGGAGAGTCTGTAGCAAATGTCAAAACAGGCGCTTATCGTAGTTTCGCTCATGTTCAGACGGCATGTTTTAACACGTTCAGTCACCGTGCCCACGATCGTAGACATGTTGCACATGACGGATATTTATGGTCAGTACTCTACACAAAGAGGAATCAGTACCCAATGCTTTCAGAGTCTTCTTAATGGGTGATCTCATTTGTGGATCTTACCACACCTCTCCTTTGTGAATATCTGATGGCAACGTCTTTCAGTACGCAGTGCGTTGTGCACTGGTTGCAGAAAGTACACTAGACATACGTACAGAGCACAGTGCCGTTTTATGTAGCATCTTCCTTTTTCCACTCTTTGTATCTTCTTGGACATATTTATATATTGATGTTTTTAGCGACAAAACTCGCTTTTTCCCCAATTTATTCCTTCCTTCATTTAAATAATTTTGTGCCAATAAGAAAAATACTTTGCCAACTTAATGTTTGTATTTATTTTGGACAGTGTAGTTGGCACATACTATGTAAATGGTAAATTTAATTAATGTTTACTTTTGATAGTGCATTTGAAAATATTGTGCTTTATTTGTCATTTATCTTGTTATGAGAATTTTTGGCAGCCTATTGTAATAATTAATTTGTGTGTGACTCGTTCTGACTATGTATGTGATAAGTACTGGTTGGCATATCGATACTATCGATATGGCAACCTAGAGTTAGTGTTCCATTGTGTGATTTTAGCATGCGTCCACTTCCTTCTTCTTCGATCATTTTCAACATGGTTTGAAGTGCTAAGTGTTTGGCTAACTTTTTAATCTGCTGCAATCATGAGGTAGAATCCTCTTAACGCCACTACGAGAGTAGTTTTTCACTTTATATTTTCCCGGTCGTGTTTTGCACTAATTAGTTCATGTTTTGAATGAGTTGTTCGCTATAAACATGAAAGGTAGCGGTAGCAGCATTATGCCTGCCTTTTCCTGCAGCTGTGCCTGGTAGCTGTAGACGGCGATTGATGTTGTAGTGTCCAAAGCCAATATTTTAATGCACAGATAAGAATTTACTTGCTGCATAGAACACCGCCTCAATTTGCCAAGAACAGTGAACTACTAGTTATGTAGTACGAAACGGCAGTTACCGAATTTCGGTCACCTTGTGGACTTGTTCCGATCAAAATTGAAACTTGTTGAAATTTATTAATACTAAAATACTCAAAAGGTTAAAACAAAGATTTAAACAAATCTTTTCTGCATTTGATGTGGTAATATGTAAAACAAATTCTTTTCCTCTCTGTCAGGGTGCACTCAGGTTAATTTTTCAAACATTAATTTAACGCAAATATATTTTTATTTGCTCGTCATGTGGATTCTTTGTCAACATCAAAAATTGCATCTGACAAAATACTCTTGTTACTGTTACCATGTTGAAAATAAATATATTTATTTTTAAAGTAACTAAGAAGAATCAGTCAAGACAAAACTATACTTTAGTTTGTAATTTATTGTTTAAAAATGTTAAAAGGAAACACATGAAATTTCTTTCAATATTAAAATTTTTACTGACTGACTCACCATAGGTGTTTGATGAATGAAGTGATTTTGGGAGGCTGTAAAGCCTTTTGTTTTTACTTGTGTTTTGCACCTGGCAACCCGAAATTAATATCCGCGTAGCGCATGGTCCTTGGGCACACAGAAGAGGTTACCTTTTGGGATGTGCCGATGCGTCCACTAGGTCCGGTGGCGCAGCACATGTAAATATTACACGATTGCAACACTTCGGCTTACAAGTTAATGCGTGACCGAACATGTTAAGATACAGCTGTTTGGAAAATACGCTTTTAATGAGGCTGGGGGGCTCCAAAATAACAACATAATACGGATGATCTCTAAAGTACCATTCCGTGTCCGTTTGGGGGTATGTTTCAATTTCGTGGGCAAACACGTTTCATAGTTTAGTCGGAAGATGCGTTTTCCAAGCCCGCTGCAGCGCAGCTCGAGCGTTATTAATGCGTGAGGCGGTGACGGCGGCAGAGGTAGGTGGGATGGTGCAGAGTCGCGACCTTGGTGGCGCGGAGTAAACAAGCCCACGGTTATTCGCACGTCTCCTGCCGGGCGCCGCGGGCCGCGGAGAGCGCAGGGAAGCGCTGGCGGCCCGTGGGGATGCTCGCCTGCCGCCGCGAGCTCCCCGTGGGCGGACCGGGTCCACTCAGCCACCCCTCCCCCCTCCCGCCCTGAAGGGCGAGTTGTTGCGTCACCCGCAGTGTCGTCGTGAGCTCCCTCTTCGCGCGCGTATACGCTGTTCACGCTTAAGTGAGCACTTTTAAGACACCCCAGTTACTTTTTACTTTCAGCCATTTCTTATCTTTTAACAACCTTTTTAAATAAATATTGCCATGTAAATGTAAGCAATTGACACAGTGTATATATTCCACAGCACTCTTGAGTTTATGTCTAAGGTTAAAATAAAGTATATTTATTGGATATTATTCCAATTGAGAGGACTTTCAAAATTGCTCACTTTACCATGACTAGCCTATACCTCGCCTCCGCTGCACTCTTGCTTGCGGCACGCCCCCCCTAACTAGAGTAGGGGAAAATAATACTTAGGCAGATTTCACACGACGTAAGATAAATGCAAAACTTGCGCGAGATGCTGAATTCGCACGAGAATTTATTGCACGAGATTGTGTGCAAGGTACATCTTGCACAAAATAAGAAGATAGAACATGACCTATTTTTTTTTCGTGCAAGACGATGCAAGTTGTATGCTGGTCATGTGACCTGTTGTACATCAACCTACAACTTCAGCATTAATTTGTTTTAAACATATTTGAACAGAATATTTACTACATTCACACCGCGTGAATATACAATAAACGATAATGTTGTTTTTATCTTTAGATACTGTAGAAACAAGTGTTTGATTACATATTTTCATTTAGATGGTGGATTTCACGAACACATGCGATAATACTGCCGCACCAGTAGACTACGTAGGTCCGTGTTCTGCGCAGAACTCTAAAATCAGTGCAGAGTAGCGCCACAGACATTACCACTATTAGGGATTTGCAAGATTCAAGTTATTACCTACAGAAAAAAGTGCGAATTTGTGTTACTCTTGCAGTTCCACTATGGAACGACGACGGGCCCCTCGCTGTGACAGACAATCAAAGCCAGTGATTTTGTCACGAAATGACCTGAACGCTTGATTGCTACCCTATGAGAACAACTGCAGAATTTTCCTTGCTATTCGTTGCTGTGGCCATGGGATGCCTCCTTCCTCTTTGATCGGCCCACTCAGGACTCGGTAATTTCTAAATATAACTTCTGTGATTGGTGTGCATGCAACTTCTACGAGAACAGAAAGACGAAAGCCAAAATTAATATGTAGTCAAGATTTAATGTTCTAAAATATGTTTGATCGCCACATATTTCTGCGGTAAGTCACTACCGCTCCCTATAAACAAACAACTATAGGCTGTTAACGGTAAAGTGAGCACTTTTGAGGCCCTAGTCACTTTTTTTTCCTACCATCCATTCTTTATCCTCCCATCACTTTTTAAAATTAATATTGCCATGTAAGTAATAAACACAGCGTATATATTTCACCGGACTCAAAAGTTAACGTCTAAAAATACAATAAAATGTATCTCTTGTCTATTATTCCAAATGTGAGGGATTAAAAAAGTGCTCAGTTTATTGTGACTAGCCTATAGGCATCGAGAAATTTCGCGAACTGATCTTATAACAAGCTAAATGTCTGCTACTCCTGCAAGTGGATTCCTGCCCATTAAACACGCCCTGCGAGGGTTCAGACCAGTTACGAACTTGCATTCCGACATTTTGCCGGCCGATGACGCTAGCATGTGCGGCTCGACTTCACGGAATAAGCGGCTATTTCACCTCTGTACTACGAAGTACTCTGTGGGTGGATGGTTTTAGCTTAAAGTCTCGTCCTTCTGCCATCTCTAATATGCAAAAACAAAGTCTGAGTGTATTTTAGCTATTAGCAGTTCAAAGATCCTAAATTATGAAAGACTTGTAGGCGAGAATATGATATAAAATCGTCATTAGGCAAATTTTGAGACAAGTGTGCCTTTTTTTAAATTTTGCGGCATAAATACGTCGCCAGAATCATAAATTCATGTATTGTCTATTGTATAACTGGGGAAATTCATTTTTTGATAGTGAACCAAAAAAAAAAGGGGGGGGTGTTGCAGGTCTACCCCCCCCCCCCCTTTTTCCGTACGTTTGTGGTATGTTTTAAACCTTCCATTATTAGAACCGCACAGTTNCCCCCCCTTTTTCCGTACGTTTGTGGTATGTTTTAAACCTTCCATTATTAGAACCGCACAGTTAATCCTGCGAAGAAATGGTAAGAGAATGATCGATATTAGTTATAGGAACGCAGGAGTTGTACAGAAATAACTTGTTGCTGAACCTGTATCGAAAGGGTTTGTTCACACCCAGGGGGCACTGAACTAACGTACTCTGCAGTTAGGTGAACGGACTACATAAAGTCAGCCCTGCGGTCTGACAAGGAGATGGGGCGATGAGGGGCAAGAATTAATCGCCCCCGAGATCGCGGCCGACAGCTCGAGCGCGCTGGAAGAGGAGGACGCTGTATGACGAGGGGAAAGACGCAGATGTGGGGCGAGTTCGTGTCTGCAGTCGTACATAGCCGCCGGCGCGTCCACGTCTACATAGAGTATGCACGCACATAGAGACAAAATGGTCTGGCGGTTCCCTTGATGTGGGTGTGCCCAATCTCTGAATAATTGCGTGAGGCCCTGGGAACGAACGGGCGTTGGGTCTCACTGGCTACTGCATGCTGCGAAAGGTTCGCTATTGGCTGAGTTGCCCGCTGGCGAGTAGGTAAACATCAGGCGCTGATTGGCGAACGACGATCTATCATGTTTCTGGCCAGTGACGCCATTTTGCTAAAGTGTGCAGCTGGGGTTCGCGGAATAAGCGGTTGTTTCACCTCTGTATTCCTAAGGTTCCTGCCNCCATTTTGCTAAAGTGTGCAGCTGGGGTTCGCGGAATAAGCGGTTGTTTCACCTCTGTATTCCTAAGGTTCCTGCCTACCTGAAACTTTTTTACGCGTTTGAGGCCGAGAAGAACGGGAGCGTTAAGGGCGACACTGCCACGCGCATCAAGTGCGCTATCGCCACTAAGCGCAAGGCTCTGAACTGGTGTGCAGTGTTCTAGTCGCGTTGCGTGTACCTATCTAAGGGACTTTAAGCGGTGACCCTATCATTTTATTGGTGAGACGTTTGTAGGAAGGTTCAGTGCAGGGCCCTTGANCTAAGGGACTTTAAGCGGTGACCCTATCATTTTATTGGTGAGACGTTTGTAGGAAGGTTCAGTGCAGGGCCCTTGAGTAGTTTTGTATGTATCTCATGCATATATTTTAAGCAGCAGTGCTTTGAAAAAAACCTTTTTAGCCGTTTTGGAGTACTCTGAAATGGGTGAGAAGGTGAAGAGATTTGGACGACTCTTAACATCGGGGTCGTTAGAGCCGATGAGGATGAAGTGAAGAGAGTATGGAACAGCGCCGGAATGATATGGTGGGGGAAACGAGAGATCCCCGAGAAAACCCGCCTACCAGGGGCATCGTCCGGCACGATACCCATTTGCGAAAATCCGGGAGTGACCCGGCCGGGGATTGAACTCGATTCGCCTCGGTGGGAGGCGAGCAGGCTAACCCCTCAGCCACCGTGGCCCCTCTGAAATGGTGTTTCTAAAGTGCGTGACATTGTGAAAGTACTAAACAGCTCTCGTCTGAAGTGTATGTTATTTTCGTAGAGCAGCACATTGGCCGCACGTTTAATAGTTTCGTGGAAAAACGTGTATTTCAAACACACTGCAAGGCAGTTGAAGTGCCAGGTAGACGGGAGTCTTAACTACTCTGTGACTCTGACAGTGTCTGGACAAGCGGAGTTTACCCTGTATGGTCGAGCTACGGCGGGAAGTATGACAGTGATTTTGAAATTATTCACTATCAACAGTTCAACAATTCATAACTCATCTTTACAGTTCACTAAGCCTTCTTCAAATATTACTAGTCCGTGTCTAGTTATGTAAAATATTTTTACTAAATAATTGATTCTTTCATGACACTTCGGTAATAATGCAAGCAGGTAATTCCAAATTAATAATTAACGCGCGTGTGCGTATCCTCCCTCATTAACCACGCAAAAAAATGGCACGCATATTTCGAACATTCATTTTTATTTGTCTCGTTCATCTGTTATAAACCTCTAGGGTATTTCAAAATTACTCACAACACAATTTAATACCAGAGAAGGAGGAAAAGGAAGAAATAATTTTATTAGGCATATATCAAGCCTTTTATTTGTAATAAAGACGATTTTATAATGCTATTTTATTGTAGTCTTTCTATTACTCTTTCTTCCAATCAACTCGCTGTCTGCCATTCACCGCCATAATTTTGCGGTGCAACCCTTTTGTGTTTTCCGGGTGACTGTGGCTTACAAACTGAAACATAAAATATCAGCAATGCTAGTTTAATGGCTGTATTTTCGTCTCAATGGAGTTCAGACCGATATCCGGCCATTAGGAACTGAGGAGATTTTCCACAGACGATTCTCTCGACGCATAAACTCGAAACCTCGTGTTTTTTTTTTTCGGACAGTTCACGTTTTCTTCGCCGTTATTCTAAAATCTCCCGTTGCAGCGATCGATTCGTGTCTGAGAAGATAAATGTCATCACCACTGCAGCAAACATGGGTCGCATAGCGTAAGTCAACGATACTTTATTATACAGGGCGTAAACATGCAACTACTATGACTGTCAAATACTCCGGATGGAACGACGCGCGAAGTACGGAAACAGTTTACGCTGAAAGAAGAGCCAAAAACGATTTGTGGTGCACAATAGCACGTACATAGACAAGTTATAAAGCCATGTGGTGCTCAATAACATCATTGTTTATTGAAAAGACATTTATTGGCTGCCGCCAAATATTGCCAGCAATAGCATTAGTGTCGTCCAGAGTAAAACATTTTTCTGCGAATGCGAGTTTAAAACTACATCCGTTATATTCTGCACGCGCGCTGGCGTATTGGAAATGGCCACGACGCAATATTTGTCAGGATCNTTAAAACTACATCCGTTATATTCTGCACGCGCGCTGGCGTATTGGAAATGGCCACGACGCAATATTTGTCAGGATCTATCTACTCGTCTCGGGTTGGTTGCACGTAAAAGATTCGAGAAAATAAAACTTTCCATAAGGTGAAGTGTCCAGGCCTTGACGTGTGTGCCACTTGTTAGATTTGAGGTACGTGCATTCTCAAGTCAAAGCTCGCAACATTGAGACACTAACTCGCATTCGAGAGGTCGCGGGTCCGATTCCTGATCCAGCCATCATGACTGTTGTTGTCCGAAATCATCACTCAAAATGATCGCTNTTAAAACTACATCCGTTATATTCTGCACGCGCGCTGGCGTATTGGAAATGGCCACGACGCAATATTTGTCAGGATCCATCTACTCGTCTCGGGTTGGTTGCACGTAAAAGATTCGAGAAAATAAAACTTTCCATAAGGTGAAGTGTCCAGGCCTTGACGTGTGTGCCACTTGTTAGATTTGAGGTACGTGCATTCTCAAGTCAAAGCTCGCAACATTGAGACACTAACTCGCATTCAAGAGGTCGCGGGTCCGATTCCTGATCCAGCCATCATGACTGTTGTTGTCCGAAATCATCACTCAAAATGATCGCTGGTTCCTTTATAAAGACCTTGGCTTATTCCTTCTTCGAGTATGTTGTCGACGAGACGTTGAANTAGTTGTCCCCAGTAAAACTTTTTTTCAGCAGACAAAACTTGGAAAAGCAACAAAATTAATTTTGTTCATCTAACCAAATACACGTTTGAATAAGCAAAACCTCTGTGTTGGGTCAAAAGAAATTAGGCTGTCAACAAAATACTTTGTTGAATCAAATGAATATATCTGTTTGGCCACTAATTTGATTACCTTCGTTCGAAAATAGAGTTAGAGTGTTTGTTTTCATTTCTTGTGACAATTAGGATAGTAACAGTNAAGAGGTCGCGGGTCCGATTCCTGATCCAGCCATCATGACTGTTGTTGTCCGAAATCATCACTCAAAATGATCGCTGGTTCCTTTATAAAGACCTTGGCTTATTCCTTCTTCGAGTATGTTGTCGACGAGACGTTGAACTGTGCATACCTACACTGAGAGGACAGCCAACAAAATGTTTGTTTGTATGGTGTCAAAAATATTTTGTTCTCCCCAGTAAAACTTTTTTTCAGCAGACAAAACTTGGAAAAGCAACAAAATTAATTTTGTTCATCTAACCAAATACACGTTTGAATAAGCAAAACCTCTGTGTTGGGTCAAAATAAATTAGGCTGTCAACAAAATACTTTGTTGAATCAAATGAATATATCTGTTTGGCCACTCATTTGATTACCTTCGTTCGAAAATAGAGTTAGAGTGTTTGTTTTCATTTCTTGTGACAATTAGGATAGTAACAGTNCATTTGATTACCTTCGTTCGAAAATAGAGTTAGAGTGTTTGTTTTCATTTCTTGTGACAATTAGGATAGTAACAGTGTTTGTTAGTGCATATATTGATGCCTAATAATGGTATAAAACTCCTAATAAAACGAGTTCAACATGAAACTAAAAAGTAAAGCTGTAAAATTTTAAATTCTTATTTACACACGTCCAGTATTTGAAATGTATGTATTTAAAACATTTCAACTTCATCAATAGTCACTATAGCTGAGGTTGCTAAGGCGTAGTAGCACTCAGGCCGAGATAATCTAGGTTCGATTTTCGATTGGGCTTCTAACTTTTTTATAACAACCGAAATTGTTTAATTTACGTAGAGCCAAACAAATCTTTAGTTGCACTAACCAAATCTTTGTTCGGAGCAACCAAATAAGAGCAACAAAATAATTTGTATTCAACAACAAAATATTTAACTGTCCCTATACACACAATTAATATGGTTGCGCCAAAAAAACTTTGTTTGAATCAACAAAACCTTTTTCTCAGTATACTTCAGTAGTACCCGCAAAACACTCTAGCGAGCCCCACTAACCAGTATCGCTGCTGGCATCGTAACATTTGTGCAGCGACTTACGAACACATTATTACCTCCCAACACACTGAATTTATTGCTGACCGCAAAATTAGTTTTTGCTGTTACCACTAAACACTGAAATAACAAAAAACGTTTTTTGGCGCCTCAAAGTTTTTGTGATATCTATATTGAGAAAACAATTTGGGTCACTAACAACATTTTGTTGAACAACACAAAACCTTTTTACCAGTGTAACTTTTTGCACTAAATGTCTTCTGATTAGGACGAAGAAAAGATGGAGAATGAGAAGGGATAAAGAAGGCAGAGGAAGTTATACAAAAAATAAATACGGGCAACATCACGGTTGATAGCGGAACTCACATAATTTGAAGNAGAAGGCAGAGGAAGTTATACAAAAAATAAATACGGGCAACATCACGGTTGATAGCGGAACTCACATAATTTGAAGGCTGAAATCCATTACACTGTCTAGAATCTATGTTAGAGCCAACGAAACGACACATCTTACGTAAAGAAAAAATCCCGCACAAAAATGTCAGCGTCAGATGCACGTTTTTTACGTCATCGCCTCGGGGTTCGTCGTCCTTCGTCTTGCCACAGAAGATGGAAGTAGCCAATAAGGCGAGTAATTAATGTCACTCAGTCGAGTTTAATTAACGGCGAGGAGGAACACAGAACAGGGCGAGTCCTAGAGTGCGATGCTTGTCGGCGGGAAGGGAGGGGGCAGTCGACAGCGCGACTTGAGCCGTTGTGCCTCGAGTGCTGCAATTTGTCATCGTTCTCANCCGGGAAGGGAGGGGGCAGTCGACAGCGCGACTTGAGCCGTTGTGCCTCGAGTGCTGCAATTTGTCATCGTTCTCACGGGGTGGGGAAGGAGTCTGGCACATCTCCGGCCAGGGGCGATTACGCGATGACCCCGCATTCCATCCCGTGCCTGGGGATTTCGCGCGGACGGCTACGTACAGTCGATTCCCGATAAACGCTCACGTTTCTCAGGGGCCTGGCTCGGCGCATGTAGTCATCTGTCCACGGCAGCACTGGGCTGTTGTTGGTGGCTCAAAGTCAGGGGGTCGCGGTGGTTTAGTGGTCAGACCACTAGCCTCCAACCTAGGCGGACCTGTTTCGATTCCCGGCGGGGTCGCTCCCAGATTTTTGCATGTGGGAATCGTGACGGACGATGCCGCTGGTCAGCTGAATTTCTCGGGGATCTCCCGTTTCCCCTCGCCCTTGAATTCCGGTAATGCTTCATAGTCACCTCACTTCACCCTCATCGGCTCTCAAGACCTCAATGTTAGGAGCCGCCCAAATATGTCCACTCTCCACTAAAAGTCAGGTTTTCATTGCTAATGAAGTATAACAGGAAAACGAACCCGACAAAATTTTTTCAGTCACAGTTTTTTATTTGCGAATCGCGAACGTTCGTACTGCAGTGAACAAATGCGGAGTGTTCCAGTCATGAAAGAGACTGGTACATGTAACTGCCGACGTTGACGTAGGAAGAGGGGAGAACGGGGAGGGGTATTGCCCAACACAAATAAACGACTCGATGAGGCATTGGGAGTTGGAAAAGTCTTTCTTATAGACAGAACTGTATAGGCAGTTCACGGTTCACGGTTCACGGTTAATTAAGCGTTTTTTTTAAATCAACCTTTGAGAGTTATTATTGCTCCTGCCTGGATATATTTGAACGGGCGCACTGAAAGGCATGCGCACAGTGAAGCTTGTAACGATGGAGGCAAAGCAGTCCCATGTCTTTACGTTGAATTAAAAATGCTAGGCAAGCATTCGTGAAAACTGGAATAATTTCATTTAACTTCTGTTTTTTTAATACATAAAAGTGTAAGAATTAGCAAATTGGTAAAATATTTACTTTTCACAGTTTCACTTGACCGACGCATGAATAAAGAGATTAGGCACACGACAATGTTAATTTTACGTACGGCAGAAGAATACAAAATGTGCGTACAAGTATACATTAAGCAGGGCTTTAAAAAGTGCTCAGCTTACCGTGAACAGCCAGTGTTAATCTCTCATTTCTCCATAGTGTATTTCTGCGACAATCGGGAAGGTTCACTCAACTGATTTCTTCACTTAGGTTTCAGAAACACAGTTACTTAGCTTCAACCTGAGCCCTGAAAGGCGTCTGTACCACCTATCTCTCTCTGCCGACCTCTCGTGGCGCATTCGGTTGGCGTGTGGCTGGTCTGCGGTGCGGGAGGTTCTGGGTTCGAATCCTAGGCAAGGCATGGGTGTTAGTTTTAAGTTAGGTCATAAGTAGGGCCACCTGTTTTTTTTTCGGAAAGATTTAATATCCTGCATGCACACTTGCAGTATTCCTTTGGCTATTGGCCGCCTGTCTTTGTGTGAAGACTGACTGCCACATGAATGAGCCAATCAGAATTAAGCTTCTCCGACACTACTTGTTTGTGATTCGCGGGGAAACAGATTCAAATTATACAACTACGAAAGCGGTTCTGAACTAAAGTCTTTTGGAACACAACTTGTCCTGAAATATTTTCGCGAAAAACAGGTGCCCCTAGTCATAAGTTGGTTTGTAAGCCGTCCCCTGATTAGCTTTCAGGCATAACACCTTTCCAATCAATCAATCAAACCAACCTATCTCTTTCCCTCCCATAACTTTCTCTCGATAATCAGCACCTTGTCCTTATTGCTTTGTCTGCCAAGTGCTGGGTGTAAGCACAACTATAAAGACAATTTACAAACTAAGTTACATTGTGAAAGCTTAAGCTGATCAGTTCGAAAGGAGGAATTAGGTGTTTGTAAAATTTTATTGTTGTAATAAAAATACAAATTCCCCCTCCCACCCCCCTGAGGTTTAACAGGTCAACATGTTGTCCCCCTCCCCCTTTTTATCGTCAATACCTGATGTTTAGCCAGGTCGACGCCCCTAATTGCCGATTACAATCCATACCTTGTGGCGTGTAAACGAGACATCGAAACTCATCCTCTTACGGCGTGTTGGATTCACGCGTCGTCTACCGCGGTCGACCGAAAGCAACGTCCGTCCTTTACTTTCGTCGAAGTGCCTTTGGCATTCCGCCAAGTAAAAACCCGGAGCACTTGGTTGGACAGTGAGAGACAACGTTGTTACATTGCCTTCGGAATACGATTAAAGATGGCGCACGCCAGGATACGAACGGCAATAAGTGACTTTCAGAAAAACAAGAAAGCTGAGTGGAGAGAGCGCCTGGAACCTGTAGCTGACAGGAAAAGAAAGAGCACAAGAGAAATTCAGGCCTATTGCTGCGATTTAATGGAAAAATATGCACGCCATTTCTAATTTACTGGTTTTTAATAAATGCATTTGTTGAGGATTATATTTAAAATCTGGCATTGACAAGGCGTAGTAAAGAACTCTGCTGATTACCAGGTTGTTGTTACTGAAATAATTTAATAGCGACGTGAAAATTATTTGGCTTACAAATGTGATGATGCCGAAGAAAATCCATATCCACAAAAAATCTATTGAACTCTGGCATGTGTCCTACCAAGATACTTTTTCACGATAAGTACAAAAAGAACTGCCATCTGTCGCAAAATATTGCTTTAGTTCACTGTTAATAAAACACATTTGAAAACCTTGCTTGGTTTCTAATTTCTTCTTGTTTCAATCTGCTGTCACAGAGCTGTCTCCTTGTATCCGTACGTGGACCACTCAACTGTGTATCAAAACGAAATGACACCAACAAAGACGCTGCTATACTTATACAAAACTAATCTTCACAATTCGTTACGAATATTACTGTAAATTTTAATTTGCAGGCAGGTATTTTTCTCAAAGGTTGGTGTTAGAAATGTTTAGATAACCGCGAATTTAGTAGGGCATGTGTGGTGTTGAGATTTCCTTAAGCCTCAAAGAAATAGTTATAATTACTATATATCTTAAATAAAAGTTTGGTGGAAGTGACCAATCACAGCAGAGCAGTCGTTATTGTTGGCAGGAAACTATTATTTACATTAAAGAATAATTCGTGTATAGGCTGTTCACTGTAAAGTGAGCACTTTTAAGGTCCTAGTTACTTTTTTCTTTAAGCNTGAGGTCCTAGTTACTTTTTTCTTTCAGCTATATTTTTTACCTTTAACCGCCTTTTAAAATATATATTACCATGTAAGTAATAAACACAGTGTGTATATTCCACCGCACTCGGAAGTTAACGTCTAGGGCTAAAATAAAATATATTTATTGACTCTTATTCCAAATGAGAAGGCTTTCTAAAGTGCTGACTTTACCATGAATAACCTATATATGGTTTTGTTACGGGGTTAAGTTATGAATAGTTATCAACCAAACGTAAAGAAGACAGGCTTGTCGCGAGATTTCATTGGATGGATTTCAGAATTATTTGCATTGTGAATCGTAAATCCAGAAGACGTAGTTCCGTGTGCGAGAACTGCGGTTGCTGCATAATTCACCATTTTTCAGTAGCAAACCCAGCTTTTAGTCTCCTGACCAATCCATCACCCCCGGGGCTGTGCCAGGGGCCATCCGTTCACTAGGTGGGACGGCTGCTCAGTAAATATCACACTGCATTACACTGAATAATACAGATAGTAACGTTTCATTACAGAGTACTCAAGAATACAGACGTCAAACAGCCGCCATACTGCAAATGCCAACCGTGCAAGCCAGCAGAAAGGCGTCAGTGGCCATAAAAATGCTGGAACGCCATTTAAAAAACAGCGCCTGCTATCCTACTCGCCAGCTTACAACCCAGCCAATAGCGAACCTTTCGCAGCATGCAGTAGCTAATGAGATACAAAGCCCGTTTATAGAGCTTCGCGTAGCCAATCAGAAGATGGGTACGCGCACACCAATCGTACCAATACATTATTTAGCCTCTGTTTACTTATCTACTCTGTTGTTTTATTATTCTTTAACCACAGTGGCTGATCGGGTTGGCGTTGGCATATTGTAAATTAATTAATCATGTGACCTTGCCCCCCCCCCCCAAAAGAAACCTCGGGATAGAACATCACCTCCATAATGCGAGTCAGGTAGTTGTATGATCAATCATNTAAAAAACAGCGCCTGCTATCC
This sequence comes from Clitarchus hookeri, assembly GCA_002778355.1. Classification (NCBI taxonomy): domain Eukaryota; kingdom Metazoa; phylum Arthropoda; class Insecta; order Phasmatodea; family Phasmatidae; genus Clitarchus; species Clitarchus hookeri. Next base: position 82,913 of record NQII01000684.1, on the reverse strand, counting down.
TACTCGCCAGCTGACAACCCAGCCAATAGCGAACCTTTCGCAGCATGCAGTAGCCAATGAGACACAAAGCCCGTTTATAGAGCTTCGTGTAGCCAATCAGAGAATGGGTACGCGCACATCAATCGTACCGATACATTATTTCGCCTCTGTTTACTTATCTACTCTGTTGTTTCATTCTTTAACCACAGTGGCTGATCGGGTTGGCGTTGGCATATTGTAAATTAATTAATCATGTGACCTTGCCCCCCCCCCAAAAGAAACCTCGGGATAGAACATCACCTCCATAATGCGAGTCAGGTAGTTGTATGATCAATCATNGCCCCCCCCCCAAAAGAAACCTCGGGATAGAACATCACCTCCATAATGCGAGTCAGGTAGTTGTATGATCAATCATGCTCAGCGTCGGTGGAAAAAAGGACGTCTGTAGAAACTGAACAGGCACCAAACATCAACAAAAAGTTGTAACCTATCTGACACTACAAAACGTTTAAATTTTTAACTGTCTACATTCACATGCAAACAAGACAGTCTGAGGCGTTCCGGCAGAGTGGCATTTGTTACGTCCGGTATATCCACCCAAGGATCTTCAAACACGCAAAACAGCTGAAGGTGTGTTGAAAATGAGGACAAGATGAAAAGGCACCATGCACGACGTGTGCAGGCACAGCGGCCATATGGCGAGGCCGGCACGAGGTGTCGACAGCGGGCCCTGCCTGGGGTGCCAGCCCAGATGACCCGCCACACCGCAGCTATGAGTAATGCTGGCTGCTCGGCCGCTAGCCGAAGGCCATGCGCGGAGAGCGAGCGCCGGAGAAAACGACTGGCCGCCCGCTTCGCATCTTTATTTACATATACGTAACCGACGGTCTTCGATCTACGACGCCCGCAGCCCGAGAGTCAAAACTGATTGCGCAATAACGTCGTTAAGAAACAGGCGCTGACGTGGAAATCGAACACGCGACCTATGAAAACCATAACAGACGGAGGCGAATGAGGTCCGCTCTCTCAGAAAAACGTAATTAACTACCTAATTGGGACCAATTTATAAGACGCCTCGAAAACACGTTCAATCTGAATGTGTTCTAAATAAGGCACAAACACGCCTCGTGGCCTCGACTTACGAAAAGTTAACGCTTTTCAGTCTGTAACAAACTAAAATGTCCACGGTTTAAATAGTTTGCGCGCAGAAATTTCCTGTTTAGACGACAATACCGTTGCTTTCTACGTGAAAAATAATTTTCATCACATCGATTAAGCCTTTTACTGAGTAACGTTGGCGCCACTGTTAACGCTGCTACGGACAATACGAGCGGCAAGGCTGAAATTCGCAAGGCAGGCTTATACGCATTTATCCTTACATCCCCTGCGTACTCTTCAGATTTACTCAAATTGTACTCTGACGTCTCTAGCAGATGCCAGTTGTTCATTGGCTGCTGGCGACTTTTACGAGTCATTCCTCTGTTAGAATCAGCCAAATGGAAGCAATAAAGCGACCTTATTGCTAAATAACTACTGTAGCAGAGTCCTGCAAGACATATCCGATGAGCGCAGGTCCAATGAAGCACATGTAACTAACATGTACATATACTTACATATACCTAGCCTAGTTCCAAATTAAAACAAGTAATATGGTCTCTAATTGATTACATAAAATATAATATACACTGTATAGCATTGAAAAACATATTATGTATGTGCAAAATTGTGTTTTCATATTAAATTTCAGCAAAGCTCTCTTTTCTTACTTCGGCCATTAACCAACATAAACACAACCGAAAATTTACATATAAGAGAAATGGGCCCGTCAATTGGTTTATTTATGCATTACCAACATCTACACAGTAGCGATAGTTAGGGTTTCTGTTTACAGGAACTGTTCGAAGTCGAAGTCAAACCCCGATCCCCGATTACTCNGAACTGTTCGAAGTCGAAGTCAAACCCCGATCCCCGATTACTCCATGCGACCAGATTTGGGCGGCTCTTAACAGCGAGGTCTCGAGAGCCGATGAGGGTGAAGTGAGGCGAGTATGGAGCAGCGCCGTAATGAAAAGGCAGGGGAAAGGGGAGATCGCCGTATCGTCCGGCACAATTTCCACTTGCGAAAATACGGAGTGAACCGGCCAGGAATCGAACCCGGTTCGCTTTGGTGGGAGACGAGCAATCTAACCGCTCAGCCACCGTGGTCCATCTAGGAAAACGACATATATATCATCTAGCCAGTAAGCGTTCCATCCAAACACTTGTAGGCTATTTACGGTAAAGTGAGCACTTTCGGAAGCCCTCTTATTTGGAATAACAGTCAATAAATATGTTTTATTGTAGCCTTAGACATTATCTTTCGAGTCCGGTAAAATATACACACTGTGTTCATTACTTACATGTCAATGTTTATTTTAAAAAGTGACGCAAGGACAAAAAATGGCTGATAAGAAAAAGTAACTAGGGCCTCGTCGTCGGGGGTGATGCATATGTTATGATTGAGGGTGGGAATCCAATATGGCGGGGGGACAAATACAAGATGACGGGGTGATTGACATGTTCACGATTAGCATAAAAGCGACTAATATATGTACAATTAGTATATGTGTGCGTGTGGTTTCTATAGGTGTCCTTATCATATTCATACTTTACATAGGTCGTAGAATATATGCTTGTAACAAGGTGGTGCATTGCGGGGCAATGAACTAGAACATCCTTCAGACAAGATGGATGGTGCTGCAGGGAATGATAGAGCGTGAAGTGATTGTAAGTGATTGAACAATCCGGCTGGCATTTCCAAAATTTCCGCCGGATTCCGCCGGATTGTGCAAATGCCAGTTGCATTGCGCTAAATACATTTTGTAGGAAATGTTGCTGGTTTTGAGGGAAATTCGAAAAATTTCTAGGGAAATTCTGGTGATTTTAAGCGTTTTTGAGGGAAAAAGGGAAATACCATTTTTTTTCTTCAGGGAAACAGAAAATTTGAGGTCAAGGCCAAGGTTACCTCGGGCTCCGGGCTCCGACTCCATACTCCAGAGTCCCAGAACTCTCATTATCTATCTGTTCATGGGTCATATTGTAGGTATATCACACATTTAAAACGGCAAAGATTCTCTTTTCTGGCCAAATGTAAACAAAGTGTAAACGTTTATTTAATCCTTAGAGTGTTACCGACGTCATATAAAGTCGCCGAAATTCAACACTTATATGGCATTCGCCAGCATATTTCACGAACTTCAGTCACTGCAACGGAATATTACGTCGGCAGCAGAATGATTGTATAATATGCTACAGAGGAAAGAACATTTGATTACGACAGTGTGTTCGGCATGGCTGACGGAAGACCGATAATGAACGTTGCGCAGTACAATGCGTGTACGGTGACTGTGGAAAAAGGAAGATGCAAGTGGGACCTGGGTCCTGTCGAGTCACTATTTTCAATAGGAATAACTAAAATTCTTTTTGCTCAAGTTATTATACTGTAGTTACGTGTTTAGAAAAATAATTCCACTTGCAATATAAAGCTAATTATACAACTTCGTGCTTCGCGTGATCTTTGTACAGTTGCTGCTCTGTTCCACTGCTGATTTGTGCCATGCCTACATAGTTCTGTGTTTACCGAAAATATTGATTTTCACACTGGTTTGTGAGAAGAACGTGAAAAATACAAAAGTGTTTGAGAAAGTGAGGCATAGCCAGTCTTCAGTGCCTGATTGTAAAAAAAAATTATTGGAAATGTAACTCTTCAATTATGTATGCCAGTTTTCCACAGGATAAATATTAAGGAAAAAACTTAACAAAAGCGAAGTCACCTTGACAATGTTAACCTTTGAGTTCTTCGGCGTTTAAATTGGCATATTTTCGTTTTGCTTGCAAATCTAGGTAGCTGCACGTTAGAACATCTGCAGTAGGTTTACATAAAATTNATTGGCATATTTTCGTTTTGCTTGCAAATCTAGGTAGCTGCACGTTAGAACATCTGCAGTAGGTTTACATAAAATTATATACACCTCACGTAGTTTACAAATTCTGCCTACTGTGTATGCTCCTGCCTCACGTAAAAGTTTACTATTGTCATGGAACTACTGACTAGAATCAATATCTCGTTCCAGCGAAGCCGCGAAACTCCTACAAACATAAAAATGTTTATGCCACAGAAGGAATACGAGGTAGAGTGANATTGGCATATTTTCGTTTTGCTTGCAAATCTAGGTAGCTGCACGTTAGAACATCTGCAGTAGGTTTACATAAAATTTATACACCTCACGTAGTTTACAAATTCTGCCTACTGTGTATGCTCCTGCCTCACGTAAAAGTTTACTATTGTCATGGAACTACTGACTAGAATCAATATATCGTTCCAGCGAAGCCGCGAAACTCCTACAAACATAAAAATGTTTATGCCACAGAAGGAATACGAGGTAGAGTGAGCATGAGATATGCGCAATAGCCGCTCAGGCTAGAACACTGTTTATGTAAGCAAATGCACTGAGACGTGTGTGCACTTTCTCTGGCAACTATAATTAAATCAAGCAAGTCAAATTCTTTTGTTCATATAAAATGGTGGGATGGGTGTTTCATTACAAACTGAACTATATTTAAAATTACAGCTTACAAATAGCACGTTCGATTCCCCGAAACTTCGCTGTCTGAACGCAATGCCTTAAAGACTTTCAATATAAAAAATGGTTGCCTGTAAAGTCGGTTTTACGGGCGAAGATTTTACGTGACAACGTAGTGCTGCGCGCGCGGCAGACCGATCATAGTTGAGTGGGAGAGAGACGCAAGGCATTCGGCGGGCCTCTCTCTCGTTCGGTGACTCATCGTAACGTTACCGAGCGTTACACTTTTTCATAAGTGACTCCCAGCCGCAACCTAATTTAAGACGTTGTCACGTCAAAAGTGAACCGACAACCATCTAAAGGTGGTAATCCGAGTCAGTAGCTAGATACTGAGACTTATTGGACCACTAGAACTGTCAGCAGCCATTGTTAAGTTTTTGTGTATAAAAAAGTGGGTCAAGTTCGAATTTGTAACAAAAATAAAATAATAAATAACTTAGAATTACATTTTTAAATAACTTTTTCAGTTTTCGTAGTTCTATTGACATTTACCAAATAGGATTTTTTAATGGGAAATAAAGCGCAGGCTTGGGATTTAGCCTCAACAAATTACACTGCGTACACCTTCCCTAACTTCTGAAAATCAGAACATCGAGGTTTTTTTTTTTTTTAATGAAGCCATTTCCTCAGNTCGAGGTATTTTTTTTTTTTTAATGAAACCATTTCCTCAGGAAGAACGGGACTACGTTGGTTGGCCTGTATTTAGCGCGAACGTAAGACTAGCGCTCTGGTCGTCAGTGTTTACGTCTGTCGTAACACCTCACGATCGTAAAATCTTAATCTTGTCCATTACTCCGGTACTTGTTGAGCCACGAAGTCTGCAGTAAATAGGCTGAAGTGCCGAAAGGTTTTTTTTTACGGGTGGCGGGCCAGGCAGACGGCGTGGCTCCACGTCAATATTTGCAGGCGTGGACGCCGCAGCGGTGGCGCAACAGGGCACAGCACCGTTAGACAAGCACGTCACCTCTCCTGCTAACTCCTCGACACGCCGCGCCAAACATCCTTCTAGCACCGAAGAATAGACGATGTTCACGGTAAAACGAGCACTTTTGAGGCCCTAGTTACTTTTTTTCCTTTCAGCCATTTTTTAAATTATTTAACCACCTTTTAAATAATATTGCCGTGTAAGTAATAAACACAGTGTGTATATTCCACCGCACTCGGAAGTTAACGTCTAAGACTAAAATAAAATATAGTTATTGACTCTTATTCCTAATGAGAGGGCTTAAAAAGTGCTCGCTTTACCGTGAATAGTTTATAGTCTGTTTTACAACATACACTATTCCTACGACAAACAAAACACGAAGAATTTAAATGTAATTTCTCTTACTTCATACAATTTTCTTGATTCCACTGGTATGTCTATTCTTATGTGAGGTTTAGCTGTTTGTGCCAGCTCCTATTGCTGACAAGTAGTTAGAAAAGTCNGACTAAAATAAAATATAGTTATTGACTCTTATTCCTAATGAGAGGGCTTAAAAAGTGCTCGCTTTACCGTGAATAGCTTATAGTCTGTTTTACAACATACTCTATTCCTACGACAAACAAAACACGAAGAATTTAAATGTAATTTCTCTTACTTCATACAATTTTCTTGATTCAACTGGTATGTCTATTCTTATGTGAGGTTTAGCTGTTTGTGCCAGCTCCTATTGCTGACAAGTAGTTAGAAAAGTCTTAAGTTTACATGTGATCCGCTTGTACATGTTACGTCCGAACTGTGTGCACGAGGTCAAAGCTCCTGCATTGATAAGAAAGAGAAAGGGATGTGGGAATGGGAAAGAGCGTTTGTTTCACATTTTTTTCCGGGGTTATACTTCAGCTTCTCGAGCTAAGTATTGATGCAGCCACGTTTCAAACCATACAAGGAGTACTATTAGCGCTACAAATGTTGGCAAGGGGGGGGGGATTTACGGGGAGCGGNGTGTCACTACTGCTGGCTGGTGAATTTACGGGGAGCGGGGTGCATCCAGCGAGGGGAGTTGTAGCTGCGCGCGCAACCTACCGCAGCCTGATGTCATACTAAAAACATTCGTCTCCGTGTAAAGCAGTTGTGCGTGTGCCGATACGCGCCGAATATTTTTGTAACAGTTTGTAGACAGCCGGGCCGTCACTCACTAGTATCAGCTGCCGCCAGCTGGGCCGTGCCGGCGGCCCAAGTGCAGGCCGCCAGCACTTGTGCTCACAGTACGTTGTGATGCATTTTTGTGAGACTGAAGTAGTTGAAAGCCACACGTGTGCACGCTGTTTAAGGGTGTCAACGAGATTTTCCTTTGCTTTTAAGGCCGTTGAATACCGAAAAATTAATTATTTTATAATTGTACAAAACATTGTTCAACTAAGCATTGTATTTGATGACATTTTCACAGAATAAAAAATTTTTTAACTTTGTGATTTTAAAAATAATTTAATGACAAATCCATAATTTTTCTTTTTTTCTGCAATCATAATAACAAACACTAACCAAGACATACTAATGAAAACATTTACAACGTAAAATAATGTCCTTGGTCTACCGCGCGACACATATGTATTCATCAAATAAGAGTTCATGCATTCTTAAAAAAATATTTTAAAATAAAAAAATTCTTGCAAATTTTAACGTTTTCTTTATTAAAAAAACGTATGAACTGTTATTTTGTGATTGCACGCATGTCAAGCGGCAGCCCACGACACTAGTTTATGTTGTAAATTTTTTTCATTTGTAAATCTTTGTTAGTATTTGTTATTATAGCTGCAGCAAAACAGAAAAATTTCGTACTTGACGTCAAATTATTCAAAACGATATGAAGTGTAAAATTGTTTTATTCGGGGAAAATGTCATCACATGCAATGCGTGCAAGTTAAACAATGTTTGGTACAATTACGAAATAATTAATTTCTCGGTATGCGACGGCCTTAAAAACAAAGGGAAATCTGGTTGGCGCGCGGTCGGGCGCGCGCATTGCGGACGGCAGCTAGAGGCGCTGCTGCCCTCTGTGTGGGAGCCGCGGCGGAGACTGGAGAGCGACTGCGGCGAGGTCGGCGGGACAGCGCCAGGAATACTGATGTCTCGGCGCGGCCGCACTGCCCCGGCCGCGGCCTTCGTCGCCGCCGTCTGCCCGCCCGCTCCCCTCTGCCCCATCCGTTACGTTCCACCCGCGTCACCCGCCATCTTACACTTATTTATTTCTGATTCGAATTCAGGACGATTTATTGAAAAAAGTGAGCACTTATGAAAGCCCTCTCATTTGGAATAATAGTCAATAAATACATTTTATTTTAGCCTTAGACGGTAACTTCCGAGTGCAGTGGAATATACACACTGTGTTTATTATTTAAATCGCAATATTTGTTTAGAAAAGGTGGTCGAAGGATTAAAAATTGACTGAAAGGAAAACGTAACTAGGGCCTCAAAAGTGCTCACTTTTCCGTGAACGGTCTATATNGTGAGCACTTATGAAAGCCCTCTCGTTTGGAGTTATAGTCAATAAATACATTTTATTTTAGTCTTAGACGGTAACTTCCGAGTGCGGTGGAATATACACACTGTGTTTATTATTTAAATCGCAATATTTATTTAGAAAATGCGGTCAAAGGATTAAAAATTGACTGAAAGGAAAACGTAACTAGGGCCTCAAAAGTGCTCACTTTTCCGTGAACGGTCTATATGCAGGCGCCCACTATACAGGCGCACACAGTAGAAACTTAGCTAATTACCTTTGCCTATTATTATGAACATAATACATGAACTACTAACGCATATTTATGCAACAACTAACTCAATACAAAATTGCATAAATTAATTCATTCTCACATTTTAATGACAACCCGGGAACACGTATTTACAATGAGGTACAACATTTGAACAGAACAATGACATCAAATGCTTCTATAATGAAACATTTTCAGTAATGACCCTGACTTTTCTGTTATGACACTAAAACGAATAATTTCTGAATAAGGGGTGGTACAACCTCTTCAGCTGGGCTCATTACGAGGTAGTATCTCTTCCATCTTGGATTTTTTTTTTTACAAATCTTTATAATCAAAATTTATGACTAGACACTAAAAATCAAAACTTGACTTGACATTAATGACTAATTAACTGAATTTTTAAAANTACAAATATTTATTATCAAAATGTATGACTAGACACCTAAAATCAAAGCTTGACATGACATAAAGGACTACTTAACTGAATTTTTTTTTAATTTGTACGATTTCAATTTATGTATTTTTTCCAACGTGGGACTGAAATTACTCAATAATGAGCCAATCTTTAATTACGGTTACAGATGTGAAACGAATCATGTAAGAAAAAGAAGTTGGATTTCGAAATAATTGTTAAGATGCTCCCTATGCCTTGACAAGCTCGGTTTTTTGAATATTGACTCTAAAAATTGAGTTATGGAAGAATATACGTAAATCCAAGATGGCAGGAATACTACCTGGTGCTATTTTAATGTTTGAGGCCCAAAGTTGCGGGCAAAGATAAGGGCGACACTGTCACAAGAATCAAATGCGCCATCGTCGCTACGCGCAGTGCTCTGAATTGACGTGCAGTGTTCTCGTGTTGCTTGTACCGACCGGACTATAAGCGGTAACCCTATCATTGGTGGAAAGTCTGTAGCAAAGTTCAATACGGGATCCTATCGTAGTTTCGCTCTTTTCCGAGCATGTTCTAATGTAAAGCAGTCTGAAAAAAGATGTTTTTTAAAGATGTCGTGGGGAAGGGGGGGGGGACTCCAAAATAATAGTAATAGCATGCGTGATATCTTGAAAGTATCATTCCATCCTCATCTGGGGTAATTTTTTTTTTTCGTACGTAAACATACTTGGGACCGATTTAATAGCGTCTTAAAAAGCCGTGTTTCAAACATGCTGCAAAGCAATTCAAGTGTTAGGTAGGCAACCTATTAAAACATTCTCTCCCGTTTTTTCCTGTTATGTCAGCAGGTTAACTTTGGAGAAGGGGGTAATATGGAGAAATTTCACAAGACACAGGTAAATAACAGTTTTTTGGACATCTAAGTATGGTCTTCGCTGTAGGAGCCGTTTGTTCTTAAGTTTCGTAGCTTACGAGAAAATTAATTGTGAAGAACAGTTTTAGTGTTGCATGTTATAATGTGGGAATCCTCGCCTAAAGTTGCATCTAAAAAATGCACGCCCAATCAGCCAGGTTTAGAATGCGAAACCTTGTCTGTGACGTAGGCAATGGAGATGGCCAAACATCACCAAATGTCGGAAGTTAACAACTGGTGAGGGTGAGGAAAGTCCGAGCTCCTGCCAAAAGGAGGGGGCCCGCAGTGGCTGAGCGGTTAGAGTGCTCGCCTCCCACCTAGACGAACCGGGTTCAATCCACGGCTGGGTCACTCCCGGATTTTCGCAAGTGCGAATTGAATTCTGCCGGACGATACCGCTGGTCAGCGGGTTTTCTCGGTGATCTCCCGTTTCCCGCGCCCTTTCATTTCGACGTTGCTCCATTCTCACCTCATTTCGCCCTTATCGGTTATCTCTCTTTCTCTCTCTTTCTCTCTCTCTCTCTCTCTCTCTCGACAGGCAGGAACCGCAGCCGTCTTACTTGAACGCCACACGGCGCCAGCAGATGAGCGGGCGATCCACCAAGGTGGTGCAACTGTATCGTCCTGGCCTTGCTTGGTAGTCGCGCCGCCGTGCACAGGAATACTGCGAGCGACCACACGCTAAATACGAGGCAGGCCTACTTCGTCTGCTGCACCGAGGCCCCAGCAATTACTCGCCCATTGTCAATGCAAATTGTCAATGCAACTTTTGAGGTTACGTGGTCTTTAGTGATCAACGTGTTTGTTTACTTAAAACTAGGTTAGAGGAAGCGTGCAAACATCTCAAAGCACTTACTTACATTAACAAAGTTCTTACTTTAAATCCTATCCACGTTGTTTTTTAAAGTGCTATTAGCGGGAAATCAGCCCAATATTAAAACACGGAGAATAGCTACTGTGCAGCTCGTATGAGCACTCTACCTCCCTTACCCTCTACACGTGCGACACGACCTCTGGACTACGGCGCCTAAACTGGCTCTCGACCCATCGCCGACCGGGTCTCCTCTCCTTGGCGAGCACGACTTATCAGGACCATGACTACATAATCTACATAACTACATATGCTACATAAGCTACATAATCTATTCATAACGTTTTTTTTTTTTTGCTCCAACTGAAGTAAGATTCCTATCTAGCAGAGTTTCTGGTTCTCTTCTAACCCCTCAACTTACGCATTAATTTTTAGTTGTTGCAAGGAAGGAAATTTTTGATCTTACATGTACGTAAGCATTCCTTGTAATAACGTAAACGTTGGAACCTATAGTAAGATTTTCTGTTGGTCTATACAACAGGCAGAAACCAATAACAACATGTTGGCCTGTCAGCTGTAGCCAATAGCAATAGCCCGGGAAAATACGCTGTCTGTATTGGTGTTAGCATCTAAACTTGTACAGCACTGACCATTATTTCACCTATTTTGCAGCACGTCATATGTGAACGATTATACTCGGGATAATGTGTAAAGAGGTTGAAGAACACTAATTTTTAAAGGAAAATATTGACTTCAGTATTTGAAATGTCAGCTCTCCGGTCTTGGGAAGTTGGAAAGATTGCGAATTGTTTACCTAACTAACCATTCAACTCCCGCAGTATGAACGGGCTCTTGGTATGAGAAAGAGAAGCTTATTTCGTGACTCAACCAAAACTGAAATTTGTGTCCTGGTGTGGGTCTGTGTCATACGGAAACATCCCTGCCACTAACGCACGTCCTAGCAGGTTGATCTGACATAATTCGGCTTATCTAAAGAGAAAACATTATTACAAAAGTTGCTCTCCTTCAGGTGGCAACCTTGGCTCGGCATGCCCCACAGCCCCTGAGAAAATCCAACTCTCTCTAATCAAGGTGTTACCGGCACCTGTCAACTCCACGTGGACACAGCGTCAACACATGCTGCCTAATATGCCAGGTCACTGCGATCTCTACAAGACTTCTGATTGTATGCCACTGAAACAGATTACGGAGTTCGTTTGGCCAGGCCGCCAAAAATAATACAGCTTCAGTAAAATAGTTTTACTTAAAACCTGTTCAGTTTTTTTTTTTTGTAGTGTCTTATTACGAAATGTAATCTTCGCGATGAAATTCAGGCATGGAAATTCCTTTACAGTACTACAGAGACGCTCAGACACCTCTCTCTTTAGCGTTTCGTCACAAAATTAAAATCTCCCATAGGTCTGAGCCTTGCACGTGGGGACGCGAACACAACTGATGCACACACACATATGTCACCCTTATTCCTACCGCGTTTCCAAGAACAAATACTCACCAACTAGTAAGTGGTTTGTTCNTACACACACATATGTCACCCTTATTCCTACCGCGTTTCCAAGAACAAATACTCACCAACTAGTAAGTGGTTTGTTCTGACCGTTTCGTCTTTTGCACTGCAAAGAAATACCAGTCCGTGAAACCATGCATATGTAAAATTTTCAGAAAGATAACTTCCATACGAAGTCTCCTTTCCGCATTGTTTTGTATGGAATGCATATCTGGTGTTGAATATACAGAACATTGCAGTATTATATTTAATGGATTAAAATACTGAATGATGTCTATTGAACCACACNTGGTGTTGAATATACAGAACATTGCAGTATTATATTTAATGGATTAAAATACTGAATGATGTCTATTGAACCACACCATTTGATTGAAGTATTATGATCAAGCGAGTAATTTTTGACGAAGAAAGAGGGGACCTCGCGAATGGTTAAGACAATGTATTAATTTTGGGATATAGGGACAGATTCAAGGTCTTCTGTTTTTAACGTCCATAAATCAGTAACGATAACAATCTGCTACGTTTCCAAATGAAATGCCAGAGATTTTTCTGGAGATAATGTTTCGTCTCTACCGAAACCAGAGCATTGTAATACTTTCAAATTCAAATTAATACGAAATATTCTTTTAATTTCATAAAGTGGAATAATAAATGAGGAAGCATAGTCTTGTACCTGAATAATTAGCAACATTAATAAGAAAATTTGTCGAGTTCCAGTGACACGCTAAAAAGAGTTCACAGTTAATTTTAATCCAGTAATTAGCTAAAACAATACGCATTTTACGAAATAATATAACCACAACTATGATATGATAGTCAGCCTTAACTTTGTTGCAATTATATTTGTCAAAAATCTTTACTCAATTTGTATGTACAATTGATACACAGTTGTCAAGCAATGCAATAATTACAACACATGAACCAGTGGACCATCAGAGCACTTGTTCCCAGTTTTAGCAAGTTATGAAGTTTGTCGTTTAATTTTTTGAGTCTCAGTGCTGGGTGGACAGTGTGTATCATTATCGTGGCGTATTTGACAAAGTGCATTTGTTTTCTGACAGTCTGAGCGAGTAAATATGACACTTGATGTATACACGTTATATTGGTGCATAATGGTCGTTCAAGAACCACATTTTTTCTTTTAGATTTTTGTGTAGCTTATGAATTGGTGAAATGCTATCAGTGATAACTTTTAAAATTACCTAATCATCTGAATTAATAACAATTATAATGTTATTTTAAAACGTATCTATAAGCATTTTAACTTAAAATCTTGATTCGTACAAATTTTATAGAAAATATTTTCATCACAAAATTTGGTTTTAGCTAATGTGTATATTGAAGTGACAGAAGTGTCATGTTTGATTTATTTGAAATTCGACACTTGTTCACCTGCAGAAAGAGTTTGAATTCTGGCTATTTTGACTTAAAATTTTATCTCAAAACTTAAAATTGAAATACGGGATATCAGCATGTCAATATTACAAAAATAGTCTGCATGGCTTTCTAATTACATCAATTATTATTTTCAGCTGTAGCTTTACGTATCAATTTTGTTCAATTTTTACATCTGTAATAAAAATATATTAAATTAAGATTCCTAAAACTCGTTTTATTGGTTTTTTAAGAGTCATTTCCCTCTATTGTCATACTTTTCAGAGGGTCGAAGTAAAACTTACAGGGATGTAAGGGGTGACTGCCGCCTGTAACACGGGGCGAGTGATTCTAACTAGACTCCTGCAATCAACGAGTGGTGGGACTTGGCACGGAAAACGAGGCTGCGTCGAGATACGAATTGCGACTTGGCCGCCTCGCATAAGGAAGACATTAGCCGTGCCATCAGCTGAACTGAAAACGAACGGCAGAGGCAGGCATCCAATCTTCCTGAAAGCAGGTTGTTATGGTGTGATCAGGCCTTAGCTGAACGGCTTTCCTGATCACACCCTCAAACATTAAACCTGGGAACGAGCGGGATTGCAACGCCACCATTTGGTCGTCGATCCTTGCGAAAGAAGACAGTTGCATAAATCCCCTCCACCGGTCACTGAGCGGGGCCGCAGAACCACGTGCTTGATATAGGCCGGCGTAACACCCGGAACGTCGCCTTTTCGTCTTTAGTCCTTTGGACGACCCAACCAGCGAAGCAGACCAGGAAGATGGGTGTGTCCGGCCGGCGTTAACAGTCTCGCAGAATCAGCCTCCGGCTGCAACAAGGTGATGACTTTCCAGTTAGGTTTAATTAAAATGGCGTGAATTAAAAGTAATGAATCATCATCTTGGTATTCAATTTATAGCTCCTCAGATCAATAACCATTTAAATAGGAACTGTTTAATCCTCATGTAATAAAACCTCTAACAACTTTCAAGTACGAATAAGCTGAAAAGCTTAGTTCGCAACAAGGTGCCGCTACTCCACGTTCCGTCGACGTTTCAGCGCTCGTTACTTGGCACGCTTCTGAACCTCGTCACGAAGTCAGCACGGCGCGGCGGGCGTTTCGCCATGCGGTTAGCGTGCCTGACTTGCATTCGTGGGTCGCGGGACACGATCCAAACCCTGTGTACGGCGGTGACATTTCACGTAAGACATTTCCAGACGAGCGCTAATGCAGTTCTTGACAAGGTGCCTCCCCAGTGCCCGAGCCGTAAGTCAAGGACCTGATATGAGACGTTGTGTAACTCGCTGTCCGCGGTTAGCCGAGCACTTCCGCAAGCCATGCTAAGCATATACATATCTGTCAATTTTGTTTGCTTTTGCCGTACGTAAAATTTACACCGCCACTAACGGGACGACTTCACTCATGCGTCCATCGAGTGTCAATGTCAAATTGATAAAAATGTAAATAAATTAATTTGTGATATTATGTGCGCAAAACAAACATAAACAAAATTATATAAATTCGATGTCCACGGATTTAAACATTACGCTTTTGATGCTTCAAGGAACTACGTTTATTAAAACACTGCCAACTTAACTGAAATTCGCCACTCAATATGGGTATGTGGTTACAAGTAACAATTATTTAAGGCTAATTTCAAAAGTGCTTAATTAACCGCAAACCAGCTATAACCAGAAAACAGTTACAACACACATACGTTGTGCGTGTATGTGTGCGCGCGCGTGCGTGAAGTTTTAAAGTTGAGCACCTCCTAAAAAGACTACCCCTTTTAAAACCCTCCTTTGTCTGTAACAATTGGTTATATGTATTCTTAAGAAAAGTCTGAACTACTTAGCAGCATTGCTGGTAGTGGATTCGGACAAGCAATCCCACGATATAATGTACTATCGTAACTTAATATGACTGACGTTGAAATCAGTTTCTTTTGATTGTATACGCAAGAAAGTAGCAATTGGCGGAGTAGTAACATGTGGTTTTCACTTCACATTGTCACATCATGGACGCAAAAATACGATCCCCGGTAGTCTTCACGTTTACGTATAACAAAAGGGCGCACAATTTCTGAATGAATAAACTTAGCGTGAGTTGTGCAAAGTGCTCATCCAACGCGAGTCACCTGTATTTTGTCACATTGCTTCTCATTTTGCTTGTTTGACGAGGCCGTTTATCGTCTTGAGTAATGNAGGATACACATATCTGTCAATTTTGTTTGCTTTTGCCGTACGTAAAATTTACACCGCCACGAACCGGACGACATCACTCATGCGTCCATCGAGTGTCAATGTCAAATTGTTAAAAATGTAAATAAATTAATTTGTGAACTTATGTGCGCAAAACAAACAGAAACAAAATTATATAAATTCGATGTCCACGGATTTAAACATTACACTTTTGATGCTTCGTAAGGAAAAGGAACTACGTTTCTTAAAACACTGCCAACTTAACTGAAATTTGCCACTAAATATGGGTATGTGGTTACAAGTAACAATTATTTAAGGCTAATTTCAAAACTGCTTAATTAACCGCAAACCGGCTATAACCAGAAAACAGTTACAACACACATACGTTGTGCGTGTATGTGTGTGCGCGCTTGCGTGTGTGAAGTTTTAAAGTTGAGCACCTCCGAAAAAGACTACCCCTTTGAAAACCCTCCTTTGTCTGTAACAATTGATTATATGTATTCTTAAGAAAAGTCTGAACTACTTAACAGCATTGCTGGTAGTGGATTCAGACAAACAATCCCACGATTTAATGTATTATCGTAACTTAATATGACTGACGTTGAAATCAGTTTCTTTTGATTGTATACGCAAGAAAGTAGCAATTGGCGGAGTAGTAACATGTGGTTTTCACTTCACATTGTCACATCATGGACGCAAAAATACCATCCCCGGTAGTCTTCACGTTTACGTATAACAAAAGGGCGCACAATTGCTGAATGAATAAACTTAGCGTGAGTTTGCAAAGTGCTCATTCAAAGCGAGTCACCTGTATTTTGTCACATTGCTTCTCATTTTGCTTGTTTGACGAGGCCGTTTATCGTCTTGAGTAATGTGGACAAGATACCTAAGTATTGCAGCGCTTCGACGACAATAAGGATTATAAAAGAGGTTCGAATTGTCAACCTCCAACTTCGTTACAACCCGCGCATTGGCGGTGCAGAGATTAGCGCACACGGTCAAAGGTGCCTGGTTGAGTGCTAAGTATTCCAGCCACGGCGTAGATTCGTGCGATAATATTGTTACACGCTGACGCTCGCACTAGACGCGAACTCCATGCGCGGTACGTCTCTGTGTGGGGGGAGTCCCCCCCCCTTCCTGCTT
>NQII01000684.1:29590-66174 GCA_002778355.1 Clitarchus hookeri | reverse complement strand
GAACCCTCGCTGCCCCATAGCTCGCCCGGCAGCCGGGGGAATGATTGACAGCGGCGACCTGGCTGACGTCACAGGCCCTCCTCCTCCCTGCTGGAGAAGTCTACGTGTTTAGAGGATACGCAACAATATTCTGCGAACTAGGACCCTCGGCGCAACGCGGCATTTAGAGAAATTTCTGGGCCTACGACCCTTTAAATGTTGCAGGAAGCGATCCAAGGGTCGGCAGTCTTTCTGTGGAAGCCAATTGGCTGAGTGGGGTACTCGAGCGACACGTGGTGCAGGGAAAGACATCGGCGAAGGGGACGGACGACAGGAGATTACGAGGGGACGGCGGAAGAGGTGTTTGTGGTGTGAATGGACGAGAGGGCGTGTTACCCGACGAGTGAAGGCTACTGTGCATGAGGACACTCGGAGAACTCTAGAACATTGCGAACTTGTGGGACCTAGACTAAACTGAGGTGGGACTGAATGCACATGTAAAATGGATTTTATTGTAGATATTGGAACTGTCAAATATGGACATCTAATTTATAAAATAACTGAATAACTTTTTATACTGTCTATTGGGACTGATTTTTAAATATTTAATTACATTAATTTCTTTGAGGTAACTGTAATTTGAATTGATTGAATTCATGAATTGTAAACAGCACGTGATATCAATTTCTTGTAAGAATTTGGGCAGAGAGAATTTTGTTTGTATTTATTGTAAATTAAATTAAGAAAGTATAAATAACTGTTATATTTAATTAAGACCTTCGTCCCTTAACGAACCTGATTCAGCCAGCTGACTTTCAGAAAATTGTAACAATATCTTCCTCATACGTTCTACGCAGTAAGCCAAACAAAATAATCAATCGAGGGGTGTTGGATTTGGAGATCTTTGGTGACCATGGAACAGTCCCCCCCCCCTTCCCCTTTGTCAATATTTTGATTTGACTATGTGAAATCAGGTGGTCCCACGCGTTTCTGCCGAAGTGCGCTGGAACTCTGCCGTGTAGCAGCCGATATCTTCATCGCCGATGCACACTTTGTAATGAAGCCTTTTGTAATCCACGATGTCTTACTGATTAAATTTATAGTTAACACACATCTCCTTTCCGATGCACTACAATACTTAGACGCCCTACTGAAACACTACATATATAGATATAATTTTTTATTTATATATTTGCATTACATGTTTGTTTATAATATATTCACTCTTCTTTATGTTGAAATAGTGGCTGCGTTGTAATTTGCAGTCTTGTACGGTACGTCAATTGTCAAGAGTGTAAGTCGCTCCTGAACATTCGTGTTGCGATTCAAAAGAAATGCACACGGCAGAAATAATTAAGGACAATTTAGCTCAGATCCACTCTTGCAGTTGGACTGTTTTAACTGCTACGCGTCTTGAGTTACATACATTCAATACCGGACTAACCTAATTCTTATTGGCTTAGTCAAATACAAAAATGTCTCCTCACGAAAACACGCGACCAACAAGCAAACGAAAATTGAAGGAATGCACGGAGGACATTGAAGTATAGCTTGCGTGAAACTTTGGTTTCGCGAAAATCGGGTGTCGCTAGACATAAGAGAGTGTGGATGAGCTATAGCGTGGTTCACTCTTAGATTGCAGTAAGAGTACATAGCGCGCTCTGTTGCCAGATGGCTACCGTTTATCAACGGCGAAGAAGTTACACTATGTTGAAAGAATAAGTACATACATTCCATTCACGGTTACTTCCAATTTATCTGAAGTCCTGCTAAGGTTCTACTTCCAGTATATTTCTCCGCCTCAGGCAAACAGAGCTTAAGCAAGTCTAGAAAATTACACCAAAGTGACAGCGCGCCGCATTCGTACGCACTCAGTGTAACGATATTTTGCATAAGAACTATTTCTTACTAGACGTTACCAACACACCTATTTTCGCCCTGTTTTTATTCATATTAATTGTAACTGAAATATTATAAACTTTAAATAAATTATAAGTATAAGTTCAATTTAATAAAAAATATGGTATTTTTATGTTAACACAAGTATAAAACGCTCGTAATACATGGAATATTTAGGAAACAATCATGTGGTGATTTTTCAAAGGTTCGATTCAAAACGTGTGAAGAAACCGTGAATAGACTTATACATAGGAAAATACGTAAGAAAAATGATCAGATAGTGTAGTAGTGTATGCTATAGGTAGGGTGGACATGTGTCGGCCGGCAGTAGTTAGCTCGCTGCGGCACACCTACCACTTACACACCTCGCTGGCGGGTGCACAATGCGACGTCGCGTTCAGTCGTCAACAATGGCAGAGCGAGGCAGGGCGCTGTCACGTATCTGGCCGCCGACTAGCAAGACAGCCAGAGCTCCAGCCCGCCCGCCGCGCCGCACGGTGCGCCCACCAGCCGCTCGCATGTAGCACACCGTGGCTCACTTACAGTTATCGTTCACACGTGACAACACATGTGACGGCATCATTTTAAATTGGAAGGGCGACCGCCCCAGTATTCGCCCCACATGATTTCCCTCACGCTCTGTACGCTCCTCCTAACCTGCCACCGCCAATTTTGATACGTGTGCACGTTATCAAATAGTTTAAAACCATTCTATTCACGAAATACTGTAAGTATACTACCAATATGATTACATTAAAAAGTTACTGCTGAAAGTAAATTATATTACTTCCCCAACAGTGGTATTATGCAAATAATTGTTTCGTTGGCAGTTCGTGTTGACTACTGCTACTGGCTGAGGCGTTGTTCGGTCTACCATTAATTTTTTACGATAACCTCGCATAACTTGGCCACTTGCGAACATCGCAGTTAACTTATTAACGTACGCAGAAAAGAGGAGAGGTTGTGAAATTACTTCATCCAATACAAATTTTCTAGTTTTCAGCGACTTCATTCAATTAAAAGAAGCCGTAAAATGTTTAAGGCCTCGTATTATTAATTAAAATTATATTATTTTATATTTTAGTTATAAAGGTTTTAATACCCGTAACAGGTGTAAATAAGTTTTATTATTATCCAGTATACATTTATGAGGCGCATCGTTCATTTTATCTACGATACTGTAAGACGTTACTGTCTCCAGAAAATTAAGATTGCAAAAGCTGGGTATCATTGCGACTGTTATAACTCAGAGCACAAAATATAAACACGACACTTTTGTTGCGGGAACTAACGTTTCACCAGTCCACAAATGATAGTTATTTTAAAGTTCTATTTAAGATTACTTCTCTCTGTGGCACAGGACCAAACATTTATTTTCTCCGTTATTTCCAGTCCGCACAGAAATAAGCAATCTTAAATCGTTTGGCATGAAAGCGGAAAAATAAGAAGGGTTCTCAATTGAAGTAACGGAGATATTACTGCAGTTCCTTAGCAAACTTAAATTGTCTAATGGCATTACGATGCACTAATGATTAAAGCGAATAGGCATATTTTGTGGTTTTGTTTGGAAAACCATCCGATTTTTTCCCGATACCAATCAAAGGATATGGAAACACACTGTTATAATATGACAAATTACTTATGTCACGTAATACGGGCGTGTTGGAAATATTCTATTATGCAATAAACCGAACACTAATCACCCTAAAAGTGATATTAAAACTTCACACCTTCGCTACCCTTGCATGATATAGAATCTACCTTACAGAATTATCTACCCTCGTCTTAAGACTAGTTTGTTAAAAATAACTTTAATAGGCATAGCTGAAGAAATAACTGTCTTTTACACTTTAAAATAAATATTTCAATAGCAGTGTAGTTTTGCTAGAGAGGCAATTGATATTAGCCTATACGTATATATCTGCTTGCCACTGAAGGTCGCTAGATAAAGTGCACGAATTTCTCGCTGCCTCTTGTGAATTGTGGCTGTCAGTAAAGGATCGAACCACGGCCGTGCGGAACTTGAGCCGCCCATCTGAGACCCGCCGTGTAACATCAGACCGCGGAGTGCGCAATGCGCTGTATAAACAAAGTATATAAAGCAAAGTACGTAACTACAAATTGGCCGCATCTGAATGAACTACAATTATGAATCTGCATTCTGCAACATAATTCAGCATAGTAGATTACGTCTTACGTTTAGTTATGCTATAATATGTGTTAATAAAATCGCATACGTTACTAGACTGCAAAACAGCGCTGCACAGTTAAGAATTGTTTTAGATTTTGATAGCATATTTACATAAAAACATATAGTTTAGGAATGCAAATTTCAAAAGAATATTTATCACCAAATCGCAAAATTGTTTTCGACATCATAAAAGCAATAAGTGAATTATACGTCTTCAAATGAACATTCACTCTGAAAATGTTCAAACCACTAGTTCACCAAATCACAAACATACACTTTAATTTTACTGCAAACAAGTTAGAGGATACAGAAATAAGACAATGATAACTCGTTAGTACTCACGTCATGTTAAGTCCGGTCCGGCGAGGTCTGAACACGAGAACGCCACAAAACACTCGCGAATATTGGAAACACGCGGTATTGTCAATCGTCAGCAAAACGTTAGAGGAAAAAGCGAAACTGACCGGACTGGAAACATGTTTAAAGGGGATAAAAAAAATGAGGCACAACAACAGTATGCGCGCACAGTTGAACCGTCCGCCTCGGATCACTTTCACCGTCTGCGGAGGGTGCCGTACGCCTTGCACGCTGGTTGGCTGACGGCCGCGCATTGCGCACGCGATTTGCGCATCTCAGTAGAGGGGAAAGGAAAAGAAGTGGTGGAGGTAGGAAACAAGCGAGCATCGCCAAGTCAAACCCGCCGGCGCGGCATTGTTTCGTTCGTGTTGCTACCGTTCAGGCACACGCGCGCTCGTGTGTTTTACTGCGTGTGCGTGCAGATCTGCTTCTGGAGATCTGGACCACGATTGGCAGATGTCGGGAGATTGTAGGTCGATGACTGCGTTGAGAAATACTTTGGCGCGCCATTTGCATGAAGTGTACTGGAACAGGGGTGACCAAAGCTTGAAGTGACTGTTACGCATATAAACAGTTTTTAGCGATATTTTCAGTCGTCCTGTCTATCGCACAGGACTAATCTGTCAAATAAACTGATGGACGTTAAGGTTCATTCTATTCAGGTTAGGAACAAAACGAGATTTCTTATGGGAGAGTTTGGCATAGGGAAAATTTTCGCCGCTAGGTGCACAGTGTTTTAAAGGGTCATTTTCAATTAAAAATTTTAGCTACGCGAATAATAAAAGAAAAATGTTTTACTTAGTTACGTAGTTATTTTATGATTATTGCAATTATTTTGTTTTTTGACGTAGGACATAGAGACAATCCGGTACACATGCGACACTAGCGCTTACCTAGTGGCGGAAAATTTTAGTTGTCAATCTAACAGCATTGAGCTTCCCAACCTGCGTAGAATAAACCTTAGCATGGCCGAAATAAAATACAGGCCTGCTTGATGAGCACGCCAAATGGATAGTATACGGTTTTTGTGATAGTCGAGTAATTAAAACAGTTTAAATTTATGAAAATAACTAACCGTGTCTCATGTGGTTTGTCTAATTAAAGTAGGCAAACCAACTAATACGACTAAGTCTTATTTATTCGCCAAATATGAAGATTAAGCAAATAATCAGTTGCATATAAAACTCTGTGTTTTATAACGCATTACTTGCAGCAAGTTAAATTAATGTAATATATTATTACTATTTCTTACTTTGAAAGAAGCACTGGAAAAACATTTCGGCGTAAAAATAACATACTTTCGTGGTTTACTTTGTTCTTTCAGAAAACGTATTTATTTATACATGCTGAAAGGAACTATATATAACCTCGTCGGGGATTTCTGTTGTTCCGGACGTAGATGAATGCCGCAAATACAATCACATTTTTCTTGTTTCCAGATATTATGAATAAATGTATCGCCGAACCAACAAACGTAGGCACTTCATTGACAAGTTATCGGCTCGGCAGATAATTACTTAAGCAACGAAAATGGCATATTTCCGTCAGGTTATCCACCTGTAACTTAGTGACCAAATCATGCTGTGTTTTTAATGCGAGTTGTACAGTATGCATATTTTCATCTGCTAAACGTATAGTTTTTGTATTAAGTAATAAAAAAGAACATAAAACTTGTATGTGCATGCTTAGCAGTTTATTTAGTAGTGTTATATATTTATACCACTATTTCCACCTTTCCCTGGCCCACAGAATGCCATTTAACATTATTGATCACATAAAAACCGAAAATTAAATAATGCAATTACTTTATAGTTACCTGTTAGTAACTGAGAATATATAAAATTTCAAAATTACTATTTTCCTTAACTCCTAACACCTAAATATTTTCTGTTANTGTTAGTAACTGAGAATATATAAAATTTCAAAATTACTATTTTCCTTAACTCCTAACACCTAAATATTTTCTGTTAGTAAAATTATTCAACAACGTTTTTACACAAGTACCAAAATATAATGCATACCTGCATCTAATTGATTTTATAAACAACAAGAACGGTAGGCCTAGCATGTATGGTAATTGCCACGTGAGTTATTTATACTTCATTGGATGGATGGGTGTATGTGAAGTGCTTAATTTGAGTAACTTCACCCTAATGATGCGAAACACTCCAGTGCGGCTTTTACTAGGATCATAAAATGCAACCTTTAATAGACCTATATTGTACCTGTAAATGTAAAGGTGGCAGAGTTTAATTTTGGTAGTAGTGTCAAAATGTATTACACAACCTTAACGAAACTTAAGCTACTAGCGCAGAAACCCATAGCGAGGTGTATTTTAAACTTCTATATGCAAGCACTGTAACGTACGTTGCCACATTTACATGTTATTCCTGCATAACGAGTTTGGCATTCATGTTTAAGAAAATAGTACTTACTATTGAATTATACGTATTTAATTATATTGTCCATAAATCTGTTTTTATGAGTGGAATAATGCAAGGAATCTGAGTACTTGTTGAAAATGTCACTGCTTCCTAATTCTAAAGATTATTGGAATTAAATTAAAGTGGTACACTTGCAAATATTTTTATTTTATAAAAAGTATACTTTATTTAAGAATACCAATTTACTCTCAGTATGTGTATGCGATGAGCTGTAGCCTACTCTGCTCAAGTTATAATCTAGCAATTTGTAACGTATTGAAAAATTAATCCAAGCATTTTCACAAAAACCTGCCTTTTAAGATTTCTTTGCTCCTGCGATTATTTTTAATGCTTGCAGAGCCTGAGTCATTACAATTACAGAGTGGCGAGCAAAAATAATATAACAGTGAGTCCCTCTTCGATATTTAAAAATATAGTTACAAGGTACAGTCAGGTTACCTAGTTAATATGTTGTGAGAAACACAACAAAATGCACTTTTCAAGAATATTTTAAAACACTTATTTGTGTTTTAAATTAGTATTCTGAGACACACTCTTCTATTACATATTTATGTTTGTAACATGTGATTAACCCAACTTAGGTGAAGACTGAACACCTCTGGTTTATAGGTTTGTTTAGGAATAGTTGTTAGGTATACTTCACTGTACATCCAAATAATGAATGGTAAATAATCTCCAGTAACTATGCAACAAAATATTTCTTTAATTGTGTAATTATTTTGATGTGATTACAGAAACAATCAAGTTTTTTGTATATCACATTTACATAGTAAACCTAGAAACGCCAAAAAATAGTTGCTACAAGAACACAAAGCAAGCACATTGCCTTGATTCAGAAAATAAAGTGTGAATTCACAGACCTTTACAACACACACTGTCCTTTAACGTATTGAAATATACAAGAATGTGGTATAGGGGCAAGGAACAAAACGTATTAAGAAAGAACTCGAATTATTACAAAAGCCGGCACTAAAAATAGTATATGGCCTTTCCTTTTTGATACCAACATACCGACCATATCAAATAAGTAATATCAAACCACAAAAAAAATTCAAGTTAAACTATCACGTTTGACATACATGTTTAATGTAACTAATAACATTCATTAAAACCTGTCTTTTACTACCAATAAAGATGTAGATGAACACAACATAGGAGAAGCAAGCAACTTTCACAGGGAGTCAGTAAAAACAGATAAAAATGGGTGTAGTAGTGTAAGAGTTAGTCTAAGTAGACTTTTTAATAATTTGCCTAATAAAATTAAAGTAATCAATTAAAAACGATATTTGTAAAAATGTTCAAAGAGTATTTACGAAGCATGTATAATGAAGATGTTTAAAAGTGAAGACTTTACTGTCATGTAACACTAACCTAAGGAAATCTAAAGCTAGTAAGCACCAATGGTAAGTTGTACATACACTGAAGAGCCAAAAAAACTGGTATAGGCGTTCATATGCAAATAACAGAGGTATGGAACCAATCAGAGTAACGCGATGCGGTCGGCAGCTAGATCGGTTACTGCTGCTACAATAGCAGGTTATCAAGATTTAAGTGAGTTTGAACGTGGTGTTATAGTCGGCGCACGAGAGATGAGACATAGCATCTCCGAGGTAGCGATAACATTTGGACGCTCGCGTACGACCATTTCACGAGTGTACCGTGCATATCGGGAATCCGGTAAAACATCACATCTTCGACATCACTGCGGCCGGAAAAAGATCGTGAAATAACGGGGCAAACGACGACTGACGAGAATCATTAAACGTGACAGTGTATATATATATGGAAATATAGCATAAAATACTACAATTATGGCTAGCTTAGCATAAATCTCGTACTAATGGAACCATTAGGTCGTGATGATTTGGACACCTAGAAGATCCATGTAGAGGTAGTTTTAATAAAGGATAATGTTTGGTAATATTTCAGTGCCTAGAAAAATGGCCAGCTGGAGACGAAAAAAAAAAATAGTTAGGATAAAGAAGTCAAGAAAGCAAAATCTGACGTATTAAGTATTCGTCCTATTTGGCTTAAAACAAATTGAAGATTGTGTAACCTCACATAATGTTTGGAATATACTTCACGTGATATACCAATAAAAGGGACCAGCACTTAAAGGTAATCTTCTAAAGTAAATACTCCTCTCCAAGTTGAAGCCTGGTGAAAATACTAGAACTTTTTTGATTTAGGCCTAGTTGAGATCTTGATGTATACATTAATGATGACCTTTTAACTATAATGTTGCTCTACAGCTTATCTGATGAATTNATATAATGTGTGTGTGTGTGTGTGTGTGTGAAAAAAAGGCAGTGTAGTATTTCAGACCAGCAGAAACAGTGTACGTTGCTATTCATGCGGACTTCCAGGGCACATTTCAAAGTTCTTAATAAAAGTTAATTATGAAAGAAAGTAATGTCATGGAATGAAGAAACACAAAGAGCATATCTGAGTGAAGCGAACATAGAACATGACTCATACGATTATTTTGCTGAAACAGTAAGTGAAGTTGATCTGGCCCTGACTATCAGCCTGCGAGAAAATATTAAATTTATTGTTAGTTCTGGAGCTACTGATCACTTAATCAGTTCTGCGTATGAAAATATGCTTAGGGATGTGAGACACTGATTACAACTTTAAAGATATATCTAGCCAATCGTGAGATGCTTTATGTAAAGAAAAAGTAAAGTCTTCATGGATTTACAAAGTATGGAAATAAAATTAACATAAATAGTATACTTTGTGTTGAAAGATTTAAACGATATTTGCTGTCTGTGAATAGTATCGGCGAGGGTGGGTTTACTATAAGCAGTTCAAGGTAAAGTGAGCACTTTTGAGGCCCTAGTTACTTTTCTTCCTATCAGCTATTGTTTATACTTCCAGCTCTTTTTAAAATAAATATGGCAATTTAAGTAATAAACATATTATATATATTTCACCGGACTCGAAAGTTAACGTCCAAGGCTACAATAAAATATACTTACTGACTATTATTCCAAATGAGAGGGCTTCAAAAAGTGCTCATTTTACTGTGACTAGTCTATACAAGTTTTGGCCCGAACGGATTTTCAATAATAAGGGGAGACAAAATAATCTTTTTAGGAAAATCGAAAAGACTAACATAAGCGAAATTGAGCTAACCGCAGTTAAAAGCTGTAATAACACCCTAACTTTGTAGCACAAAAGATTAGGTCATGCGGGAATGGAATCAGTAAAAATACTTTCACTTGCCGGAAATATTTTCGTAAATCCTCACTCAAGTGCAGAAGAATGTGTAGCATGCTCAGACAAAATGACACGGAAATAACCTTTCAGTTGAACAAGACAAAGAGCACAAAGTGTTCTGGAACTAATACATATGGATGGATGTGTGCGGTCCCATTTCCCCTGAGATATTTTATTACATTCATGAATGATTTTTCTCATTATGCCGAAATTCAACTGATGAAGAACAAAAGTGATACTGTTATGATATTTGAGAACTTTCCGGCAAGAACCTAAAATAAATTTGGCTACAACATAAACCAATGAGATTGGATGGAGACAAGGAGTAAGTGAAGATACAGAAGATATGCAATGATAAGAGTATAATCCTGGAAGGAACACCACGATATACTCAGTTTAATGGAGTAGCAGAAAGATACAACAAACTATCACTTATTTCAGCAAGGGCATCTGTATTTNACGATATACTCAGTTTAATGGAGTAGCAGAAAGATACAACAAACTATCACTTATTTCAGCAAGGGCATCTGTATTTTATTCTAATATGGGCAAGGAATTCTGGAGAGAGGTATTGCGGCATTCAACATATGCAATAAATAGAAGGCCAACTAGTGCCATTCCCGATGGGAAGACATCAGCAGAACTGTGGCATGGTTCTAAACAGGATCTGAATAGAATTTAGCCATTCGGATGTAATGCGTATGCTAGACTTCCAAAACAGCTGATCACAGGAAAGTTCGAACCGAGCACTATCGAAGTAAAATTTTTTGGATATGGGCTGTCTGGTTATAGGCCTTGAGATGAGGATAGTAACAGAGTGATCATCAGTAGTGATGTAGGGTTCATGAAGATTTGTTACGAAAAAAAAGAGAACCACTTAAAATATTCTAAACGTGGGAAGGGAACACAAAACCAGAAAACTGACAAAGAAAAGGGTAAAAATCTGAATTAGAAGTTACCCAGAAAATTGATAATGAAATATGAAGAGAAGATTAGTCAAAATCTAGAATTAGAAGAAAGCCACATTGGTTGAAAGACCAATAGATATATTCGGCTAAGACCTTTGAAGACATGTCTTATAGAGATGCAGATTCCAACGCCTGGGGGTCAGCAATAGAAGAGGAAAGAGAAATTATAATAAAAAATATGTTGAAATACTGATTTCTGTACTAAGAGAGTTCGTTCTCTATGAAAATATTATTATTGTGTTTATCTGAATACGTGAGTCTTGTTTGTAGTATAAGACGTTGAAAAACTGTGATCTAATAAATATAAGAAAGTATTTGTAAGCAGTGTTTACGAATGTATGACTCTAATTAACAGAAAATTCCAACATGGTAGCAGAGCGTGGTTTTCACCTACCGTGTTAGTCTGTCTGTCATGCTTTCCTGTGTTTCACCCTCCCTCGTAGGTTCTGGCTGTTGCCGTACATCCTATATTGACAGATTGGCCTACAGACTTTCTGAAAGGTTACCATCAAAGAGCGCCAGGTTTGCAAGCTCCCCGGAGTCCAATGTAATCTGCTGGTTGTCCAGATCTAAGATGTTCGCATTGTCTGTCGTGGGTTTTGAAGGCTTTTCGGGCTAATTTAGTGGGACAGATGGTAGCCCTGCGTAAAGAGGGGGAAGGCCTTGAATACCACCCATCATACCCGAATCCCTAAATGTCTGGTTGGCCATCGAGGTAACGAAGAATGGTCCAATGGACAAGTGCATGTACTGCCCCATTAGCTCAGCCTAGGTGGGCATGCCAAATGGGCCAGATGATTTCCTCACTGCAGAAGTGAACCTGTTGATCATCGTGCCGCCTGACGACTGGGGCAGATTGTGGAACACCAGCTCCCCAGGGGCCCCATAACCTCCAGTGGGCAGCTGCATCCTGAAAGGAGTGTATATGGACGCTGCAGCTATGTTCCTGTAGTCCATGGGCGAGGGGCTGCATCCCTGGCTCTGAGGTGACAGCGATGGCTGCGGAGATGGACTGGAACTCACACTCGAGTACTTGTACTGCATTTGCTGTACCAAAGGCTCAAAATGCTCCTTCTTTACGTGCATCATGTTCGCAGAGGGACTGAGGCTGGGCGGGACAATGGAACTGTTTGTACCTCCGCCTGCAAACAGCTGCCTCGACGTATCAGCATCGTTCAACTGTTGCAGCATGTTTGGGTCACTCAATGAAGTCACATATTTACTTTAGCGTTTTTTTTTAAGGACCTGAGTTATGGTGAAGGAATTCGAATGGCAATGGCTCACTAGTTGCCCTATCATACGGCCTCCGGAGCTGGACAAATGCCTTACAAGGTGCATCAATCTCTATAGTCATGTGACGAGGTGTTCGGAAGGCAATAGCCACCTGCTTATGTACAATCGTTTGTTGAAAGTCACCTACCTCGTGCCTCCCAAATAGGCTTGTTTTCATTTCCTTCGAAGAAACTTATCTCAATATCTTCTTTGGCCACCTTTTCGCAGAGGAGGATGATCTACCTCCTTCTGCAACTGTGCAAGAGCAGTCACTGAGCCTGCAGATGACTAGGTCTGACATAGTTTTTTGTCATGATAAGGCTCAGAGACAACTGGGGGAAGCAGATAGCTGAACTTCCCTCTCTGATTGCTGTACGGAAAAATAAAACACATTTTTGAAGGGATGTAAACAAACAATATGCAACATATAACTTCACTTCACCATCAGCACAAAATCCAAAGACAGGATCTAGCTATGATACATGTAAGCTTGCTGCACATAAATAAATATAATACATATATTTAAGAAATGTGGACGATTATTGAAGATCATGGTGAACCTCGAAACAATGCAAGTAGTTAAAAATAGTCGGTTTTGCAACAGGGGGGACAAGGGGACAAGCTACGGCCATCTTGGACGATGTCATTTTTTCCCTTTTCATCCCGCGAAATTTCCCTTTTTTCCCTTAAAAACTGCCAAAATCGATGGAATTTGACAAAATATTTACCGAATTTCCCTCAAAAAATGTTTTCGCACAACTTCCATCGATGACCCCACAATGTGGCTTAATGACTCCTTTTTGCTAATGAGGGGTTGAGGGGTATTCCATGACAATCATGCTCTAACATTCTCTACTTCATGCTCTTGCATTCCAAGCGAGTTTTCTCACAGATTCTTCCTACGAGATATTGTATGCTCTCACATTCCGACGGTCCTACTTAATGCTCTTGCATTCCTTCCCTACAGTTGTCCCTAATTCACGCTCTTGCATTCCTGACCAACGATATCGATCACGGTCCCTACTACATGCTCTTACATTCCATGTGGGAGATAATCTCACGCTCTTGCATTTCATAACCCTCCAAAAGAGTCTCAGGAGGGCTGGACCGTCCTTAGCAGGGACAAGTCTCACGCCCTATTATCCACCTAGATTTTCTCATATTCCTTCTGGCATCCTTTCACCTGGCGCCTTAGCGGGGACAAGTATCACTCTCTATCATTCTATCTCCGTTTCCTCATATTCCTTCTGGCCCCCTTTTACCTCATGTCCTGGCAGGGGTCAAGTCTCATTCCACCTTGTTTTTCTCATATTCATTCCAGTTTCCTTTCACCTGGCAACCTGGCGGGGGACGAGTCTCATGCTCTGCCATTCCACCTCGGTTTTCTTATATTCCTTAAAGTACCTTTTCACCTAGAGCTCTGACGACAACGAGTCTCATGCTGTATTATTCAACCACGGTTTNTTTGGGAGGTTTTCTCAGAGTCCTCCCGACCTGGCACCTTAGCAGGGACAAGTCTCACGCCCTATTATCCACCTAGGTTTTCTCATCTTCCTTCTGGTATCCTTTCATCTGGCGCCTTAGCGGGGACAAGTATCACTCTCTATCATTCTATCTCCGTTTCCTCATATTCCTTCTGGCCCCCTTTCACCTCATGTCCTGGCAGGGGTCAAGTCTCATTCCACCTTGTTTTTCTCATTTTCATTCCAGTTTCCTTTCACCTGGCAACCTGGCGGGGGACGAGTCTCATGCTCTGCCATTCCACCTCGGTTTTCTCATATTCCTTAAAGTACCTTTTCACCTAGAGCTCTGACGACAACGAGTCTCATGCTGTATTATTCAACCACGGTTTTCTGATATTCCTTCTAACCTGCTTTCACATAGCGCCCTAGCGGGGACAATTCTCATACCTATAAGCATAGTTGGCTATAATTTCCGAATGGTTTAAGATACAGCTACGAAAATCATAACACAGACATCACCCGCAACAAAGAAAATGTTCTCTGGGGCAGATATGCCCTAAGCATACTTATAAGCATTGTTTGATGTAATTTCATAACCGTTTAATATACAGCTACCTAATTCATAACATAGACATTACCCTCGACGAGAAAAATGACAGCAGGCTCAAATATGCCCCAAGCATACTTATAAGCATAGTTGGATGTAATTTACGAACCGTTTAACATACAGCTAACAAATTCATAACTTAGACATTATCTGCGACGAGGAAAATTTTAGCATGGTCAGATATGTCCTAAGCATACTTATAAGCATAGTTGTGTGTAATTTCTGAACCGGTTAGGGTACAGCAATCAAATTCGTAACATAGACATCACACCCGACATAGTAAATGACCGCAGGGTTAAATATGCTCTAAGCATACCTATAAGTATAGTTGTCTGTAATTTCCAAACTATTAAGATACAGTCACCAAATTCAAAACATAGGCATCAACCCCGACAACGAAAAAGGTCGCAAGTGTCAAGTATGTCGTAAGGGTACTTATGAAAAAACCCGTTGGAGCTACAGTCCATAATAGTTTTATAAGTTTTTTGATCACGCAAAGAAGTTTAGTAAAAAGCTGTAATGTATGTTGACATGAGAAAGAACGAATGATGACAAGGACCAACTACAAAAATGACTACAATACATCAAGTGCGACATTCAAACAAACACTTATAGGCAGTTAACAACCAGTGTATATTGCGCGAGCATCGTGCACTGTACATCATGCTAGTCGAAAAAAATACTTTTGCGAAGCCGAGAAGCACAGGTGTGATAAGGGCAACACTGCTACACACTGATGCAAACAGACATAAAAAATTATATAAAGGGAAAAAATATATATGCACTTACCAAACAGCGCCATTGCGTATTAAACAAGCGTCGAATGATGTACGATGTGTATTAAACAAGCGTCGAATGATGTACGATGTGTATTAAACAAGCGTCGAATGATGTACGATGTGTATTAAACAAGCGTCGAATGATGTACGATGTGTATTAAACGATTCTATACAATACCAAACCGCCCCGACCAGTGCAACATTTCTTACGAACCGACTGTAACGAAAACATCGCATTCAGTGTACAAGCAATACTCACATCACTAGTAGAGGAATACATCCAACCCGGCCGACTTCGCAAGATCAACTAACATCGTTAGAATCCGTAAGACGTTGCAATGCGGCCGACCTACAGCGCACGAACACCGTGCAGGTCTCGGCAAGGCGAACGGATGACACAGAACACTAGCCGAGAGAGAGAGAGAGACGCATCAGGCTCCACGGTCACACACATACACTTCCCTTTACGAGAAGAATTTAGTAATACATTACAAGGTATCAATTTATCCAGATTTAAATACTAACTATATACATGTACTTATTAGAATACATAGCATTTATAGTGCTAGAACTGTAAGCACATACGCAACCACTTACATTCAAACCATTAGTCATGCAAGAGGGCGACACTGCTGCGTGCTGTTGATGGGAAATAACTCGTGTACCGTGACGGTGCTGGAGACAGTACATCATCCTTGAAAATAAGGTATCGCAGGTTCATACCTCATAGAGAGTCCAATAATTTCACAGGTAAAAATACGACATAATATGAAATTTAAAAAAAAATATCTGTATTATATATATATATAATACATATATATATATATACATATTTAAGTTTCGAGCTCATAATGCAAAAATCTCCAAAAAAAATATTTTCGTATATGTCTGTACACAGTATATGTTCGTCTCAAATACTTGCAGCCTGTCAGAAATTTATAAGCAGGTAACAAGCAGGCCACACTGTGATATCGCGAGACGGACAACACGAACTATGTCGTGATACTCGTATAAAAGCAGATCGTTGTGTTTACATACATCTACCACGATCGCGTACGCTGTTACAATATAAATAAAGATGGAATCATTTGTTGTAGACTTACAATCTGTGACTCCATCGTCAACAGCAAGGAACTCTGAAGATTTGCTTATTACATCACGACAACATGAAAGTAGTCATTGCATGTAAAGTGAATAACGAAGATTTTACAATTATCCAGGACATCGAGAACGAAAATGTGACCTCCAAGTCTGCGGGCGATGATGTGAAATTTGCATATTCTACTGATGATGATGAAGTGCCGACATCTGCAAAGCAGCAAAAGTGTAAACATGTTGCTGAATATAAGGGCTACTTAAAGTTGGACAGAAGAAACGTGATTTCGAACCCTGTACTCTGTCCCAGAGCTATCTCGCAACCTACTCATCATGGAAGAACATACATGCAGACATGTATCGTGAACCTTCTGCGAAGAGGAACGTGAAGTCTAGCTACTTATTTTCAGAGTACTCCAATGACCTGGTTGATAGACTGCGGGTGTTGGTTCCATTGCAGAGAAGTGGATATCTTTCTGTCAGCGAAGAGATAAATTCGATTATTGATGAATTCAGAGCTAGAGGCTTTATTAAATGACATATTACGTATGGTTTGATTTGGTTAAGAATATAAATAAATATTTTAAAAATGTAATTTTAAAATTCCAATCGTCTAAGAAATGTACCTACTGCTATGTGTTTATAAATGTCTGGTAGGTTGCAAGTAAATGTCATGCTACAATACTTCCACTGACTTTCCGATGAACAACAGAAATTGTTTTTGCACTTCTTGCTATGTCTATTCAGACCTACAATGACTACTTTCATGTTGTCGTGATGCAAGGAGCGAATCTCCAGAGTCCCTTGCTGTTGACAATGCAGCCAGTGTTACAGATGGTAAGTCTTCAACCAATGATTCCGTCTTCATATTGTGACAGCGTACGCGATCGCAGTAGATGAATGTAGACGTAACGGTCTGCTTTCTGCAACGCTCGACGACGAAGTTGGAACCACTTTTTACACAATGCATGTTTAATACGATTATCACTACATGACGGTTCGTGTTGCCCGTCTCGGGCTGTCACAGTGTGACCTGCTTGTTACCTACTTATAAATGTCTGGTAGGCTGCAGGTATTTGAGATAAACATACATTGCGTACGGCGTGCCATTTGTAGGCACTCGCTTATTTTTAACCTTGTATTCTCTTTCAGGGAATATTTTTGTTTTTCATGGCAAAGCCGCTTGCTTTCTTTTTCAGCACCTAGCTTTCTTAATTGTTCATTTCTATGTAAAAGCAAGATTAGATAATGTTTTAGTAACTAATTCTGCAATTTTGTTTATTTAACTAGCAATATTCCAAAATTTCGTTACCTATTCATTTTGAAATTTATCGGTCACCAGTTACTCTGATCAGAGTAAACTGCCGTGTTGACCGATTTAAATATATTTAGTTAAAGGAACTGTACATTTTTAAATACAATGCCCTGTATTTGGTTTTTGAATTTCATATTTAAATTCTTTTCTGTCAATATAATTTTATAAAGTATTTATGGTATTAATGTAAAATACCGCATAGCTAAAAGGGATCGTATCACTGGTTTTGTGTCAAGCGACTTGATAACTGTGATAGTCACAGGTATTTTTGGAAAGCACCCCACAGCTTTCTTCTTACTTTCTACTCGTTTTGGCGTGACTCAAAATGTAATTGGCTACGGCTATTATCCAGTTTTAATGGAGTGATCTTTTGATTGTTACCGCTTTGGGTGAGTGTTTCTTGTTCTGTTTTTGATCGTCACCTCAATAATGTATAATTTCGTTCTTGCCTCTTTATTTTATGCGGAATTTTTTCTATTTACAGTGGTCGACCTGTTGGGTCAGAAAATGCTGTGTTGAGTCAATTTCACTACCTTGCTGCCGAGGCGTGGCAGATTTTCTTTGAAGTAGTCTTGTGTCTTCTTGATGTCATTTTTATGATGAAGTAAGGGAAGATGTGCCACGTCTCAGGAAAGTCTCGCCACTATTTTTCCATCATTTTTGGCATTTGCATCAATATTTCCATTATATATCTATCAAGTCGCCGTTTTTCAACTTTCGACTGGATTAATTATATAAAAAAAAAAAAAGGGATCGTAACTTCTAAATTCTTTGTATGGCTCCTTAATTTTGTAATTCTGAATTTTCAATTTTTCCAATGTGGGATCCCAAAAAATAACGATAATTTCTTTCATTCTAAAAACCTTTTATTCTGCAATAACAGCTTGTTGTTAATATGCAAATTATATATGTATGTATAAAGCCTTTGTTACTGTTATGCATTTAAAATATTTATTATTGTTTTCACTCTTATTAAAACACATTTTGGTCTGACGAATGTAAGTTCTACTTTCTTTATCAACCACCTTGCTCTTTTTATTCTAAATCACATTTTGCTATTATTATTATGTATGTGTAAGGCTGCTGTAGGAATTTTGGCTCGGCCTCTTTGTTTCTACATTTGATATTAGTGTCACACCTTGACAACTAGATCCTTCGGAGCTTCTACTTGTAGAAGGCTCGTGGTTGTAGTCCTCGAAGTCCCCCCATGCTACAAAACTGGTAGCACCCGCATGGTTATTTTCCACGAAGTTTCACCAATGCAACTGTCATCTACAAAAATATTTTTGTTGGAGATATAGTTTATTGAGATTGTTGCACGATGTGCTCAATACTTAAATATGTAGATATATAACATACACAAAAGGTTTTTTTAAAATTGTAAATCATGTTGATTTTTTTACCTGTAAAATGTGCTCTCTCTAAGAGATTGAACCTGCAATACATTATTTTCAAGTATGATGCACTGTCTCCGGCGCCATCAGGGTACATGACGTTTTTCCTATAAAATTTCAATAGTATATGTAAAAAGTAAGTATGTTTTGTCAAGGGTTGTGTAGTTACAATACTTGTAAGTGGTGAGTTGCTGTCTTGGTCGGTATTGTATACCATGCACGGAAAGGCAGGACGGTCATTGTGGTCTGTGCTTCCGTTGAGTTCACATTGATAACTACGAGATGCACATGTGGCCTCCAGAACTTCTGTGTATGAAACAGCTATTCCAGTTTTTTTCTGTTAAGGTAAACTTCTTCTCTTTATGTTTCGGGTCTTCTAAAAGCAGAGTACACACATAGTTGAAATGCATGTGTGTGTTGCGATACCTCCTTACGCGTCATCAGTTCGAACATTTATTGATGTTTCTATATTAATAAAAAACTTTGTGGCAAGCGATTTATGGGTATTTCGGTTAGTAATGTGATTACAGTTTTAAGAATATAAATAGTATTTATTCAAAATAAGTGCAGGTACTATTTGATTTTATAATTTTTTATATCTGTTTGTCTCAGCACGTAGTGGTGACGCCTCTTTGCGCGGCTAAAGGTTTAAATGCATGATGTTTCGTATGTGCTGAACAGTTCTAGCACTATAAATGGTATGTATTCAAATAAGTACATGTATAAATAGTCTTTAAAACTGGATGAATGGTTACCTTGTACTGTATAACTGAATTCCTCTTGTAAAGGAAAGTGCATGTGTGACTCGGCTGGTCTGCCACCTTGGAGCCTGACGCGTCTCTCTCAGCTAATGTTATGTTACCATCCCTTCGACTTGTCGAGACCTGTATGGTGTTGGCAGACAATACTGGCAGACAGTACCATCATACAATAGCCACAGAACATACGAACCAGCTAATCCAGCCACAATCTTGGCAAATATACCATCATGGCATACTAGCCACATGAACAAATCATACAATAAAACAGACACGACCATAATGCGAGACCATTTCTACCAATAATACTGAAAATGTACCACCTGCCATATGTACCAAAAACATTCCAATCATATCATCCATATTATATAATACTACCTTTACATGTCTTGTAAAGCAAATTCAATTTATTGCTTCTTAGTAAATGGCATACCCACGCCCATCATGTAGAACTTCAGAGGTCTCTTTAAACACCATCATTTATTACTAAGAAATAAAAGTCTTGCTACAGCAGCAGGTCTGTTTTTTTTTCTATCTAATGATGGGATTATCGAAGAAGTTATGTGTATAGACTTGATCTCAGTACTCGATTTCACACCACCGAAAGCTTTATTCATATTTAATCAGAGAAGAATTCATAGATCGAGACTACTGCCAAACTGACTCTTGCTGAGACTAATTAACATTTGAGATTTTACCGAGAGTATGCAGCTACCTGTATATACATATTCTGCAGCCAAGGTTAATCATGTTAGCCAATCCCAGATACTCAGGAGGTGAAGAAACCCCACTTTTATTTGTCTCAAGCATTTCACAATAATCAATGGAGTATATAGTAAATGCAGTAAAATTAGTCACAGTCATTTTGCCTTCATTCACAGAGCACTCTCAGGTAAAAAAAAATTATTTCATCAAAGTATTTATATTTATTTTGTACATAACATTCAAAGTTTCATATAAATCCATGTAATCTGATATACTGAACATGCATGTGTATATAGTGACGTGGTCAAGGTTACCTAGGGCTGGTTGAGTGTTGAATTGGCCGTCGCCATAACCCAATGGAGAGTTAATGATGAGGGTCGTTCGGTCGACAGCCCAGGGGGGCCGGGATGTCCTCCGTCAGTTTGTTGATGATGTCACATACTTACTGTTGCACTATTTATACCTTATGACGAGAATGTGGGCCGTCTCGTACGCCTGAAATATACTATGAAATCATGGGTGATGCTACAAAGGGTGTAGTAACCTATAATTAATCGACACACGTTTAACTTTGTAGAGCGGTTTATTCACTGTGCTTGCTTAAAGTTGAATAATGCATGAAAATGGACCCAGCACTTACGGCCTGCCGGTGACCTTAGCGTAAAATAAACATGGTATTATGTTGATGCGCGATAGCATTAAGCTCTCTGGCGAGAGTGTGGGCGGCTCTCCCCTCGGTACTTAAAATAAGTAAAAGAAATGTTCTGGTTAATTAATTTAAAATTGCAGTGAAATGATTACAGCCTAAATGATGGTACCGAGGGGGCTCGCGGAGTGGGCGAACAACGCTGCCGGTCTGGTCCGAGTGCTGAGACGAACTGGCCGAGTGACCTCGGTTTCCATCACGAGTGACGAGAAGCGAAGTCAAACGGTGAATGATGAAACATAACATGAACACTATGTGATATGATTGCAATGGTGAAAAATTGTAAAAATTAGATTGAAGTTGTGAAGTTGACGGAGCGTGTCACCACACTAAATGACATGTTACAAGGATGGAAGCCTTTATACGCTATCTTCCTTTTAGAAAACATAATTGCTCTTAAATAAATACACATTAAATACATTATTATGTTTTCTTGTAAAAAGTGTTTGAATTTCACTACCTGTGACATGTCTGAATTTTGCTGGCTACAGTGTTGCCAGGTGGCTGTCTTCTGAAGAGCTGGACGGGGCCACCTGGGCAAAGGGGTGTGGAATGACATGCTCGATTGCTGTTAACACAATAAAACACACCCTTGACTGTAGCTGTAAATGCAGTGACTGTGTTTAATGTGTTTGTAAAAATGCTGCACACTACTGGTGACACTTTGGGGCATTTATGACTTCAGTTTCGGCCTACAAGCTAGTTCGATGCCACTTGGTGATGCGTCACGTCGTAGGTCGTAGTGCGAGCTGCTACGACGCAACGACCAATTGCCAGTGCGTCCAACGGCTCTGGCTTTGGGGTAAACACAGTTTCGGATAGCTTACCTATTTATTAAAAGAGTTACATCTTGTAATAAATGAGTAGGGCGGTCTCTTGAGTTATGTAATCCTGGTCGGCAAGAAGGTGCAAGTTCCGTTCTTGTCGACCTGCACTATGCACTCTTGACCTGATGTGGTTGGTGCGGCCCGGTGTAGCTGGTGTAGTTGTTGTGACTGCAGCGGTCAGAGTGGGCACAGGGAGCTTGTGGCCGCGTGGTTCACGTCAATAGTTAGAATTTTTATATCCTCACAACTTACAATGAACTTTTTGTCTCCAACGAGTATTTGTGCATAGCTGAGCTCCTTGTATGTTCATCAGAAAATGTACCTTTGATGCCAAAGAATGGAGTATTTAATTTATGCATTTGCTGTTTGTTATGTCTTATTCTTTTCTCCCTAAAAGCTTAATATTATCAAAAGTTAAGATAAATAAATAGCACAGAAGTTCTTCAACTTTATTTAACAGACTTGACAAACATACATAATAATAGTCACACACTCAGTTATTCTTCATTTGGCAAAACGCTTATGCTGTTGTCTGTTTCATAGAGCAAATCCAGCTGTAAGAATTCAATCCACTCTTATTCACATATAACCCACCACAGTTATCACATGGGTAAGTCTTGTAAGCGATGGAGAATGGAAAATTACTTTCTTCATGTCGTCTAACACTAGAGATGTAAGTAAATGTCTTGCCACAATACCTGCACTCACTTCCCGATGAACAACAAACATTACCTTTGCACATCTCGCTATAGAATGTATATGTATATTCAAGCTATCACTGCGGGTAAACACCTAGTCACAGTTATCACAGTGGTAAGTCTTGTGCGCAATGCCAACCGGCCGCCATATTGGGTTCAGGTGATCTTGACTTTGGCCTGCGACCTTGACCCTATGACTGTAATCATAAATGACCTTTAAACCAAACAATAAAAAAAATTGCAGGAAATTTATAAAATCCCAAAAAAATTATAAAAAATTAAAAAAACTAAAAAAGTTACTTAAAAAAATTATTTAAGGATATACATGTAGGAGGTCCGGGGTTCAATTGCAGGTGGATCGACTAAGATCCCGACACGAAAGACCCTCGCCTGGTCGGTCAGTGTCCATCTCGCAAGCCATGTTATATGTTAATGACCTTGACCATCACTCCATTACTGTAACCTTGAAAACAAAAAATTCCCAAAAATTTTCAAACTAATTCCAAAAATCTCTAACATTTTCCAAAAA
The DNA here is from genome assembly GCA_002778355.1 of Clitarchus hookeri. NCBI lineage: Eukaryota > Metazoa > Arthropoda > Insecta > Phasmatodea > Phasmatidae > Clitarchus > Clitarchus hookeri. The sequence goes on along the minus strand of NQII01000684.1, from coordinate 42,966 downwards.
ACTCCATTAAATTCCAAAAAAACCTTGACACTTGACTCAAGACCCAACACCCAAGACTCAATATTCAAGACACAAGACCCTCGATTCAAGAGTCAAGACTCAAAGACCATTGACTCAAGACCCTTGACTTAAGGACCTTTGACCCAAGACTCAAGAACCTTTGACTCAAGAGCCAAGGCTTAAGACCCTTGATCCAAGACTCAAGTCTCTTGCCTCAAGACTCAAAACTCAATACCATTGACTCAAGACCATTGACTCAAGACCCTTGACTCAATACCGAAGACCTTTGACCTAAGAATCAAGACCATTGACCCAAAACTTCAGACACTTGACCCAAGACTCAAGACTCGAGACTCAATACCCAAGACCTAAGACTCAAAACCCTTGACTCAAGACTCACGACCCTTGACCCCATTACCCATGACCTTTGACCCCATCTCCATGTCCTTAATCTTTTAGCCATCTTGTTTCTAGAATTTTCCACATCATGCTCTGTCATTCCATCTTGCTACTCCATGCTCTGTTGTTCCATCTTGCCTCTCTATTTCTTCTCTCTCCCACCTCTTTTCTCTCTTACACCTTCTTCGTCCGCCATCTTTGATGCCGTCTGCTGTAATTCCCTCACCGCCGACTAGGGGTGCTGGTGTCGGGCATGTTGTTGTTGTTTATTGATACTAGAGTGTGCAGGTGTAGCCGATCGCTCTACACACTAGTGTGAATATTTATTTATGACTCTAAGGATAAAGTGTAATTTGCCATTTACAAGAACATGTAAATAGGGTATGCAATTATTCATATAATTAGAATATTTTGAATTCTTCCGATTTGTGTATATATATTTTTTCTAAGTGAAATCAAATTTACAGTAGGCCAGACCCCAATCACACTTTCAATTTTGACTATAAAACATAATTTTTAATTTTAAAATGTTTTTATTATAATTTGACTGTGCATTCCAGCTTCGTATTTTTTTTTACTGTTTTATGAAAAAAGGAGGTAACCATACCATGCTTTTCATTCCATTCCGCTTGCCTTAAAACTTACAACGTACATGTTATAACCATGCGCATGGCTTCACGACTTGAGACGGGCAGTGTTAGCATTTTGACAGTTCCGCACCTGCATAAAGTCAAGTAATCTGTATTAACTTATGCGCTATCAAGTATTTTTCTCACGTCCACACCTGCATGGTGTCTGATAACCATGAAGTATCTGCATGTTGGGCTTTGCTACATGTCTTGTAACACAATCTCCATGCCGCACTCGGCAGCTAACTACAGCATGCTGTGCATCCAGCGCCATTTAGTTTGCCATTTATGGTTACTATAAAAATAACTGTGGTGTATTAGAGTAGGACCGGGCATGTAGACTTTTATGTAGGACCTCTCTTCGCCATATACTGCACTGAAGCAGGTCTGGCCAAGCTCGACTGGGCCTTCACCCTCCCCTCCCTCCATGTCTCAGGGTCAAATTTCTAACACTTCAACAGCATACTTTCAAGACTCCAAAATCCAACCTGCTTAGAATGTATTACAGTATTAATTCACTCTTTTTTAGCACTTCATCACATACCTTTGCTACATTATCATTGTTTATGCACATCTAGTGATTGACCTACACAATAAATCTTGAACTGCTAACTTTCAAATCATCATATTTTGCCCACAAAATTTCGTATATTTTTATTATAATGCTCACTTACAAAGCCAAGGCTACCATATTCCCTATATCAGGGAAAGTAGGCATGCTATGACAAGGTAAATCAACACTAGCGAGAAATAAAACACTTTTGTTTATTAATTGAAAACATATATTTTTTTACGCACATCAGACTACAAACACAAACAAAAAACCAGAATCCATACATTCTCCATACTATACATGCTGTGTCTTTCCAGTAACATGTTTACTTTTCACATAATTAATATAATAGGCTTATACGCAGTTCGAGACAGTCTATGCTAGCAAGCATTCACCCAGAACACTTAGCAATATATTTTTCTCGACGACAAACTTTTCCTTTCCAGGCCTCTGCAGCCTCTGGAATGCTATCAACGTTGTACAATGCTTCATTCGCAGTCTTGAATGCCCGCCAGCTGATTTATTCGTCTAAATATTGAGGCTTTTCATGTAGGTATACTCCAGCCAAACATTATATTTATGGGACCTTCTTCGACTTCTTCTGTTAATTGATTGGTTATCCTTTGCTTAATGTGGTCCAGGTATATACATATGTCTTTCGTACCAACCAAGTTATTTCCAATTACGTAATCTTTTAAAATGCCTTTGATTTATGCATTTATTTTTAGGTTGTATCCATTTTATGTGGTATTGCCAATAGCTACTACAGGGCGTTTCTTAGCTGCAGGAACTCTGCCTTTACAGTTCTTGATACGTCTCTTCAGCTTATCACCTCGTTTGAAAATATGTTTGCACTTAACACACTGTTGCATAGCACAGGAAGGACCTTCATACAAGTAGTTCTTTCCTGCTTCCTTGCACCTTGGCTGTACGCAAATATCTTGTCACAGTAACAGCAACGAACCTTGACGAAGTGATCGATGTCGACACTGCTGTAGGTGCTCCATCTGAAGAAGTCGATGCGATTCCCGAAGAAGTCGATGGTGACACTGCTGTAGGTGCTCCACCCGAAGAAGTTGATGCAGTTTCCGAAGAAGTCGATGACATTCCCGAAGAAGTCGATGACGACACTGCTGTAGGTAACCCATCCGAAGAAGACGAAGGTGCTGTCGATGTCATGCCTGAATATGTCAATGGCAACACTGCTGTAGGTGACCCATCCGAAGAAGTCGCGGTGACTGTCAGCATCATGCTCGAAGATGTCGATGGCAGACCAATAAGACATTGTGCGGACATAGACCAGCCAATTACAGAGTTGCCATATGATTGCAGCTGGCCAATAGCATGCAAGCACTGAGAAATCACATGCAGGAGTCAGTCTGCTGGGGTCAGTTTTTCCATAACTTCTTTTCTCCCCAGCAATCCTCCTCCCGCTCCTCAGCATTCTTTTCTTCAATCCTTCGCAATCCTCCCCCTCCTCAGCAAGCTTTTCTTCAATATTACGCAATCATCCTCATATAACAATATGTTTTTTAAAAATGCTTGTAGGCATATGTATATATAATTATAGAAATGAAAATTTTTTATATTCCTATATACATAACTATGTACAAAGTTATTTAAACATAATTTTACATTACTATATTTATATGTACATTATTATATATAAAATTAATTAAAAATAATGTTATATTTCTATAGTTATATGTACATAATTATGTATAAGATAAATTAAAAATAATTGTTTACTTCTATATTTATGTATACATAATTATCGGCAAGTTTTCTTCTGGGGTGAAAGAGTGTGTGGGTTTTCTCACAGTGCTCCCATTTTTTTTACACATAAATGTTATGGTAGAAGGCATTTCGTGGGCACAAAATAGGCTCTTAACTGTAAAAAGAATAGCATTTATATATAAAAAATGACAGTTGTTCTGACACCGTTAGGTGAACAATAATTTGGAAGCGCTCTCTCGTCATACCACGAAGATGAATTGTGAATACGAAAGCCTGCCTTTGACCTCAATGATCATGGAGCCGCGACCTGCATCATCGCTAACTGGTTATCGTCAGTGCCGATTCTGCGATCGAGTTTTCACCTATGGTGAATATGCTCGTCGGCATGAGAGAACGACCTGTAGGAGGAATCCATTTCGCGTGAAGAAGCCTTACGACATTGGTCCCATGCAGTTTATGCAAGGCGATACATTGAAAGAACGTACCGAGATTTGCAAGGATTCGTCTACTGGGAGGCAGCAAGTGTTTCCGGCAATACCTCTTGCTGCATCGATGAGTACTGATTCGACAGGCGATTATGATTAGACAGTAAATGCTAAAAACGGAATGTATGCAGTAGGGTCGGCATGTGTGGAATGTACACTTGCAAGACTTTCGCGTGAAGTCGATGAACTTCAAAATAAACGGTCGTCGATTCTAAATACTGATGACCATACAACTCCTGATACAAAGGAAAGCAAATTTAATGTAGAATACAAAACAGTAGGTGAAGATGACCACGAAGATAGCATTGATGAAAATGTACAAAGACAGTGATAATGCTGAAGATGAAGGCAGGCGATTTTCTGGATGCATTGACACTCCCCTCCAACACATTTGCTGCAACAAGCAACATGAAGTATGTAGAAGATGCTGAGAATACTGGCTACCTATTTCCCAAAGACCTGAATGAACTTGTTGATAGACTCAAACATTTGATCACTTTCCAACAACGGAAAAATCCACGTACAGAATATTAATAAATACTTTATTATAAAAATGCATGGATAGTGGACTGCATACAAAACATTAATTCTGTCGGCATGTACAAATTTGGAGACAGTTGGAGAACGAATGTAATTTCTATTCATATGGGTGGGGGACAAACAGAAGGATTGATCCAAGAATCGATCAAAGGATTGGGATTTATCGAAGCATTGGCATTGATTGCTGTGGATTACGGAGGAGGATTGCTAAGAATTGGGATTGATCGAAGGATTGTGATTGATCGAGGGATTGCGGTTCTGATCTCGGATTCCCGAGAAAACCCACCGACCAACTGCAACGTCTGGCACGATTCCCACGTGCGAAAATCCGGGAACGACACCATCGGGAATCAAACGCGGTTCGCCTTGGCGAGATGCGAGCGCTCTAGCCGCCGTGCCACCGCAGTCTCCTATTGGGATGAAGACTTTGAATGGCTCTTTGGGGTATCTCAGCCCATGCTACTAAGATGAGTGCACATAGTTCATCCGTTATGGCCGCGGTTGTCCTGTGGCAGACCAGTCGTCGCCCGACCATGGACCACACATTTTCGATGGGCGAGGGATCCTTTGAATGCGCAAGTCAAAGAAGCATTGTGACATGTTGGCCATCCAAGACCCACCGGACGATGTTTGCCACTTGCGGTCGCACATTATCCTGTTGGTAAAGGGCTCTAGGCTGGTCCTGAAGATGAGGGATAACAGGCACCAACATGTCCGCGATGTGATGTATATGAACAGCATATCAGTGATGCAGACTAGGAGTGAGTGGGACTGTAATCCGATGGCGTCCCATACTGTAACTCCCAGTGCTGGGGCAGTACGACGGTGCATAATACCGGACATGGCCAGGCGTGCTGCCAGACATGGATGCTACTATTGTGGTGCTACTAACAGAAGCGGGATTCATCGGAGAAGACGACAGCATGCAATTCATCCCTGCAAGTCCAACATTTCCACGCACCATTGCAGTCGCAGGCGCCTTCGGTGGGCAGTCAGGGGCAGCCGTAGTACTGGGCACCTGGACAAGATGCCCTGATGCTGCAGACGACGACGAACTGTGTACGCAAACACAGACTAAACAGACTGATGTCCCACATTCCTGAATTCCTGAGCAAGGGTGCTAAACGTGGCCGTATAGTCCGTAATGGCCAAGCGCACCAGATGCCTGTCCTTGCGCTCGTTGGTGTGACTGAGCCATTGGCTTCCTACATGCCGCTCAGCCCGTCCCCCCTCGTCGACTTACTGATTCCATATCCACTTCACTGAGGTTGCATCATTTCTTGCAAAGCAATAACAAATTTCGCGGTTGGATAATCCGCAATCCCGATCGACCACTATTGTTTCGCAGTCAAAGACGGAAACATTTTTGTATGGTTGTCGTGTACTTTTATGTGGCATGCTCACTACATCTGTGCACACGAAAGGCAGGAAAACACAATGCCACTACCCCTCAGCAGAATTTTTCTTTTAATTAATTTATTTATTTTCAATCTGGTGGGCTCCCAAATATCGCTACACAAGTGGGATCCCTTTTTACAGCTCCATGGGCCCTCTGGAATGCATGTTGGTAGCTATGTCGGTAGGAACATGGGATGTCTCTCAGGGCAAGCCCTATACGCCTTAGGCTGGAGTTGCTACATTAAAAATGGATGTGTGCATCGCAGCTATAACAGGGTTGTATGGTGCCACGGCCACAATTGTAGCAATGGACACACCTTGAAAGAGGAAGGGTATAGATGGAAGGGCATAGCAAACCAGCGCAAAGCACAGAGGGCGCATGGAAAATCTGTTCAACAGTTGCGGAGGATAAAAATTTATAATCCTTTACTGAATTAGGGCAGGAGAAAATAAGGTAAATTGTTAGTTAGGAAATATGGCGCAGGCTTATATGACCAGTTATATACAGCTTATCAGTGACGCCATTGCTGTGCACATGAAGCCACTCGGCTGAACTACATTGTCCAACCCTACTCATTTCCACAAAACAGAGTCCTTCAGAACGTCCTTCTTGGTGCTGCGATTTTAATGGCTAGCAGCATAGAAGCGTTCTAACTTTTCATTCCTTGTAATGTAATGGATTTTCAGCAGTTGGTGAACTCGTGGTCACTTATTGAAATCTAATTCCACGTTAGGCTGTCACACATCACATTCTATGTGTAGGCACAGCGTTACATCTCTCTTCAATGTATGGATCGTATGTAACACATATTGACCTCCTCATCCCCTACATGCCATCGTCATGGTGCATGTTGCCCTATCTATCTGGGTCTATTACCTAGGAGTTCATATTGTTGGTCACCCTGCTTTATAAATAACTAGGTATTTCACTTCACTGCCCTTCGGGAAACAGTTACGAGGGTCCAAGATCTGCCATTATTCCCTTGAATTAAGCAAAACCGACAGAATGATGACCCATGCACCTTCATGATATACAACTTGGACTGCACCTGTTTCCACATATCACTCGGGACCACGATGGGCAGCAGCCGTTATTTAAATGTGCACTGAATTGAAATTCAGTCAGTAACTATTACCTCACTGTCTTCGCTCACCCCATGCGACTGTAAGTAACAAATGCCTCCTCATGCAGAGTATTCTACAGGTGAATTTCCCTGATGAAGAGTGATCAGTCAGTCACATTCTAAATCTTCTTCACTCTCTCTGGTGAGCCATTACATACTTTTCACAGCTAATTTTTCTTCCTGCCAATAATGCTTTTCATCTTCACTGCATCTGCAATGCTTACATAAAAGCAGCTATTAGTTTCAATCTGATATGGACAGGATCACCTCCTTTATACAGTTTGCAATTCATATGTCATATGTATGGAATTCCGCATGGACCGAAATAAACTGGATGGCCCTACTTTACCTGTTGTGCTTTGCCAGCTGGTATACTTGACATGAATCCAGAAATAATCAATATTTGTAGCCAAGTCACAAAAATAACATCTGGCAAAATTCCTTCTGGATCCCTCACCAGGATGATCCTATCTTGTTAAATGAATCTGCGAAATTCCCGGATCTCTATTGATACTATCACCTAGTTCAATTTATTACATGGTGAAAACTAGCGGTATCTTTAAGTAATATATAATTCCAAATTAACAAAGTCACAACATCTAGGCTGCCTGTATTCGTGACTAGTCAATATTTTTACCCACAGTTCACCAGTAACTGATGAAAAAAAGGTTACTGCTTGTCCAGTACTGTACACTGTGGAACTGTGCTCAATTATTTCTCCATTAATGGACTGGCCACTAAAATACAGTAGCTATGGATATGTATCAACACCTATGGTACAAATAACTCAAAACTTGTTTGAAAATAGTGGCCACAAAATGGTTGTCACTAGTTTGATATATATATATATATATATATATATATATATATATATATACACATATATATATATCTGATATGGGCAGGATCACCGCCTTTATAAATATAAATAAATAAATATATATATATATATATATATATATATACACACACACACATACATACAGGGGATGGACAAAATAATATGAACACCTGACATATACACAATATTTATTTATTTATTAATAAGGTGTTGGGCCCCCATCTGCTTTTTGCTTTTAGAACAGCTGCAATTCTTCGCGAAATAGATTCGTAGAGTGTCTGAATAGTTTCCAACGGAATGTTGTCCCATTCTTGTACCAACACATCCGCCAATAGCTTCAATGATGTTGGAGATGGAAATCTGCTCCTCACTCTCTGCTCTAAAACTCCCCATAACGGTTCAATTATGTTGAGGTCTGGCGATTGTTTGATGATATTCTGATGCTCCTCAAACCAAGACTGAACCTTTTTGGCTGTGTGTATGGGGAGCATTATCATCTTGGAATATGGCAGTGTTTGGCAGCAATATGCTAGTCATAGTAAGAACTTCATCATTGAGGATGTTGAGATATTCATTCGCAGTAATCCGGCCAGTGATGTGAATGAGAGGACACGCTGAATGCCACGATATAGCCGCCCAAATCATAACGGAACCTCTCCCATGCTTGACTGTAGGAAGCAGGCAGTCCGGATCGTAGGCTTCTTTTGGGGTTCTCCATACATAAACTCGGCCGTTTGTAGGAAACAATGTAAACGATGATTCATCAGAACATACCACATTCTTCCAATCATCAAGTGTCCAGGTTTTATGATCGTGGCACCACTTCTTTCGGAGCTTAGCGTTGGCTTCTGTTATAAAGGCTTTCGCAATTGCAGCCCTTCCATGAATGTTAGCTTTGTGGAGCTCCCGCGGTACTGTTTTTATCGAAACAGTATTACTCAAGTGAGTGTTGAGTTCTGCTGTCACTTTTGCATGGTAGTTTTATGTTGTCTGGCCACAATTCTTTTTAATGTTCGTCGGTCTCATGTATTCGTTTTTCCTTGTGAACAAAATGTTAACAGTGAATGTTGGTCATCAAAGTAGCTGAGATCACATAGCATTAGATACATGCTCGCATTTGAGGTCAAAACACCATCTTGATCATGTCGGTACTCTCATTCCATAGTTTCCTACTCTGTTTGCAGTGGGTTGGCACTACTGCAAGATGTTCCGAAGTAAAGATTTTAGACAGTTTGTAAACAACTTTTATTACTTTTCTTGTTAGCTCAATGATCCAATTTTTGAATACGTAATTACAAAAATTGAAAAACCAATTTTTTTTAAATATACTAGTGGAGTGGAACAAGAGATCATTTTATAATAAATCTCTTTGGAATAATTACATACACAACATTCTTTTTTACATGGTCATTCATCATTATGGTTATTCTTACAAATGTTTTTAACAAATAAATTTAAAATATTGCCATGCAGTAAATATACTGGGTAAACGTTTGGGGTCAAAAAGTCAAACATGTAAATAAGAACTCTAAAATTGCATCTGTCATATTTCCTGAAAGAAAATCTCAATTTCTGTTTGTGTCTAGTCCAAATAGTGGATGCATGAACTGGAGTTAACCTGGTAGCCAAATATGAAAAAATGAGACTGTAAGTCTGCATACATAATTGTATGCTAATTTTTAATCTTACATGGCAGGAAACAGAAAAAGTAATGTTTGGGAGTATTTTAATGTTAAACAAGATGTTCTGCACAAAGCCATTTGCAAACTGTAAGTGCGTATTTCCAGAGGCAGTAAAAGTTTTTGAGGCTCTCGGACATCATATAAAAAATTCCATATAAACAAAATGATTTGTATCTGGAATACCTGCAGTATCTGTCACGCAGTATCGGTATCGGTACTATCTGTAAAAATGGGATTTGGACCCATCTTTGGTCGTCAGCACTTTCTGGTACGGTGAATGCACCAGTTTACTGACCATGTACCAGTTCCCGACCACTGGGAAAAAAATTTTTAAACTAAGAACATAAATTGTGTTTTTAAAAGTCCCTTCAATCATTGTTTACTCAAAGGTTTTTTAATTTTAGGGAAATTTAATTTTACTGTCTAATGTGAGTACAGAGGTCACAGGGAATTTTTATGTTTGGCACCACTGACAATATAGCATCTGGCCGAGTGCCACAGCTACATGTGTCCAAGGTAAGTAGATATTTTATCAGCTTACATCCACTTAATGTTTTGTTGTTTTAGTATTTCTAAGTAGTTTTCTATACTAAAAAACTATGGAAAAATGATTGAAATAATTGTTTTTCATTACTTTTAATCAAAACAAAATAAAACAGAATGGTCGGTTATTGGGTCTTGTTTATTTGCTCAGCCAATGTGGTATTCGGACTGGCTTCATTATTAAACACATATGGCACTTACCCTCCCAATATAATACCCTCTCATTCCAATATCCGACCAGTGGTCGGCTACTGGTGCAAAAAGCTGGTCGCAAATTGGTAGAGTGAGCTAATCCTTCAAATTATTGGTTTCAGATGCCAAAAAAGTATACAGCTGATGATTTGGCTAATGCCATCAATTAAGTGCGGACTGGGACTAAATTTCGAGAAACAGAAAGGAAGTACAACTTTCCTCATGCCACAATGATGGATAAGTTGAAAGAAAAAAGCTCCTTGGATGCCAGAAAAGGTCCTTCTACAATTTTAACACGTAATGTAAGTAGGTTTGGGTCGTAAATTTAATAAGCAGTTATTATATGTATGCCTATTTTATTTATACGTGTTTACTCATTAAAATAAATTTTTGGTCTAGTAATAAATAAAATATTAAAACTACCTAGCCTAGACTAGGTCTAGTGTGACACATTTTATTAGTAAATATGCCATGAAGGTGCTACCAAGAGCAAAACATTTAAAAAATTGGGGAATGTATGCCTAAATATAAGGCTATATTAAATTGATTTGGAAAGGAAACAAAACTCAAAATTACAAATGTTACACGTAACTAATGTGCACAACTCTAGACTTAGCCTAGGTTAGCTTGAAAAGGCCTACTCTTTAAAATCTAATTGTTGTTCAATTTTGCAGGAAGAAGAGCTTCTTTGTCTTTGGCTGAAGGCAATGGCAAAAAAAGTAATTCCAGTAGAACCAAAACTACTGCTTGATGCTGTGGAGGATATATTGAAAAAAGATGGGAGGCCCAGCCCGTTTACTGACAGAAGACCCGGAAGGAAGTGGTTTGAACTTTTCTTCATACGTCACCCATACACTGAGGTGACAAAAGTGATGGGATAGCAATACGCAAAAATACAGATGGCAGTAGTATCCCGTACAAAATGTATAAGTGGGCAGAGCATTGGTTGGGCTTTCATTTGTAGACAAGTGATTAATGTGAAAATGTTTCTGACGTGATTATGGCCGCATGACGGGATTTAACAGACTTTGAACGCGGAATGGTAGTTGCAGCTAGACGCATGGGACATTCCATTTCGGGAATGGTTAGGGAATTCAACATTCCGAGATCCACAGTGTCAAGAGTGTGCCGAGAATACCTAATTTCAGGCATAACCTCCCACCATGGACAACACAGTGGCCGACTGCCTGCACTTAATGACCGAGACCAACGACGTGTGCGCAGAATGGTCAATGTTAACAGACAAGCAACACTGCATGAAATAACCACAGGAATCAATGTGGGGCGTACGACGGATGTGTCCGATAGGACAGTGCGGCAAACTTTGGCTATACTGGGCTATGCCAGCAGAAGACAGACTTGAGTGTCTTTACTAACAGCATGACATTGTTTGCAGCGCCTCTCCTGGGCTCATGACCATATCGGTTGGACCCTTAGACGACTGGAAAACCGTGGCTTGGTCAGATGAGTCCCGATTTCAGTTGATAAGAACTGATGGTAGGGTTCGACTGTGGCGCAGACCCCACGAATCCATGGACCCAAGTTGTCAACAAGGAACTGTGCAAGCTGGTGGTGGCTTCATAATGGTGTGGGATGTTTTTACATGGAATGGACTGGGTCATCTGGTCCAACTGAACCGATCATTGACTGGAAAGGGTTATGTTCAGCTACTTGGAGACCACTTGCAGCCATTCATTGACTTCATGTACCCCAACAACAATGGAATTTTTATGGATAACAATGTGCCATGTCACCGGGCCACAACTGTTCGCGATTGGCTTGAAGAACATTCTGGACAATTCCAGCAAATGATTTGGCCACCAAGATCGCCCGACATGAATCCCATCGAACATTTATGGGACATAACTTCCAATGACTTGTTGAGTCCATGCCACGTCGAGTTGCTGCACTTCACCGGGCAAAAGAAGGTCCGACACGATATTAGGAGGTATCCCATGACTTTTGTCACCTCAGTGTATATTTCACTTTGAAAGCCAGAACCTCTTGGCATTGCAAGATCTCTGGTGACTAAACGAGCTATTTGAAAATGGCATGATGATTTGAAGCAGCACATTACTGAGCAAACAGGAAACACTGATGTGCTTAAGGATCCTTCCAGAATCATAAATGGAGATGAGTAAGGGTTTCAAACTAACACAGTAACGTCATTAGTAATAGGGCGTAAGGGTTTTAAATATTTATATGAAGTAAGGGGTAGTAACAAGGAGTGTATAACTGTAATGGTGACAATTGATGCCGCTGGTAAAATGGCACCCCCTTGCATTGTTTACCCCTATGAAAGAATACCAGCACAAATCAGTCGAAATGTTAACCCTGACTGGTCATTGCGTAAATCAAAGAAAGGGTGGAAAACTTTGCGTGTTTTATGGATATGTAGCAAATAATTTGTTACCTTATTTAAAAGATAAAAATGCAATCTTTCCAGTATTGTACTTAATTGATGGTCTCAAGTCCCACATATCCTATGAGCTTGCAATGCTCTCTAAAGATAATGACATAATTTTGTACTCATTGCTCCCAAATGCCACACAAATACTCCAACCAGCAGATGTGTGTGTATTCCAACCTATTAAATGTGCTTAGGAAAAGATTGTTTTAGATTGGCAGAAAAAGACTGGCCACAGAACAGTTACTAGGGCCAATTTTGCTCTTTTGATAGAAAGTGCTTTGCTAGCAGCAAAAGAAGATTTTTTGCAGAAGGGGTTTTAAAAGTGTGCAATTTACCTATTTAAAAAAGGAAATATTGACTACGGGAAATGTTTAAGCGGTGAGTCTAGGGTAATTGACAAGCCATGCCAGTTTAAAACTGAACATTTATTGTTCCTTGAGTCTATGTCATCCTCTTCACGCATTCAGAAGTTCCGCAGCAGTGGTGAACAATGGTGTGGACATAAATCTGCAAAAGAGCTTTTTTATGTATGGAAGAAAATTAAAAACTATATTTTGTCACAAGATAAGTCAGTTGAACTTTCTAGGTCAACCAACCTAGATGCCCCATCAACTGCTAACCAACCTGACCTGCCTCAAGAAAACCTTAATGAAATTCCTAGTTCAACCAATCTTGATACTCCATCAACCAACCATTCTGATTTGGCACAAGGAAATTCTGCTGAACTTTCTACCTTAAACAACTTTGATGGACCATCAAGCACTACACATCCTGACCTCTCACAAGATACACTGAAGAGCCAAAAAAACTGGTACAACTGCCTAATATCATGTAGGACCCCCG
>NQII01000684.1:0-21763 GCA_002778355.1 Clitarchus hookeri | reverse complement strand
GGGGGGGGGGGGAGGGGCTCAATCTCGTATGTGTGTGTGTAAATACCCATGTCACATTCAGTCAAATAAAAGACTTGTGTGTGAACTAACCGAGAATAAGAGTATTTGTTTACCCCCAACGCAACAACCACAGGTGCCCTTAGTCTGCAACAAAGTATAGTAACTCAGTACCCTACTAGCCATCATCCTGTATAACTCAGGTGGAAGTAGCGACAACTTCACTAACATCACATTTGTCTACCACTAATACGAAATAACTTATATGCAGAATCATTAATGTTTCCAGAAATAAACCAACTTAAACTTGGGAACGTTAACTGTTTTCAGTGATTCAAAACAGGCTACCATAAATGGGATCAAGCTATTTCATGAAGCTGTTTACACAAGCTGATATTACGTTTCACTGAAGAAGTGATGCTGGTGTGTGCCTTGTTCCATTCTCTGTACACAAAGAGCAGAGCGCCGACTGCTTGCATTGTAAATGTACTTTTATCTGGTGGTGTAAGAATATTTTACCAGCATTTACTTTCATTAAGTATAGTTGAATGTAGTGGAAACTCAAACCATTGACCATGGTTGGACCGAAAGTCCTTTTTCCACAAAACATTTTCTGTGATTTCAACAAAATTCCTACTTAAATAATACTAAAAAAAGTTTGTTTCTGCTGAACTCAAAATTTAATTTGTACCATCGCCGAAAATTACATGCTCCGATTATTAAACTACTAAGTATTAACAAGGCATACGAAGTTGTTATACAGTACATTATGTACACATGCACAAGTAATACTAATAGATAATGCAAATAAAATAAATTTTCAACACATTATTTTTGCTTACGTCTCACTGTCCTGCATTTAGTCCTATTTATGTAATTTACCACTTCGAAATAACCTGTTGTTGATTTTGTCATGATGTCACACTTAAATCGTACTTTGTTACAAAAAATAATAAATACTAATAACAATAGACGTCTCAGACTACACATCATGTATTTCGAGAGAGCGAAATAAAAAACTGAAAAAATGTAGAAATACAGTACGTATGTACAATGAAATATGTACTGTAGAATGTTATTAGACATTCAGCAAACAATTACAACACTATACAGATAGCTGAAAATGAATAAATGTTTTGTATGAATAATTTTTGGAGTACAATGATAAAAACATTTTACATCTAAGTTGAAGTCTTACTCCAACTGGAATACATACAACTATGTACATGGCCCTATACATGTCAATCTAAATATAATACAATATTGTTGTTTGTCTTTTTAAAAGTAACTGGAGTAACAGTGCTCTTAGTGCTTTTACAGCCAAATATTGACAAATGATCACGTTAATAACGATTCTCTAAAAAAACAATATTTTGTGGAAATGTAAAAAAAAATTGAACCTTGTGTGTGTTTACAGGGCACTTATTTTTTGGCAATAAAGTCTGGTTGTACATAACTTTCTGGCATGTTATTTTATTCCAAAGAAGTCTGAATATTGAAATAAACTTATCTACTTGTACTAACACAGCTGATTTTTCCACAATAAGTTGCTGAAAATTGACTTGCAGTTACTAAAAATGAGACTCCAGTGTCTACGGAATACGGGAGGTCATATATACCATTCTGGGGCAAACTTTTATTGAGAAAACCGTCTGTCCACTGAAATAAATTATTTCATCAATAAATTTTCTGATTGTTTTGCAAGAAGCTACTGAAACTCGGCACCTGGTGTTTACATTTTTTTTGGACAAGGGGAGGTCGTACATACAATTCTGGGGTATACTTCTATGTGGAAGATATCTGACTTGAAATTAATTTATATTTAATTTAAAAAATGCTAATTTTGAGCCAAAGACAATTACGAACTGACTTAACGCGAAAATTGCACTTTCAACACAATTTTTGAGTTTTGAAGTAGAGGGGTGAGGGGTTGAAATTTGTATGTTATGATTTTACGAGGGCAGCCTCAACTGTACATATTTTCATTTTATATGAGTAAAACATTAAAACTGGATTATTACAAAAATGTTTTAGAGTCTAGAATCCAAGTTTTGGCAGCTATGAGGAATATTATATCAAAATTCTTCTGAGGGAATATGACGAGGAGGGGGAAATTAAAAATATCACACTTTAGCATTTTGAGTTTAGCTAAATCTGAAGGTTACATGTGTAATGTCAATTCTAATGTTTCCTCCCAAAATTTGCATATGTGTAATTACAGAAGGGTGAGAGACACACAGTAACAAAAATAGATATAGTCTTGTTGATGCTTCTGCTTTCTTAGTCACTTGATTTGTATAATTATATGCAATAGAAATTATCAAGAGAATCTTAACATACTGGTTATAATTACTGAAATTCAGTGACTAGAATTCCTGTTCTTTCATCAACAGATGTAGTCTATTTGAAAACTGATTTCTGCCACCTGGAGACATCTGTTAACAGCCAGCCCAGTGACTGCATGCCAGCAGGTCACTGATTCAAGTACAGCCTGACACAAAGTTGTATCTGTATGCAATGTTTAAAACTTTAGGCTATGGTAAACAAGCAAACATGTAAGCGAATTACATAATTATCATCTAATATTAAGCCCAAGATGTTACAAATCCTATCAATTTTTTTTAATGTAATCATGTTTACCAATTCATTTCTGTTAAAGAGTTGAAGCTTTGTTATTTCAATTTAGTTAATTGCTTCACAGCTTAGTACAAGAAATAATTCAAAACTCTATGAAGAAGTCTGTTAATCTCATGTAACCAATGGAGAGAAACAACCAAATTGCACTACACAACATCCACAAATATATTAATTACTTCACTGCATACAACTGCAATCAACAATTAACATATAGTTAAAAAGCATAACAATAAGACAATACAAATGACAGACTGTATTAGTATTAAATAACACAATGAAATACACATGCCTAACCAAAACAGCAAAAAATATTAGCAAAATGACAATACATTACACACAGGTAGAGAGCAATACAAAATGTGTATATAAAATTATAGCAATTACAATTTTCTAATTTATTCTAAAACATGAAGTTAAATTAAATCATCTTTAAGATGCTATTTATGATGAATTCAAATTCTCACTGAACAGAATTCTTCAACAACCACATAAAAAAACCAGTTGACATACTTGTGATAGGTGTTACTAAATCATTAACGTCTCAAGACTCTAGGGATGAGACAAATAAATCCAACAGTCATTGAATCCCATAAATTTACAGAGATTGACGACAAATTTTTTGACACAGGATTTAAGTAAAAGATCTGACGTATTCAACATACATATAACTAGACGAGGCCAGTTTTCTTTAACCACACATTTACTCTCTGTAACAGAAAATTAAAATAAAATGTATAATTTAACTGAAAAATAATTATGAATATTCCACAGAAACAATTCATTCAGTTAAAAAACAAAAAGAAATTTACGTTTTCCTTGGATATTGGCATTTGTTAATATAACTACACCTAATATTCAACATATTATTATTTTGACTGTTGCCAATTTTGAATGTTCACAGCTATGTTTAAATTATTTTGTGCACAGTTCATTAAAAAGATTTAATCAGTTATTCAATATAATCATTATAATTTTTTAAATTCAGTCATAATTTATTTTACCAAACTTCCTCAAGCTATAAGTACTGCCACTTCAAATTTGTTGCTCAAAGGTTAATGTATTTGTTGGTAACTAGTATTAAATATTTTTTGTATTTTTTTCAAACTTCTGACTTCTTTTGGCTTAACCACTTGAAAATGTAAGAAATATAAAGTACTGCATTAAAATTTCTTGTGTAGTGAGATTTGTAAATGTAATGTTTACAAAAACAGTCCGGAACTACAGTGAAACCCCTTATTTTACACTTCCCAAGGGACCAAGAAAAAATATTTCAAAATGCAGAACAGTGCAAAAAGAGGGATATTTATGATGTATGTGCGTTAGATAGGATCAAATAAATTAGGTGTAAAATATGAGAAAGAGTAAAATCAAGGGGTGTAAATAAGGGGTTCTACTAGAGCTGGGCCGATGCCAAATTNTAAGGGGTTCTACTAGAGCTGGGCCGATGCCAAATTGCAGATCATGATGATCGGCCAATAATGGTGTTTTTGTAGTTTGTTATGCTCTGTTTCTCTTCTGCTGATCTTTTTAGTTGATTAGTGCTTATTAACATAACCTATAACCTATTTCACATATAACACAAAATTAACTGTATTGAAAAAACACATAGGTCTAGTTTTTGGATGCCAAAAAATGTTTTTTCTCCCTAGGTTACACTACTACTAAATAACGTATAATAGTTGAGATAGCACTTTGATTCTATGGATTGTATAACGAACCCTGCGATTGTAGACACTGGTACGGTACCTCCTCTTGTGTGCTTGCTGGCAATCAGAAAGCGTAGTCGTAAATTAATGAGTTTGAAAGTTTATTTTATAAGAGTGTTTTCTTCACAGTGAAAACATTTTATAACCAAATACAAAAATGTTGAAGAAAAGCAGTGTTGTGTGGAACTNTGCAGATCATGATGATCGGCCAATAATGGTGTTTTTGTAGTTTGTTATGCTCTGTTTCTCTTCTGCTGATCTTTTTGGTTGATTAGTGCTTATTTACATAACCTATAACCTATTTCACATATAACACAAAATTAACTGTATTGAAAAAACACATAGGTCTAGTTTTTGGATGCCAAAAAAATTTTTTTCTCCCTAGGTTACACTACTACTAAATAACGTATAATAGTTGAGATAGCACTTTGATTCTATGGATTATATAACGAACCCTGCGATTGTAGACACTGGTACGGTACCTCCTCTAGTGTGCTTGCTGGCAATCAGAAAGCGTAGTCGTAAATTAATGAGTTTGAAAGTTTATTTTATAAAAGTGTTTTCTTCACAGTGAAAACATTTTATAACCAAATACAAAAATGTTGAAGAAAAGCAGTGTTGTGTGGAACTACTACTGTGTAAGTATGGGTAGTGAATCGAAAGTCAAGTGCAACTTTTGTCAGCCCGAAATTTTAACTCAATTCTTATTTAAATATGCATACTACAGGTAAGTATGCAGATTTTTTTTTTTGCCATTTTTGAACATTCATCTACATATTTTAAGATTTAACGAGTCCTTGTCCCAATTAGCACTTTTTGTTAACAAAATGGTCACATTACCCATTTTTTCTACATAATTTATGATGTATTTTTTAAATTTGCATTTTGCATTTTGTCAGCTTTGAAGCTGACAAATACAAAATACCAAACTGCTGCCATATTAGTTTTGCCTGTTTGAAAAGTTTGCTGCCAAAATAAAAGCTTTGAGCTTTCCAACCTTGGTAGAATAAACCTTTACAAGGTTATTGTGTGTATTGTACTCAATATTTATTTCCCAAAGCAAGTTGCTGAAATATTCTTTAAATAGGTATCTTCTCATGACAAAGTATTTATTAAGTAACAATTTCACATCATATTGATTTCATTTTCTTAATTAAAAATTTTTAATGGACTTCAAAAAAATTTGCGAATAATTATTGTTTATTTTTAGATTTCGTGTCCTTTTAATTTTGGAATAATGATAACATCAAAAAAATAGCAGCATGGCATGCTAGACAGTTCAATGTCATGATGTTCTGACTAAACCGTACAAAATGCTAAATAAAAATTACAAAAAAAGAAACTCAAAACNTCTGACTAAACCGTACAAAATGCTAAATAAAAATTACAAAAAAAGAAACTCAAAACGAATTAGAACATGGCCTGAATGTAGAATGTTGTTTTGTGTTGGATAGAGGTGTTTTTGCTTCAGTAGTCTTATCAGCAGAAAAACATGTGTTTTCTATTATTATTATTTTAAATACAGAATGTGTATGTTTTTTACTTCAGTACATCTTCTATATAAAGAGATTGGGAGGATTGTGTGGAACTGTAAATAATTAATTTATTTTTGTATAAATAGTAAACATTTGCTAATTTGGTTATACACCTGATACTTTTAAGTCATTCGGAACTTATTCAATGATGTAAACCACTGATCGGCCAAAAAATTGGTAACAAATGTGTGGCATCAGCAGAATCTGCAAAAGTGGTGATCGGCCCATATCTAGGTTCTACTGTATTTCTAACTGTAGATTTGAATGTGCCTGCAAAAGCCAGTACTACAATATGTTGTGGGCTTGAACACAAGTTCTTTGCAAAAGCATTTAAAACATGTGCTACACAAAAATTCTAGTTTATAGAAAAATTTAAACTGAAAAAGATCTACAAGTTTGTTCGGTTTTTACATTCACTATCAGGATTATTTGTAATTGTGTTCTAAGTTTATTGCTTCTAGAAAATAAATAAAAAATTACTGAAAANCATTCACTATCAGGATTATTTGTAATTGTGTTCTAAGTTTATTGCTTCTAGAAAATAAATAAAAAATTACTGAAAAAATTTTTTTTAAATAAGTTACTGTTAACATGGAATTTGATTTAGTTTTGAGATTCAAGGGGATTTGAGAGAATCCAACTGCGATTCGGATTTGGTTCGGCAGTTAATGGAATTTGACCCATCCCTATAAGACACTGTACACAACTACAAAACACAAAACTTAAAAGTATAACTTATGGTTAGTGACTAGCTATCTATGAGAATTTGGAACACAAGGACTGATCATGAATCAAGACCACAAAGCATACTTTAATTCATTTCAAAATGATGCAGGTAACTTGACTAGAGATTAAACTTATTACAGTTGAAGGCATGCAACAAGAGTTCACAACACATGTCCATCAGAGCAACGACATGCTTCTCACATTTTGATCAAGATGATACTGGTCTAACAGTCAAAAACTGCTAACCAAACATTACAAGCATCCATCGCACATGTCGTATTAAAATAATTATCAATCCACACATAAATTTATAATCACTCAATAATATATTAATTAAAACTAATTCTACCAAAAAATATAATTTGATATCTTTGTAGCACAAATAATATTTCTTTTAAAATTAAACAGGAANCATTCACTATCAGGATTATTTGTAATTGTGTTCTAAGTTTATTGCTTCTAGAAAATAAATAAAAAATTACTGAAAATTTTTTTTTTAAATAAGTTACTGTTAACATGGAATTTGATTTAGTTTTGAGATTCAAGGGGATTTGAGAGAATCCAACTGCGATTCGGATTTGGTTCGGCAGTTCATGGAATTTGACCCATCCCTATAAGAGACTGTACACAACTACAAAACACAAAACTTAAAAGTATAACTTATGGTTAGTGACTAGCTATCTATGAGAATTTGGAACACAAGGACTGATCATGAATCAAGACCACAAAGCATACTTTAATTCATTTCAAAATGATGCAGGTAACTTGACTAGAGATTAAACTTATTACAGTTGAAGGCATGCAACAAGAGTTCACAACACATGTCCATCAGAGCAACGCCATGCTTCTCACATTTTGATCAAGATGATACTGGTCTAACAGTCAAAAACTGCTAACCAAACATTACAAGCATCCATCGCACATGTCGTATTAAAATAATTATCAATCCACACATAAATTTATAATCACTCAATAATATATTAATTAAACTAATTCTACCAAAAAATATAATTTGATATCTTTGTAGCACAAATAATATTTCTTTTAAAATTAAACAGGAANTAAACTAATTCTACCAAAAAATATAATTTGATATCTTTGTAGCACAAATAATATTTCTTTTAAAATTAAACAGGAACAATTTCAAGACATACTGTACAGAATGCCTTCACACGCATGCACATACACATTACCCATGTTTGAGTTCATAAGAACACACATGAGCTTGTTAAAGCTTGCAACATCAATATATTTAGGGTTTTGCAGGAAATGAAATACAAATCTAATTGAGTTCTGATACCATATAAAACAAATCTGATTGATTATTTACAAGCAACGTAATAATAATTAATTCCTGTAATTATTAATTCCTGATCACATTTTCACTAATTATTCCAAATGAATATGGCACACTGGCAGATCTTGAACATCTTACATGCTCTATCAAATAATATCTAGCAAATGTCTTTTTAGATAAAAAAANGGCACACTGGCAGATCTTGAACATCTTACATGCTCTATCAAATAATATCTAGCAAATGTCTTTTTAGATAAAAAAAATTAGATCTTGGAGTATGAGAGAAAAAAAGAATAGAAATACAAATGCATTAATTGGTAACAAGAAACTCTNAAAAAAATTAGATCTTGGAGTATGAGAGAAAAAAAGAATAGAAATACAAATGCATTAATTGGTAACAAGAAACTCTGTACAAAAATTAAATTGTAGGAAGAGGAAAAAAAATATATTGAGATGTTGGGACGAAGTGGAGTCTAGCGGTAGGACGAGGGCCTTGCACTAGGCTCAGCGGACTTGCGACGGCTGCTGCGGGCAGTTACTGGACGTTCTGAGGAGTACGTCAGGTATACGTGCGACAGATCTGGTGGATGGTACTGCAGCACATACCAAAAGCATCCCACTTTACAGTTCCGTATCACTGCTTAACGAAACAATACCACCTCAGTGACATTTTAATTAACAATCAGACTTCTGTATCTAGGCAAAGACACTCTCCTTACACATCTTCCTTGCAGATTATTACGCCAATTACTTCCAAAACAGGACTTTCATCACTATTAAAAATAATACCATTCATCTACAAGTACTATGACTCACGAGACAATACCGAAAATAAAACCTGTGTTCAAAAGTTACCTACAGTAAATGTTACTTAGGCTGTATTGTTTTTTAAGCAACAATATGCAATGCACATGTTTAAAATTAAATGTTTTCTGTTTTTGCATACTTGTATTGAAATCACAATTTTTTACACTGGAACATACAAATAGTAATCTCAACTGCAGAAATGAGAATTTACACTGGAAAAAAACTCTTGTGAGATAACTTAAAGAAATCTATAAAATCAAACAGAGAAAAAGGTTTGAATTGTTTCATTAAGCAAATGGCCCTTAAATTTTGCATTATGTATAACTTTTGCTTGTCACATCTTAAAAGTAATCAGACTTCATTTCTATTGGTTTCACTTTCTGGAAATGATTTGCATTATTTGTGTGTTCAAAAAAACAATGGAACTGTGAGACACAAATGTAATTATGGAAAACACAAAAAAATTTAATTAATTTTGTTTACAGGAAATGGTACTGCTTTTAATGTCTACAAGTGTAATAATAATGATGCAAATATACATAAATGAACATAAATTTTATCTACACNATTTTGTTTACAGGAAATGGTACTGCTTTTAATGTCTACAAGTGTAATAATAATGATGCAAATATACATAAATGAACGTAAATTTTATCTACACTGCTAACGTTGCGCTCCTTCTGAAACTCAATTCCATTAAAAATTGCAGTTCTTTCTGAAATGGCAGTCTACAGTGAAGTGAAAGGCAATGTAGAAAACATTTTCAAACAATATGGGCCAGTTTTTAGAGACTATCAATTTAGTGAAGTTTTCTAGTATTTTGTTGTGGTTTGTGATATATTATTTCGAACAAATAAAACTTCATATTACTGTAAGAAACTAGGGAGTTGATTACAAACAAACTGTGATGACTAACAATTTATCATTACGTCATCACATATGCATGATCATTGAATTTTAATGACATGCTTCCTTCATCAGTTACTCCTACATGCATGACAAACAGTTAAGATGGCAAACACAATAGTAAAATTCACCAAATACCATATACAGTAGGCTATATTTGTTTATATAAAAATTCTGAGGTCTGTAAAACGTATTTTTATGCTACATGATATTTAATGTTAGTCTGAATAAACATACTTTATTCTCATAACAAAGAACCTAACTTGTAAGAAAAAATATATAATTTTAATAAAAGTATGGCTTTGTTTTATATACATACTCTGTATATATATTTAGGGACAGTAACAGTTTCTCAGCAAAAATTATATAACACGCAGTTACAGATGAGTGTGCGTTCACAATGTACAAAATTCCATCACTCCATAGTTTTCCTTTTCAAGTATTTTAATTTAAATGATTTATTAGTACATTATGTAACTTATAAAGCTGTTAAGAGTTTGTTATGTTTAATTTATGGTGTAATTATGCTCAATTATCTAAATAGTTAAGTTTGCTGGATGCCATCCAAATATAATTTTTTTATATTCGCAATTATTGCATACAGAAATACACACCTACTTTTACAGAAAACATAATACTGTAAATGGCATTTTTGGATGCATAAAACAGCACTATTTAACTCTGGACTGCCTGCCGGTTTGAATTGTATTTACTGGTAGTAATAAATTACCATTTTACAAAACAAAAGCATTAGTAATTAGTAGTAAAACAATATTATAAAAATTCTTAGAAAATGTAATTGCTTAATAATAATATTAATTTTAAATGGTTTTGTGCAGTCACTATTTAAGGAAACCATTTCAAGGCATAACAAATGACTTCAAAATCATAGAGTTTAATTAAAATAAATGTAATTTATATAATAGAAAAGAATACGCATTGTGGAACGGGAATTAAGGAAATATGCTTTCTCACAATATTATTTGTATTTGTGTACAATATTGTAATATGTATTTATTACAAATGTTCTCATTATGCGAAACCTTAAACATAAAAGCTGAAGGTGAAAATATTTATTACACTTATACAGTGAAATCCCGATATTTTGCATCCCGATTATTCGTATATCCCGCTAATTCGTGCAAATTTGCCGGTCCCTTGAGAAAATCTCGTTAATTCGTAAAAAAAACAATGCATTCTGGTCCCCTCGATAATACGTATTTATTTTGGTGCTCGAGCTCAATTAANGGTGTAGACCGTCGACAGGCTTCGCTAGCGCATGTGTTCTGGCGGCCAAAAAATGCCTGGACGCGGGGAGCGTCACCTTAAACATAAAAGCTGAATGTGAAAATATTTATTACACTTATACAGTGAAATCCCGATATTTTGCATCCCGATTATTTGTATATCCCGCTAATTCGTGCAAATTTGCCAGTCCCTTGAGAAAATCTCGTTAATTCGTAGAAAAAACAATGCATTCTGATCCTCTCGATAATACGTATTTATTTTGGTGCTCGAGCTCAATTAAAACGTCTTATAATTCACTTCCAACTTAAAAATCTTGTTAACTCGTAACGTTTTTAACCCTAGACTGTACACCAGCTCTAGATTTATGCAATTCGGGCAGAGTAAAAAAGACCGGAAGGGTACTGAGGGACGTAGGAGGGTTTGAAGGGCAGTAAATTACGCAGATTAGGCTGTGGGGCGATGTGTCTATGATTCCCAGAACTAAGAGGCGCCTTGGTGTCCGGTCTACGGTTATGAGAGGGTAGGAAGGAGCAGAGCGAGTGAAAAGTTAGTCAGTTCGGTCTTAGCCATGCCTCTGAAAAGAGCTAATAAGTTTAGTGGTGTTACAAATTGACGTGTCCAAACGTTATAACATTCCTCCTTCCACAATAACATCAATTCTGAAGAACAAGGACAAAATCGCCTCCCAGACATCGGACAGCAAAGTAAAGTGCTTTAAGACTGGTAAGTATCCACAACTAGAAGAGAATTTAAAAAAGTGGTTTGCGCAAGCATGGAATTAAAATGTACCGGCTGGAGGAAACATTTTAAGAGAAAAAGTAAAAGTTTTCGCAGAAAATATGGGAATTAAAGACTTTTGTGCAAGTGATGGTTGGTTTGATAGGTTTAAAAAAAGGCACAGCATAAAATTTAAGAAGCTTAGTGGGGAAAGTGCGAGTGTATCGGCCGACGTTTGTTCTGAGTGGAAACACGAATTGGGAGAAATGATCGATTCTTATGAGCCCAACAACATTTTTAATGCCGATGAGACNAGAAATAATTGATTCTTATGAGCCCAACAACATTTTTAATGGCGATGAGGCGGGGTTATTTTATAAGTGTCTCCCCGACCAATCAATGTGTTTTAAGGAAGAAAAGTGTCATTGCAGAAAAAATAGGAAATAACGTGTAACCATATTGTTGGCCGCCAACATGGATGGATCTGAAAAATTGAGACCGCTCATGATAGGCAAATCAGCTAAACCAAGATGTTTTAAAAACATAAAAATTTTCCGATGACGTATCGTGCAAACAAAAAAGTGTGGATGACGGGCAAATTATTCAAGAAATGGATACGATCAGTGAATGNTCGATGACGTATCGTGCAAACAAAAAAGTGTGGATGACGGGCAAATTATTCAAGAAATGGATACGATCAGTGAATGCTGATATGGAGAAAAGACAGCGAAAAATTCTACTTTTCATGGATATTTGTACAGCCCACAATACCCCACCGCTCAGTCATGTTAATGTTGTGTTTTTGCCTGCCAACACTACTTCTAAACTGCAGCTTCTAGACCAGGGCATAATTAAAACGTTTAAAACCTTTTACCGCAAGGAAGTAGTGATGCAACTCCTTGACAGCATCGAGGATGGGAAGGATCATAAAATCACCTAATTTTCAGCCATGAACATTGCTCACAAGGCGTGGCAAAGTGTTAGCGAAAGCACAATAAAAAAAAGTTTTCGTGCTTGTGGATTCACGAAGGTGGAACTTTCATCAGCAGTTACTGAAAAAGACTTAGAATGCCCTGTGAATTGGAATCGTCTTCCTCAAAATGAAGAAAATTCTATAACGTTTGGAGATTTCGTCCATTTTGACGATGGCCTAGCGGTAGCTGGGATTCTAACTGATGACGAAATTTTGGCTCCATCTCAAGACATTGATAGTGAAGGTGATGACGAAGATGATGTGCAGACAATTACACCTAAAGTGGCTAAACAATACATCAACAACGTTCGCCATTTCTTAGCCAAATCAGACATCGGCGATGAAGTATTTTCTGTTTTTAACATGCTTGACAAAGCCATCGACAATACCTGTCTGCAAGGCTTGCACCAAAAGAAAATTACAGATTTTTTTTAAACGTAAATTTTTTATGTGTGTTTAATTGATGTAATTATTTATTTATTGTAGATATGTATACATAATATATAGCCATGCGTTTATCATTACATATTAATGCAAATTTGCATTAATCTCGTCATTATGTATTTTTTTCTTTTTTTTTGCTCCCGATTATTGGTAATCCCGCTAATTTGAATATCTCGATAATTCATATTTAACATTCAGTCCCTTGACAATACGAATTATCGGGATTCTACTGTACTACCTACTTGCAGTAATCAGTAATAACTAATAATAACTAAAAGTGTCTCTCACATATCTAAAAATGGACTGCAAAACATATAGTATATATTTTTTGCTGTCACTTAAAAAAATAAAAAGTTCAAAATTCCCATGCTTTTTTTTTTCTTTTCATAAACACATAACAGTTCAAGTTTTTTTGTGACTGAAAGGCAATTTCCACAACCCTCCACCATTTTCAATTACAGTGGAACCCTGTAATAACATCGCCTCTTATAAAATTTTCTTGCTTAATAAGCAACCTTCTCCTGGACCACAAACATATTTTTCAATAACAAAATTACCCTCTTATAAAGTTTTCCTTTTATAAGGGTGATATTTCTTGGGACCTTTGAGAAATGTTATAACAGCGTTCAACTGTACTGTTTTTTGTGGTAAATGTAATGCATATACAATGAGTAAACCAGTAAATTGACGTGTCATCACACTGAATCCAATGATATCATCAATAACAGATGAGAAACTGTTATTGCAGTGTATTGTGCTCTGTCATCATGCTCGCTATAATATCCTTGACCAATGAAATTTACTGTTACTCTCAGATCGAAAAATGCAATGAGAGGTGTTCAAAATCACCACCCTGGCGACCTCATATTTCAAGAGCTTATGCTTAGTGACACACGGGTCATGCAGGGAGACCTACCTCATGGCCCGGGCCCGCCGAGTGCAAGGACAGCTGCTTCCTCATGTTGTTGCCTGTGTATGCCACACACTTCAGCTGCCACTCTCCAATGTCCTCGTTCCAATGCATGTAGTTGTCTATCATCGCCTGCACCACAGCCCAGAAACATACTCACTTTTGCATACTACTCAGCAATGAGTTGAGAGATGCTGAGGGTGCTTAACAAATGGGTTTTTAGCACCCAAGCGTGATGATGATGGGGCCATGACAGAATGCAAGGATGAGGTAAATCAGAATACTAATGGAAATCCCACTAACCAAAAATATTGACCACCGCAGTTTCCACATACGAAAATCGGATGTGACCCTACCGGGTACTGAACCCTCATCACCTTGAGCCATGCAACCACCATGGCCCCAAAAGCAACAAAAANGGATGTGACCCTACCGGGTACTGAACCCTCATCACCTTGAGCCATGCAACCACCATGGCCCCAAAAGCAACAAAAAACAAGAAATACTCACGGATATTGTAAACAGAAAACACTGACAAAAAATTTAAAAACTAGGGTGAGGAGGAAANAAAAACAAGAAATACTCACGGATATTGTAAACAGAAAACACTGACAAAAAATTTAAAAACTAGGGTGAGGAGGAAATTTTATATTGCAAACAGTTATATTTGGTTACTTTATACTTATGCTGTTTTTTTTCCAGAAACATGTAACCTTACATAATATTTTATCCAACAATTGTTTTTGTAAATATTTAATATTAAAGTTGAGGAGGAGATAAATACTTCAACTCCTTTGCCATTAAATGGAACTTGCCTGTCTTCACCACAGACAATCTCATTTTATGTATTATGTACTATAATTAATCAATCATTGATAAATAATGTTTAATGCCTTTGCTCCAATATGGTGGTACATATTATTCTGCACCAGCCATAAAAGCAGTTCACCAAAGGGGTGGGGGCCGCGGTGGTTGAGCGGTTAGCCTGCTCGCCTCCCACCAANACCAGCCATAAAATCAGTTCACCAAAGGGGTGGGGGCCGCGGTGGTTGAGCGGTTAGCCTGCTCGCCTCCCACCAACGCAAACCAGGTTCAATCCCTGGCCGGGCCACTCTGGATTTTCGCAAGTAGGAATCGTGCCAGACGATGCCGCAGGTCGGCTGATTTTCTCGGGGATTTCCCGTTTCTCCTGCCCTTGCA
This sequence comes from Clitarchus hookeri, assembly GCA_002778355.1. Classification (NCBI taxonomy): domain Eukaryota; kingdom Metazoa; phylum Arthropoda; class Insecta; order Phasmatodea; family Phasmatidae; genus Clitarchus; species Clitarchus hookeri. Next base: position 6,660 of record NQII01000684.1, on the reverse strand, counting down.
TTCCAGCACTACTCCATTCTCACCTCATTTCATCCTCATCAGCTCTCAAGACCTCATTGTTAAAAGTCGCCCAAATCTCTCAACTCCAACTCCAATCAAAGAGGTAAGCTTACGTTAAATAAAAAAGGAAAAAAATAAAAAAGTTTCTATGAAAAACAGTTTTGAAAAATTACCAGAATGCATTGTGTGTTCAAACCNAAAAAGGAAAAAAATAAAAAAGTTTCTATGAAAAACAGTTTTGAAAAATTACCAGAATGCATTGTGTGTTCAAACCTAACACTTAAAATATTTTACTTCGAATTTAGACTCCACCCAGTCAAAACACTAATGTAAAGAAGCTTCACTGTACATACTTGAAGGGACCATAAATGTTCTTGTTCGTTGTAGTAAAATCCTTTAAAGTGAAGAATCAACACAAAAATTTAAACCAATATGCATGACATTTACAGCTACACTACCTGTCATTACTTTATAGAGTTGATGCCTCAGGGTTGATAGTAGTATAGGCTTGAGGATTGTAAGGTGTTGAATCATTGACTACTGGAGACGTGTCAATTAATTTATACATGCTGACTGCTTGACTCAGGGGTTCATATGATCTTCAATTGGTGTTGGCCCTCACCAGGAACTGTGCTTCCCAGGAGTTTTAGGAGGAAGAGTGAAAAGTGGGGTCATGGGCTTCAGTAGTTCAGCTACGAGTTTGTCTCTTTCCCACTGGGTTTTCCCACCAAAGGAGTTTTCTTTCATCACTTTGCTGGGCACTCAACCTGTGGTAACGGTATTCCTCAGTTCATCTCAAGTCATGTTCAGTGGGTATGGCCCATGGTGCTGGTCAGATGAGACATGGGTGGAGTAAAGAGATTTGACGTGGGTCGTGTTGGTTCTGTGCCTTCCTGTATGCACTGCTGTTGGGCTTGGTCCCTTTTCTTGTCTCTGATTATGGCTTTGGGCAGGTCTGCCTCACAGCAATGGTTAGTTTTTACTGCTTTAATCCACTCTCTTCCTTGAATGGAATAAGGCATAGGGTAGATGGTATGGCTAGTTAAAGGGTGAGGTCGTAGGTAGGGAAGTAGAGGAGATCCCGACTCTCAAATACGCAGTTTGCCTACACTCCGTCTTGGGTAACAAAGAAATCAGTGGGATATTGCTCCTGTCCTCTGATTTTCTGTCACCAGCAGATCTAGATGTCGTATAGCGAATAGAGATTAGTGAGTAAGGTTAGATATCCTCCCAGTGCTCCATCAGTGCCAGGGGCCTGGATGCCACAAGCTTGTGTCCTCCAATACTTTGTCCCTGGCAGATCTAGATGTGGTGGATTGGACGGAGGTTGGTGAGTAGACAGGTGTGACTCCTGGTTCCCTTGAGTCAGATGGCAACATGTTGATGGTGCACTGGATCCGTATTCCTCTAGAGACTAGGGAAACAGAGTCTTCTTAATGAGGTCTTTAAGGGCCAGATAGGCAGACATAAGTGAACCCTGGGGGCGTTTGGTCCTAGCTCACCAGAGCATGCAGTATGGGTACTATAGATTTCGTTAGCCCTTTTCTAGCTTGCTTAGTGATGGAGCATTTAGGAATAACTGCGAGTGCACAGTTACGCACAGTCAGAGATGTTATGTTACTTATAGTGGATAAATGAAAGAAGAGAAAAAAATTATTATTTTAGTGGATTCAATGGGTGTCCTGTAGGCACAGGTACGATTGTAGATGTATGTACCGTAACGTAGCACCGCAGGAGGAAAGATTCTGATGTGGTCCGTCCAGGAAGGAACCGACTCTCCCTGGGTCCGGTGACTTGGTGTCAACTCCTGTCAGAGTCCTATCAATCAATTGGTATATCTAGTGACATTACCAGCTGGAAGGTATGCGTCACAATTGATGGTGCTTGGGACTATAGCAGCTTGTGGAAAGGGCCCCCTGATCTTCCTCGGGAAGAGTTGAGTGACGGCGTTATCAGCTGCTGTCCTCAACTCCCCTTTGGTCTCACAGCGTTCCCCACGCAAGCCCTCTACGACTNAGTGACGGCGTTATCAGCTGCTGTCCTCAACTCCCCTTTGGTCTCACAGCGTTCCCCACGCAAGCCCTCTACGACTGTGCAAAGTAGCATAAAACTAGTTTCGCGCGTATTTCGTTTACCAAAAATTTTAAGCAGTGGCCATAGAGTTTTAATCCGGCAATCTGTTTAGGAAAGTACAGCCACAGAGTAAATANAGTGACGGCGTTATCAGCTGCTGTCCTCAACTCCCCTTTGGTCTCACAGCGTTCCCCACGCAAGCCCTCTACGACTCTCAGTAAGCAGCACAACCAGCTTGTAGCCTGAGAGTTGTGGTGATACTGTGGCTTTGTTCTCCTCAAGTCTCAGGAGACTCAGAAAAAGGTTCTCTTCCCCCCTTGCCAGAGTGGCGCTAAAGTGCATTCTGAGCAACAGACACAGCNGCCACTTATTTTCACGTGGGCGTACTCATTCTCTGATTGGCGGCAGTGTGCAGTGAAATGTACCCCTATTGGCTGGTCTCAGTAAGCAGCACAACCAGCTTGTAGCCTGAGAGTTGTGGTGATACTGTGGCTTTGTTCTCCTCAAGTCTAAGGAGACTCAGAAAAAGGTTCTCTTCCCCCCTTGCCAGAGTGGCGCTAAAGTGCATTCTGAGCAACAGACACAGCNAAGGAGACTCAGAAAAAGGTTCTCTTCCCCCCTTGCCAGAGTGGCGCTAAAGTGCATTCTGAGCAACAGACACAGCACATTAACAAGAGGCAGAAGTGCCCTTCAGTGGGGAAGTGGTTTGATTCTCTAACGTGATGGTCATGCCTGGAAAAACCTGGAAGAACTTAGGTGGATGTTCACACAGAAGGCAAAGCAGGTTGGGAAAGTGTAAGGCGAAATAGAATTGAACAGACGACAAAAAGGTAACTGGTGTATACAGTATATGTTTTATTACGTCTTTAGGATTTTACAAAACACATGCATCTCCGACCTGTGCCTGGTAATGTCTGATGGATGAGGGACCAAGTTTGCCAAGCTGGAAACCACAGTGTGGTAACGAGGTTCAACAGAGTCTTGGGGTGACAGCGACCCCAGTACACACATCCGGCATGGACGAGGCACTCAGACCAACACTCTGTATACATTTTAGAAAGCTCCCCAACAAGAGCTTCTACCATGCTCCTAAAAACACAAGTTGAATACGCTAATGAAAGTGGAACAAACTGAGTTAAGAAAGTACTGCTGAAGTAAAGCAGTTATGGGTAGTGTGGCGAGTTAGCAAGAGTTACCGCTGGAGTCTGACCTCCAGCTGCTGCCCTGCTGCCAACTGCCCCTTCAGAAAGGCACGCAAGGAAATAAATACCGCTTGAGAGCTGTGGAGAGCTAGGGGCAGCTGGAGGCGGCCACATGGATGAGGAAACCTTCCCTGATGCACAGCCAGTGAGCGCGTTCCGTGCCTGCCGGCCAGGGCAAACCTAGCGAGGGGTGGGTCCACAACTTGAGTGCACTGTCATGCAGATTGCATGTCTCTCAGGCAGCAAGGGGTTCCCTCAACTTGTAGAATGGATTGATAATGAGGCGAAGTGAGCGATAGTGCTCGGCGATACGGTTTACAAGGGGGGAGCATTGTATCATTCCGCTAGACAGTCACTTACTGATAGACAGCTCTCAGTGACGTATGACCAGTTGCTGTGCCACGCGTTGGCATCACCCATACCAGCTTCACACATTATTTGCCAGGGTTACCCTAGTCCCATTAACACAGTGTTACCTTCGTCCTTCAGGCAANCATACCAGCTTCACACATTATTTGCCAGGGTTACCCTAGTCCCATTAACACAGTGTTACCTTCGTCCTTCAGGCAATCATTCTGGGTACAGGATTGAGTGTGATCTGTATGTTTGGCAACCTCATAAACAAGCACATCAAATTTGAGTCAGGTGTTATTACTCACAGACCACTATGTTTTATAAAACCTGCATCCTACTAGCTATATTTCGACAAACATCTGCTTTATCTATTCAAGGGAAGGCATAGGTGGCAATACACTCCCCCACACCCTTCAGACTTGTAAAGTCCTGCGTTCTGCACACTGCTCCAAAGGCAACGACGTATGTGTCGAGTCTGTCAGGTCTGTCACCATCACAGACAGAGTATCAGAGCCTTGGTCTGCTTCGCCAGTGGATTCACCAGACTGAACTTGTATTCTGTTCTTTGAGGGTGAACNCATACCAGCTTCACACATTATTTGCCAGGGTTACCCTAGTCCCATTAACACAGTGTTACCTTCGTCCTTCAGGCAACCATTCTGGGTACAGGATTAAGTGTAATTTGTATGTTTGGCAACCTCATAAACAAGCACATCAAATTTGAGTCAGGTGTTATTACTCACAGACCACTATGTTTTATAAAACCTGCATCCTACTAGCTATATTTCGACAAACATCTGCTTTATCTCTTCAAGGGAAGGCACAGGTGGCAATACACTCCCCCACACCCTTCAGACTTGTGAAGTCCTGCATCCTGCACACTGCTCCAAAGGCAACGACGTATGTGTCGAGTCTGTCAGGTCTGTCACCATCACAGACGAGTATCAGAGCCTTGGTCTGCTTCGCCAGTGGATTCACCAGACTGAACTTGTATTCTGTTCTTTGAGGGTGAACCNGAGTATCAGAGCCTTGGTCTGCTTCGCCAGTGGATTCACCAGACTGAACTTGTATTCTGTTCTTTGAGGGTGAACCGCAGTAGGGAGATTGAAGTGCTCAAATAGGGAACACGAGTTTGTGAAGCTTTGTGAGGACTACAAAGTGAGCTAGATCCTGTTCCTTCGAAACACCCAGGATGGGGCTGTGAGACTGGTGAGGTGTTGATGCTGGAAAGAGATAGGCTTCCCAGAAGGCCCACCCAGAAATACCCTTTGCATTTCCCCATTTTACTATGTAACTGCTGCAAGTACCATTTCTCACAGGACCCCCTCCTCCTTCTCTGTGACTATCAAACCCTATGCGTCAACGTTGAGCTGAGAGCAAGAAGGCCGTCCCGATAACTCATCAAGAAGGAGGTTGTCAGGAGGGGTTGTTGGGAAATGCCTTCATGTACACTGAGTTAAGGGCCGCAGCAGCGTGATAGAGGGATGCTTAGTTGGCCAAGCACCAGACAGAAGTTGTCAAGTGGGTCCAGAGTTCACACCTGGCTGNGCGTGATAGAGGGATGCTTAGTTGGCCAAGCACCAGACAGAAGTTGTCAAGTGGGTCCAGAGTTCACACCTGGCTGCATGCCTGGCTGCTTCTCAGTACCGAGAGCCATTTCACCATTATTGCCAACTCCACCCCGCCCCAGGGCTGCAATTATCGAACTATTCACCCAGATGGCCAATGTCAGGAGAATTTAATTCCACCAGGGACCAGCCGCTTACGCTTTGCTATCCCTCAGATCTAACATTTTGCCAGCCATCAAACAAACACCAGTCTGCACTGCTCGACCATTTGAGAATACAGTGAATTCTCATACCGAAAACGCATGTGCCGATAAACCGTATGCACAGTTAATTTGCAGTGGTCCCGGCAAAACTTATATATAAATAATGATAAAGCTACCCGCTTGTATCGTTTATCAGATGTTGCGTCAATAAAAGTATATTTTGTTTGGTCCAGTCACCTAAGATTTCCCGCAACTATCGTTTTTAAGATGGTTGTTTATGCAAACGTCTTTTAACTGGATGTGAAACACGTCACATGCGCCACAGATTGTAACTGCTCTGCAGAGCGTAGTCTTCCCAACACATCTGCCGCATGGTGCAAATGTGCAAGTCTGGCTTGCTACCTCCCCTTACACGCCTGACNGTCTTCCCAACACATCTGCCGCATGGTGCAAATGTGCAAGTCTGGCTTGCTACCTCCCCTTACACGCCTGACGAGAGGGGAAGTGGTTACCTAGCAACCAGCGTGGCGACCTAGCGTCCTCTATCTCTCACCCGTCTTTCTGTCTCTCTCAGTTGCACACCTTTCTTCCTCCCCTTTCAAGCCATCAAGAGGGGAAGATGTCATGCAAATGAAAAAGTGCATCCTTTCTATTGGCCACTACCCCTTACACGACTGGCAGTAGTGGAAGTAAAGTGTGCCTGGCGATAGTAAAAATTTATCAAGATTTTCTATTGCTCAAAATAGTTTCACCTCTCATCACTAGTATTTCAAAGCAAATGGTTTAGCCTGAAAATGTTATGCAATACGTTCTAACAAGGAATTATTATTTGCAAAGATGTCTTCTTTTGTGATTAAAGGTCACTTTCTCCCGTAAAGTTTGGTGATTTATTGTATCTGGCGTAAAAATCAACATGATTTTACAACAAAATATTAATTTAACTCTATGCACAGCATTTTCGGGAATAAAATTATATACCCAGGAGCAAATACTTAACCTCCCCTTGTCGCCAAAAATTGTTTGAACATTGAGCAAATTGTATTACCAAGTGTACAGTTCATCTTCAGTAACTTCCAGTGGGGAAATTGCAGGATTTATATCAATTTATTTCAATAGACACGCATCTTTTGAATAAACTGATATCATGTAAGGGCCCATTTGACACCTTTTGCTGTCTAATAATCGGAGGGCACCGAGCCAGAGTGCAGCGTCACTCGTGACAGTGAAAATCAGAAGATGTGGTTTTGAATGATTGACTAT
>NQII01000683.1:1234602-1304122 GCA_002778355.1 Clitarchus hookeri | reverse complement strand
ATATATATATATATATATATATATATATATATATATATATATATATATATATATATATATATATATATACACACACACACACAAATAAGTTAAACACGTTGATTTTACGACAAAGGCAAATAAACAATTATTTACACACTACATAAGTGTTGAAAGTGAGGCTTTTTTTAGGCCACATGGATTTCAATAATTAAAGTAACTGTTTACAAATGCATTATTTACAAAACGCAAACTTACTCTGTGTAAAATTCGCAACCTCTTGGAACACGTGTTTTTCTATTGAACACCTTGCGAATTTACTACACTAAAATCACGTTTGTTCGTCACTAGCATTAAATAATTTATTTGCAAAATCATTCAGTGAAATCAATACTACGCACGTTTCCTGAAACCAATAAACTTAAACTTAGAAATGTGAATTATATTAGTGTCGCTTCATCGCGGACGGCGGTTAAGGAATATGGCGGAACGAGCAGTTTTACGAAGTGGTAAACAGTGCCTATTAATATTACATTTCACTCAAGAAAACGCACTACAAGGGTAATTATGCTTAAAGAAAGCATATAATAAGATAATTAACTACCGATAAAATATTCCGACTACACCAACAAGATACTCGTATAGAGCAGCGTTCCACTTGGTACTGACAGAGCCGCCAGTAAAAATATGCACCAGAGACAATCTATACTTGGAGACTGGTAACTCAACGATATTCGAAGGTTCTTTTAATTTCACGCGAGGTGTGTGGCCATCTATATTTGAGAAAAGAAAATACTTCGGCACGCAGCTGACGGCACTGCTATCTGGCGACGAATTCGGGAACAAGACGAAGCTTTTCAAATGTTATTTCCTCGAGATGACTAAACTATTTAAGCAACTTATTTTTATTTAATTGGAAAAATGCACATTTTTTTGAATAAATGCTTAATTTTGAATGGGAGCTGGAATCCTGCTTACTTTACAACTATCAATACACACAAACATTATGAATTTTAAATTAATTTAGCATAAAATCTAATTAAGCTATCTTTATAGTTCAAATTGCATTGAAAGAAGATAGTTCAATTTTAACCAGTGCAAATTATTATTATCGAGATACATTTATTTTACAGTAATTTTAAAAAATATATTTTAAACATTGCTTAGAATCTAACACATTTTCTATGAGATTCATTGATATTTGTCCCCCTAAACAAAATTTCCGAAGCAATTTTGTTTCTAAGAAAAGAGTGAACCTTCGTCTGTGGTTTTGCATAATCTCATAAGAAATTATCAATAAAAAGTCCAAGGAAAAACTTATCATAAGTAGTGTTTTTTAAACAAATTTTTATATTTGACCATATAATATAAAGTTTAAGATGGAAGGACGACATTTTGAAAAACCATAGATATTACTTACAATTTTAATATGGTTTAAGTTTCATGTAGATATGACGAATAGTTTTCGAAGGACAATTTAACTACTGGAATAATCGTAAATCTAGCTTAGGATGTGCTGCAGTTCATGTGTGGTGGCGTATTCTGCAACTACTAGCAGTGGCCACCTGCCGTGAATGAAAACTTGTCAGTTAAGTAGACTAAGTGGTGCCCAGAAACTGTCTGACACTTGAAAACCAGAGAATGATGAATGGCTACAAAAAGAGTACTTTGTAAAGCAGCAGTTTCATAGCATCTCCGCATTGCTATGAATTTCGTACCAGCATTCATACAAAATACATCAGTTCGTGGAATATAAGTGGTTTCGAAACCAATTACTACGACAGATTTATATTTTGATACCAGCTGGTGCTGTAGGCGAAAGGATTATAACAAGTACGATTTTACTGAAATTCCTAAAATCGAATACGAATATATAACCAGTCTATACACGGGAACAATTTTTTAATTGTTGTTTATTAAAGCCTCTGCTTTACGTTTAGTGTCTGGGGAGAGGAGAAGAAGATCGGCATACAATTAAAAATAACCTAACTTTATTCTATAAAATAGTATATCCACATATTATTCGGGATTAGAACATAGGATGTTTTGTACTGTAAAGTGACGCCCCAGCCAACTATGCTACCCATAGACGTTTACTACAATGGAATAATGTTGTCAAATATGTCGAACTAGATGTTTATCGTCTTACGCACCCTGATGCACAGAAGTTANATATATATATATATATATAGAAATAAATAAATATATATTCATTTAAATATAAATACACCTTTGAACCTCTTTTCCAATTGTTATGTCAGGGAATAAGAATAATTAACGTAAAAACCATGCCAACTTACTTCGAGCAGTATGCATATGGGTATGGTTATATTGTACATTAAGTGGAATGAAAAATATTCCATATTTGCGGAAAGTCCGAAATCTAAGCTTTGTTTTACATTGAAATGGTTAACGAGAACCCAGGAATTGATAAATGGCCGAAGATAATTCAATAATCGCAGTTCGATAACACGACTTTGTAAATAATTAGCTGGTAAATATGCCAGGTAAATAATTATGTGTTGGTTGAACTACTTCCTTTATTTTTATTAATTATATGTATATATTACAAATTTTTGGTTTAATACTTTTACCACTGGAAATATAATACATGTTTGACAGTTCACTTTTTACAACATTAACCTTTTATGGAAACCATTTCACTGTAAGCATTTTCAGTTTCAATTATTTTTGTTGGATATTCTCTTTGAAGTTATATACTGTACCAAATGTGCATCGCTTATATATGCAGAATTTTTGTTTTAAATACATGCGTAGAGTAAGGTTTCATTATATAGGTTTATATATTCCCCGGTGTAGCAATTAGTGAGGAACAAACTTGAAAATGTCTCGAAATAAAAAGGGAAAAGTGAGGGAATGGTGCTACCTAATAAAAATTGATAGTTCCATCGACAGAATGATGACTGACTGGAATTAAACAGTTATATGTTACAGTTGGGGTTTTAGCTTGCACTGCTAAATACGAAAGATCTGGAGAATCAAGTCTTCTAGGAGTAATTACAATATATTTAAGTTCCTGTAAATGGCAGAATTACCCTACTATTCGGGGCAATTCCGCTACCCACTTAAGGTATTCATGCTATGCGTAAATAAGACATAATGTCTATTAGAACATATACCTTCCGATGCTATCACATACATTTACACTTATTATATTAGGCTACACTTGGGAAACGAACAAGAGTTATATAGGTACGCAGACTTTGTCTGATTCATAGTCCAGTTCAGTTATTCATATTGTGTGCAAATAATACATAGCCTAGTCTAATGTTTATTAGAACATTATAAAATAATGTGCTATCATGTACATTTCCACTTATTAGGCTACACTAGGGAAACGCGCAAAGTCACACACATAAGCTTTAGCTGATTCATAGCCACTGCATTCAGAATGAGCTCACTTGGAACAAACAGTGCATCGGAAACATAATTAATAATTTTTTTCTGAATTCGTTGCATATAACACATACGTTGACATCATCACCAAACTGTACTGGGTCAATGCCAACATCCTCATTGTCATCACACAAATTATTTTCATCTATCTGTTCCTCGTTTGATAACGACGAGGATTCCAACGTAAGACCTCTCTGCATGTCTTCATGGCCTTGTTCGAATGTTTGCTGGTTGATTTTCTCTTCTTTTCTGTGGCACTAGCCCTATTTTTAACTGCTTTCTTACTGATTTCTTCAAAGTAGGCCTTCATTGGGCTCGAAGTGATGATCTCCGAGTGCTGCTTTCTTGTGGCTCTTGTTCGTCCCGATTTGGAGAACATGGCTTAGGATTTGGAGAGACCTGTTGAATAGGCCTAAAGTGTAGCTCGAACAAGCAGACTGACTCACTTTAGAGTTATCATTTCTTACAGATGGTGAAGGTAGAGGCTCCGTTTCCCAATCTGCGTTATTTTTGCCTGATGATTCTTTACTGGAGGTTGATGTGATGTAGACCTAGAGCCAGATGAATTTTGCTGTTTTTTTTCGTCATCTTGAATGCAAGGCCTAGGGTTAGACAAATCTTGCTGCTCGTCTTCGTTGTCTTGAATGCTTACTGTAAAATCATTTTCACGTGCAGCAATGAAATCATCTTCTCCAAATTTATTGGTATTCAAAGGATGAATTCCCGCTGTCAAAAATCCTTTCTCTAGTGTAGCAACGCGAATGTAGGCTCGGTTGAAAATTTCTGCCAGTTCGTATGGTGTGACTTTCACATTCTCACTGCTATGAATTTTAATGTAAAGTTGAAATCCCTTGTTAAAAGCATTCTTACGAGGTCCATAAAAGCCGATAACCATGGGTTGGAGTCGATGAGACGAATGGGGTAGAAGCGACACAATGTGAATATGATTTTGTCTGCAAAAATTATAAACCCCATAGCATTTGTGGCTGGAAGTGGTTGTCAAGAACAAGTAGGATTGGGTCATCTGTGGTTGGTCGAGTGTGCTTCTGGAAATGCTGGAGCATCCATAAAGAGATCTGCATTGATCCATTCATTCTTGGAACATGCATAAATTGTATCGCGTGGTCCTCCCTTCTGTAACTGCTGCGACATTCGCTGGCGTGGATAAATGTACATATTTGGAGTGTAATTTCCGGTAGCTCTCACAGCACACACTGCCGTGACATTCTTTCCTCTCTCCATACTTGTTGCTGCTCCCACTTGCTTTTGACCTTTAGGTCCCAGGATCTTGCCTCGTTTATGCACCGTCGAGATGCCGGTCTCATCCACATTGTAGATTCTGGATGCTGGAAATTTTTATTTTTCTTGCACTGTCTCTAGATTTGTGAAGAAAAGGTCCACCTCACTCTTTTTGAACGCTGAAAACCTGTTGAGGCTTGTAGCCTCCGGTTTCCGCAGACTGATGTCGCTTCAAGAAACCGTACACCCAATCTGAGCCAGCTAATTTAGTTGTCTTATTAAAGATGTGTGGCATGTTATATGCTTCGGAAAGTTCAAATGCCAAACGTCGAAGTTCAGTAACAGAAATACAAAAAATAACTTTGACAGCAATAAGACATGATCGACATTTCTTTCTCTTGTTCTGCTGTAAATAATGGCTTTCTTCCGAGGATTGGTTTTTCTGTTGAATTTGTTTTCAATCGGTCTCTTAATATTTACCTGAAATGTTATACTTGTTTGCTGTACTTTTCACAGAATAATTATTCAGCACAGTATTAATAGCTTCCTTCAAACTTTCCTCTTTCCATTTTGCTTTTTCAGTTCGCCTTATCCCATTCTGTAGCATCTGAAACATAATAATTTCAGATTTGTTACCTTCGCATTACTTAAGGGGTAATACCACCACCATGGTGCAATTTCCCCATATAGGAGTGGCGGTATTGCCCCATTTGTTATCAGTCATTTTGCACTACTTTCATACATAATCTATACAGCTATTAAAACAAACCAATTTCATAAATTACTTGTAAACCGTGAATATTTCACAATATACCATGGTTAAATAGATCATTAAATTTTTAAGCTCACTTACCTTGCTCACATTGATTCCAAAAACTAGATTAAACACTGGATACAAAACGATATTTCAGCACTGAAAAAACCACGCTGCCAAGACATCACCGGGAAACACTCAACGAGTTTCTACTTCCGTCCGCTAGAATTCGCACCTATCCGCTCAACTTCAGCACATGCATCTCGTTGGATTCTAAGGGTCACGGATTTCCCCCGTGTGGCGGAATTCCCCCACACAACCCTAAGTCTTTTTCTTAAAATTAGGTGTGACCGCTTTTCAGCACAGCGAATATCGTACCAATGTCAAGCTTCTAAGAACCAGACGAGAGGTTGGGCCGAGCAAGGCTGCGTGAGTAATGTCTAAAAGTACGGAGGGGTGAGCGCGGATGTCACATGTCCCGTATTTACGGAGATCACTGCAAGCGTTTCGTGCGAATAGGCAGCCGACCTCCTCTGCACAGCTGGCTCGCGTGGTGTAAATTTATCCTTATATGATTAATCGCGTAGTAGTCATGTTATCTGTAAAAGTCTCTCATGTTTCTCCGGTGATCGGAATTGTGTTATATAACGAGTTAACACATGTAAAAAATAGTTTATTGAGACGTCAAATCACAAAACTACAGAAGTTTCCGTTTGTATTCAAATCCCTAGGCAACAGAAATTTTCAATTAAGACAAATTTTTAAGTTATGTTTAATAGCCTCATAACCAAAATATAATTACAGACTACGCTTTAAAAAAAAACAGTACAATATTTTTATCTGAGAATTCAATTAAAGTTCCTAAAATGTATGCAATTTATACTATGAGGGAGATACTTTATAATTACGAGGTTTAATGTATTTAATTACGAAATTAATATAACCACCAAATAATTAAATGGTGTTTATTTTACACACAGTTCGTGGCATCATTCACGTAGAAACATTTGCAAAACTCGCAGTTTTGCTACTACTATGATAGGTATAAATTAAGTGGGGTAAACTTATATCATTAAGTCTTAGATCAAATGATATTGCAGGAATATGGTTTAATTTAAAGAAATTAAGTTTTGCAAGTGATGTTCTCATGTATGCAGTGGTCGCCGCATCACGATATCTCTAATGACCACTGGTAAAATTAGGAGTTTACTGACTGAAAAGAAATTCCAGCATTGAGGTTCTGAATCCCAGAGCAAAAATATCACCTACGCTTGGAACAGTTCATCCTCTTGCTGCACTAAACGACGAATTTCCAGCAGCCCTCTCAAAAATTACAGGCGTGCCAAAAAATATTCTGTGACATAGCACAACAATCTGTAATGTCGGCTGGCCGCAACTAAAACTCAAATTCTCCGTTGCACACGAACGCGTAAAATCGGGCTTTCCACGTCATTCTTCCTAAGTAAAACGCCCAGCGTTCGGCGTGTGCGGCTGTCTTAACACGAACTCCGCTCAAACTGAAATTAATTCTACTGTAATAAGTTCGTTTTACCATCTATTATGTTCTCGAACATACTAAACAGGAAATAGTCGCGGATTATCTGCGGACACCACGGCTAGAAGGTCGTCACTCTGCAAAGAAAATTGTTCACACGGAGAAATCATAAATTATACAGAAGTATAGTTTCTGAAGGTTCGGGCACTGAAACGAATATAGAACTATAATCCAATGCAAGTCTCTTTATAATTAAACGGATAATTGAAGAAAGAAGGAATTAAATTGCGAAACACATCTATAATTTTCTCGAACAAATGAAGTGACTTGGATGTTCCCTTTTCTATTAAATGGCTTTATGTTGGGACCACTGTGTTTCTGGAAATAAACGGTCAACGAACTGAACATATTCCCACTAATAAAGGACTAAGACAAAGAAACAGCCTTACTCTAACACTTTTTAAAATATATGTCGTCATGTTTAGAATGTAAAAATCATTTGTTTTCATGTTTGTAAAAATATATACTAAAATTTTATGTTTTATACTGGCGACCAAGTTACATTACAAGATAGTGCAGAAAAACTGCAATATGCAGTAAATATTTTAAATAGGTTTAAAAGCACTTATGAATTAAATATTTTTGCTGATAAAACAATGAAAATGGCATTTAAAGGTAAATTGCCTGTAGAAACAAAAATGAAGTAATAGAAAATAAAATGTTACAAGTGAAATATGTTTAATGGGATTTACATGAACGGGATATAGATATAAATGATAAGTTTAACAAGTTTAGAAAGATTTGTGAGATTATCTATAAATTTGAAAAATAAAACCTGAATCTACGCACTGTAGTTGTATAATACAAGAGCAATACCAGCAATCATATATGGAAAAAATTCAAAAGAGTTGTTCTAGAAAGAGATAAGAATAGAATCCAGGTGGCTAAAATTATAGTTTTGTGAATTAACCAAGCATACGACGGTACCGAAAATACATTAATTTATTTTGCTGCGAAATATCGATTCAGATAGTACGCCTTTTTGAAATTTTAATTAAAACCAAACACTTCCTGTAGCATTTATGCTTTGCGTAATTATACTTTTAAATGTAATTGTAAAAATGGTATACGTAATGAAGAGATGTAATTTATGAAAACGTATAAATATACCAATGACGACTGAAGAAAGTTGCCAGAAAATTTTGTTTTGTAATTCTGCACGCGATATTCTAGTCCTAATATTGTTGCATGTCCGCGGAGTCACCACTGGACCCTTCCACCTCTCCACCCCCCAGCTTCACCTTTCTTCGAAACACCCTCATCAGGCAGTCAGTCAGTAGCCAAGGCAAGTTTAATGGCCAGTATCTAGGAGAAGAAGAGAGGGGAATAGTGCGCGGTGCACATACGAGTTTTACCTCGAGACCATTCACAATATCTTACCATAATGCTAGGAAATCATTTCATCTATTTTGGTGAAAGACAGTGAACGGTATCTTAAATTTTGAGCTTTACTCATTCTAGGATATAGTTGACATTTCTTATTATTTCTGTATATAGTATTAGCAGTAAATTTATTGTTATAATATACTTGCTATTATGTTCAAATGTGCAATATAAAAGTGAATAGTTACACAATAGCGATAAAAACTGTATTAGATTTTTTTACCACGTTATTAAACCCAAAATCATATATTTTATTAATATTTTTAGTTGATTAATTTAAGTCATCCATCTTATCACGAACGCGGCTACACTCAGGTAATAAATACCAACAGTGTAAACAAAACGTTCTCTCTTCCTTTATGGATTCTTTGTTTTGGTGAAGCTGGCCACTACGCTGCTATTATGTTACATTGCTCGAGACATGAACATTTTGAGGCCAATCTTATAGTTACGCAAAAAATCATAATGAGAATTTTTGTTTCTAAATTATATTTGGCAATGCATACGATTTGGACTGAATTAAATGGCAATGAATACAGATTAAACTACGTCCTAATTATGTATATTTGAAAATAAGTTAGTCAATAATAAGCAAATAATGCAATCAGATGAATTAGTATTTGCAAACAGTTTTGAAACAGTAGAGATTTCCGCTGGACGAGGTGACGTTTCAGTCTGTTATTTTGTCTCTACGATTTGTGTGACAAGTGAGGTATTTGACCGAAATATTCGTTTTAGTTACTTTTATATGATGTTAACAAAAATTTTAATGTGTTTTTCCACAAAGCGACGTAAATAACATTTATGTCGTTTTGAAGCCAGCTGCAACGTGACGGCTTAGATGAGCGCATCATTACGTTCACGCTATTTCAGTAACAACACAGCCATTTATATTATATATAAGACCATTAATAATATTGATAATAATATCACGGTGTCCATCGAAGTATTAACGATAGAGCTGCTCAGGAAAATAAATGCAGTTTTTTCCCCCCTTGTGTGGGGCAGATTCTTAAAATGCACGCTTAATATGTTGAAAACAAGTTATTAAGTGAAACATTAGAGCTGCAGATTCCAAGTATTTTCTCAAAACAGAATCACATTTTGTTGCGTGAATTCCTGTAAGAAACGTACACGGCAAAATATTAATTTCAATGAATGTTACATTATAAAAAATCTGCCTTACAGCAAAAGTGGCAGAGACTTTATATTTTTATCTAAGCCAGTAAGAACTTTTCGATGCGTATCCCGATACAAAACTGAGAGAATTATTCCCCCAAGGGCAAAATTTCTGCCGTTAGTCCTTATTGGCTTTTACCGTTGTTAAAAACAGATGTTTTGAAACTTGCATTTTTTGTTTTTACTTCCCCTGCAGAAGTACTTATCAAAAAGTTCCTAATTAAATTTATGTATATGCCTAACAGAAAAAAAAATGTGGTGCTAGTATACTAAGTTATACAATGGGATAACTTGTATATGTTAAAAATTTATTTCATTTTTGAAAATGATCTCAAAATAATGTTTTCACGGACGATATGTTTGACATATTATGCATGATTTACAGACGTTATGACAGAATATATAGCATATACTGATAAGAATGTTAATTCGTACCGTTTCCTCACTTGATAATTCATACTTTTTACTTACTTGCTTACTGGCTTTCCTCTCTAGTCATCCCATTATGCGTAGTTTCTATACTTTTTTACTGTGACTGTAATGCTGTACTGGGTCTTCCATGTATCTACATCAGCTAGCGTCTTACTATGGCGGAAATTTATTGCGTATAATATTCTATTGTATTTCAAAAAAGTTGCAAACGATGACCCTTACATAAAATTTTGTACATAAGTTCCATGTATAAAAAAGTTGTGTTGGAATCATTAATCATATCGTTTGTGCTATAAATGCCCTTTTCTAGGATAGTTCCTGTGTCCATAGCATATTCACACCTGTATTGTGTCATACTGTTAACAAAGAGATTGTAATTTTACATACAAATAAATTACAATACCTCTCGGGGAAAAAAAGGGGGAAAGCACTAGTTTCCAAAGGAGATACTGTTTCAGCATTGGGGTGTGTATAATATACACGTGTTTCTAAAATCATGGGACAAACATTGAGGGGTGGTAGAGCTCACTAAAACAAACAATTATTGTGTAGGAATATATGGGCGCAAATGCTTTGTTCGCTGATGCAGCAGGTCACTGGCGCACCGTTTGACTGCCCTCAACTATCGCCACCATTGCCAGCCAATCACGCCATATGTAGAGGTCGCCAAGCATGCGTGACTGTTGATGGATGCATTTCCAGCAACTGTTTTGCTCCTAGCCCATTCTCCAACCGTGCCCCCTCCCCCTCCCCCCCAGCCACAAATAAATCCTGACTACACCTCTGAAGTAGTATGCTATATTCCATTCACGGGTACTTCCAACTTTCCTGAAGCCCTGCTTTAGTTTTACTTAACATTTTCTGTACGGAATCACTCGTTAAGTATGCTGCTAATGAACATTTTATGTTTCCGTTAATGTGTTATGTGTTTGTGTTTGTTCCGCAACGCGTCACTTCCGCCCATATATTCCTATACAATAATTGTTTGTTTTAGTGAGCTCTACCACCCCTCAATGTTTGTCCCATGATTTTAGAATCAGCCTGTATATAGCGTCAGCATACATATCGAGTGCGAGAGGCCAAAAAGAAAGAACGACAAAATATTTGTGCGAATACATCTATAGTCGCCCCTCTACTTTTTGACATTCCCTGTTGTCTATTATTGTTTTAAAATTGTAAACTAACGCATATTTCTAACTTAGATTTCATTGCATTCGTTCGTCGAAATATTAAAAATAATTCATGTTACTACTTAAGTAGGACACTTTTAAGATGTTTTTTTTCGGTTGATGTGTCTGGTTTATTCAGGCAGAATAATCAGAGGCATCCTTAAACACTAAACTAAATTTGAACTTACAACAAAACAACAGGCCATATATAAAAACCCCGCACTCTTTGGTTCAGAATTCAGGATACTTTTCACCCTAATTTGCAGTCCCAAACTTTTGCACCACAGAGGGGGGGCTTGTGCTAGATTCAGTGAGAACGAGCGGAAAATATCGCTGTGGCATGGCACGAATTCAAGGTTGATCGCGTCCTCTCCTCCCTAAAGCACCTAAAAGAAAGGAAAAGAAATCAAACTAAACAACCGACATGATAATTGGTCAATCACTCGAAAGAATGCATGCAGCACGTTACACGCAGCACTGGCGGAAGTGAAGACAATGTGAAGGAATCTGAAGCCTGCCAATTTTTATTTTCAAATTCATTCCGTAGATTTTGAGTGAGCAAAAAGAATGAATCAAGGATGTGGAATAAGTCAAAATGAAACTAGTTTCACTTTAGTGTGTGACATTGTGCTGCTAGATGTAGTGATCTTACTCGCCGACTGAGATGAGTGTTTTTAGTTTGTGCTCTTTTTATGAAAAATGTTTACGGAATAATAAATACTGAACTGTTAGTATGAATTGAAACGAGTTTTCTGTTCTCAAGCTTAGTACACACGGGGATTTTTCGTGACAAAAAAAGGGGTAACATTTACTCATCCTCTAGCTACACAGTTTCTTGCGTCACAAGTACAGAACTTAATATTCACTGTTGGTTTCGTCATTTTTACCTTCACGCTTTAGCAAAATGTGTATATACGTTATGTTTTTGTGTCTGTATCTTGTAACCATTGTGTGAAAAAAATTAACTCAAATTATAAGTAGAAATACTGAGAGCTGCAAATTTTTCAATCAAGGAAACTTACTCGTGGCATCAAAAACATCTGTGGTAATTTGTTTTAATTTTCTATACACCTAAATAGTAAGGTATAATTTCGCGAAACTGTTCGTCAAAAAAAATATTGGCCAACTCATCACGAACTTTATATTAGGCTAACCATGATTTTTGTTCATATTTGTTACAAAACCATTATGTTCGTCCGACAGTGAGAATAAGTATATGTATCACTGACCCGGACTCGTAAACATCATTTCATCCGAGTTGTACTACAATGCAAAATATACGGTCACGCGTTAACAGGACCGGATTTACGGAACTTTCACAGTTACATAAAAATAGATTTTAATAAATTCATTAAATTTTACGCCAGGAAACAACAAAGGAGATTAGAATTTGCTCTGTAAAGCATGCTGTAAAATGAACGTGTCGTTAACTTTAGAAAACTACGGTAATCAATGAGGTAATATGAATTTTTAGTGAAAATATTTATAAACAACATGGTCCATTTACTGTACTTACAGTTCAGTATGCCACCCAGTAAGACACATGAGACAGTACTTCCAATTGATCTAGCTAACGTGAGTGGGAAGCAGTGGCGTAACTATACCGTTGAGGCCCGTGGCAAATTCATCGGATGGGGCCCTGCCTCAATGTAAAGAAGATCANGCAGTGGCGTAACTATACCGTTGAGGCCCGTGGCAAATTCATCGGATGGGGCCCTGCCTCAATGTAAAGAAGATCAACCAACGTTGTAGTTTATTTTTAATAAAGCACTACGTAAAGTACGTACCAACGCTATTACAGTTATTGTGTGCATTTTTCGTTGATTTTCTAGTAACTTTTAAATTAAAGAGCGTATTGAATTTAAATAGCAATTTTATTTTTAGTCAAAATTTTAATTATTAAAATTCTTTTTTTCGGGATTTCTGTTTAGCAAAAGTGATAAGGACAACATCAAAGTTTAAATTTCGGGCCATGGAATGTTCGATGGATAGAATAGGTAAGTTGCGTAACCTTTATTGTCCCATAGAATTTCTTAAATAAGTTTTTATCAATTTTAATTTTAAAAATGATCGCTCGGCACTAGCCGTAGTCACATGAATGGTTACAAATAACAGAAATACAGTGCATACTTGAGGAAAGCTTGAAGACATAAAATGATTCTTCATGATTAATAAATCAGCAAATTCTCTTATAGAACATGATNTGAGGAAAGCTTGAAGACATAAAATGATTCTTCATGATTAATAAATCAGCAAATTCTCTTATAGAACATGATTTTTCTATTTCGTGTCTAAAAGTGGATCGAAAACTGAGAATTTCCTTGGCAAACACGACAGATGTGTCTTTTTTATATAAATCAACAAATTCTAAAGCGTTTTCCAATAAATCGGCGTCATTTAAATTTTGCAAAGTGACAGGTTGCAAGTCACGTTCATTTCAAGGAAACGCGATCTCAGTTGATTAATGATGATGTCCAATACACGATAGAATACGTTCATTGTAAACAAGCTTTNTCAAGGAAACGCGATCTCAGTTGATTAATGATGATGTCCAATACACGATAGAATACGTTCATTGTAAACAAGCTTTCGGGATCTTGGAGACGTTCTTCCTCGCAAATTTCATCAAAATGACGTTTCACCTTCCTCTGACGAGTTTTAGGAAATTCAGGGTTGATAGACCACTTTTCTGCTACACCATTTGCTTGCGTTTTTAAATCTCCAAATTCATGTTGATACTTTTCAAGTTTTTCCAGACAGACTTGCAAACGCTTTGAGGCATTTGAAAGATCGATTGCTTTAGAGGCCGCGTCGATGGTCTGTAAAATGTTGCAATGGAAAGCCAGTAACATAATAAAGTTGTAGTTTTCGACCTTCTTCTTCAGTGAAATAACTTCATTTCTCTCATCTTTTTTGGAATTTATTAGAATAGCTTTTGCTAGCACTTTTTGAACTTCAACAAACCGAACGTTTAAAGCGAAAATGGCATTGAAATGTCCTGCCCATCTAGTTGGATTTAATGTTTTTAATGTTACCAAAGTTGAAGACTCCCCTTCTTTATTAGATATAANATCTAGTTGGATTTAATGTTTTTAATGTTACCAAAGTTGAAGACTCCCCTTCTTTATTAGATATAAAACTTGATAGCATATTCCATCTTTTGATAGTATGCCCAAAAAATTGTTTAATTAGTTGCACGGTTTCAAAAAATGTTTGCATTTCTATAACATCTTTTACTGCATCATTAACTACCAGATTTAAATTATGAGTAGCACAATGGACATTAACCGCATTTGGCTCGGTATCTCTTATAAGTTTTTGAACTCCACCATAAGTGGAGTTCGTGTTATTAGCACCGTCATATCATTGTCCACGACACTTATTCAGGGGAACATTTTTGTCAATTATGTTTTTTATAATCGGGCTGGACATTGCTAAGGCAGTTTGATCCTTAACTTCATGAAATCCTAAAAATGACACTTTAATTACGAGAGCCTTTGGAGTTCCATTTTCATCTTTCTCGATCACACAATAACGGTATAATTCACACAATTGTTCTGTTTTCGAAATATTCTGAGTCGTATAAAAAATAATGGAGTAAAATTGCGCGGTTATTATTTCATTTACGAGCGCGTTTTCCACTTTTTGAACCAGAACAGCACTGAGATCATTTTGTTTTTTTGGACTTAAGTATTTTGTCTGGCCCTTTGGTTTACTTAACAATTCTTGTGAAACAATACTCAAAAAAATTTCTCTTGGACTTGAATAATTGCTGTATGCCTTTTCGCTATGGCCGCGAAAAGCTAAATTACAGGTTGAAAGTGTCAGAGTAACATCAAAGAGTCTAGTAAGTACTTGGCGCCAAAAATAATTTCCTTCCTTGATTATGGACTCTTGCTCTTCATCTAGTGTTCCATGTAATTGCCATTGTTGATATAAAATACTTTAATCCAATTGATTTTTCGATGTCTCGTGTCTTTCTATGGCTTCTACAATATGTTTCCAATTGTCATAAATTTCTATCCAAACATTCTGTATATTTTTAGATGCCCTATTTACGAATAACCAACATGGTTTACAATATTCCTTTTGATGCAATAGAGAATAGGACAGCCATGTACGTTCTTGTTTTATACCAGACTTAGAAACAATATAATAATATTTTTTCCAAGAATGATCTATTGTCACTGTCTTTTAAGAAGGGGCCTTTAGGTTTACAGTGTCCGTTTTCGATCACNTTCCAAGAATGATCTATTGTCACTGTCTTTTAAGAAGGGGCCTTTAGGTTTACAGTGTCCGTTTTCGATCACAAACAGTTTCACTTGATTATTTCGTTCTTTAAAATTACCCTTATCAGTAANGGTTTACAGTGTCCGTTTTCGATCACAAACAGTTTCACTTGATTATTTCGTTCTTTAAAATTACCCTTATCAGTAAAATATGATAAAGATGTAATTTTTTCCACATAAAAAAATGATTCACTTTGAGTTTTGCTCGTACCTGGTTGTGGTTGCTCTGGATCTAGATATTCATTGTTGTCGGGCTCTGCAATACTGCCATTTTTAGTCACGTCACTTTCTTAATTTCCGCCGCACCGTTCATTTGATTCTTCGACAGTAAAATCTTCATTCTTAAAGTACTGACTTATTTTAGGCAACCTTTAATTTTTCTTCAGCCTCCTTCTTTCTCTTTCGTTTTTCGCTCCCACTTACTTTCTAGAACTATACATATTGTTCTCTAATTTCCACAATTAACTTATTAACTTTGCGACTGATCGCGGATCCGATAAAACAAAAACTGCGATATTTAAAAAAAAATCTATGTCACAAATAACCAATTGTCATAACAATCAAATGATGTATGCGTAGTGGAGCCTTTTTTATACTTACAAAACAGAAAGCAGGAATTCCCCGATCGTCACTATTACTAGAGCCCACGCCACGAAAGAAGTCCCGCGGCGAAAATATGAACTATAATCCATTCACGGTATCTTCGATACTTTTGAAAAGAANGGTTTACAGTGTCCGTTTTCGATCACAAACAGTTTCACTTGATTATTTCGTTCTTTAAAATTACCCTTATCAGTAACATATAATAAAGATGTAATTTTTTCCACATAAAAAATGATTCACTTTGAGTTTTGCTCGTACCTGGTTGTGGTTGCTCTGGATCTAGATATTCACTGTTGTCGGGCTCTGCAATACTGCCATTTTTAGTCACGTCACTTTCTTAATTTCCGCCGCACCGTTCATTTGATTCTTCGACAGTAAAATCTTCATTCTTAAAGTACTGACTTATTTTAGGCAACCTTTAATTTTTCTTCAGCCTCCTTCTTTCTCTTTCGTTTTTCGCTCCCACTTACTTTCTAGAACTATACATATTGTTATCTAATTTCCACAATTAACTTATTAACTTCGCGACTGATCGCGGATCCGATAAAACGAAAACTGCGATATCGAAAAAAAAATCTATGTCACAAACAACCAATTGTCATAACAATCAAATGATGTATGCGTAGTGGAGCCTTTTTTATACTTACAAAACAGAAAGCGGGAATTCCCCGATCGTCACTATTACTAGAGCCCACGCCACGAAAGAAGTCCCGCGGCAAAAATATGAACTAACAAAAATACCATAGACAAAACATTTCTTCCATAGCTGACAGCGTTGCTACAGCGCTGCGTGTACAAGTGGCGAGGACTTTATTACTACGTACCGGATGCGTTCTAAAACTGGGTGATATCCTTTTCTTATAAATGTGTTCAAATCTTGATATATTTTTTGTTTAATTTGTGTATGTACTTTTTAGTAGGTAGCTTAAATTAATTGAATACAAAACAAATAAATTTTACTAAATTTTTTAATAATAAATGTTAGGATCCTCCTGTGCTCGCGGCCCTCTCAAGCCGGGGCCCCTGGCATTTTGCCCGTCCTGCAACCTTTTGTTACGCCACTGCCACAACTGCCGCATTTCTTGCGGGGAAAAAACAGGAAAAAATCAGATATAGTAATATTACTAGAACTACTACTCACTTTAAAATCAGTTCACCCCAAAAAAGCTCCGGGGCATGATAAAATTACCTACCAATTAATAAAAAACATACCATACCATGTACTTTGTATAATAATAAACATTTTTTATGCTATATTAAAACATAACCACTTTTCTGCAGACTGGAAACGGGCTAAAGTAGTAACTATCCCAAAACCCGGAAAATACGCCTGCCTTCCCCAAAACCAGCGTCTGAAATAACTGCTGAGCTCACTTAGTAAAATTTTTGAAAAAGTACTTCTCACACGTTTGAAAACACATGCAGAAATTAAAAGAATCATTCCCAAAACACAATTTGGCTTTAAATCTGGACACTCCACATCACATGCACTATCAAAATTCGTCACGGATACTTATAATACTCTACATAACAAGAAAACAACTATCGCTATTTTCCTAGATATTGCCAAAGCATTTGACAAAGTATGGATCCCGGGCCTGCTTCAAAAACTAATGAACTGTTATATCCATTTACTAAACAGTTATTTTACAAACCGAGAATTTTTGGTTTCAATGGAAAATTCTGAGTCTTCTACCCGCCCCCTCACCGCTCTCGTGCCACAGGGTTTCTATACAATGTGTATACTGCAGATATTCCTAACACCTGTGCAAAAGTTCAGATGTATGTCGACGACACCTTAATACACGCCAAAGACAAAACACTATATTAAGCATACTTGCTCGCACAATTGCAAATGGACGAGCTCGGTCAGCGTTGCGAGCGCTGGAAAATAAAAATAAATGCCGAAAAATCCCAGGCCCTGCTAATAACTAGGCGCCTTAAAGACCTAAACGCTAAACCAATTAAATACGACAGAGTAGAAATCCCTTATAGTAAAACAGATAAATATCTCGGTACTGTATAACTATACATAATAAACTCCGCTGGGTTACACATATAAATAACATAAAAAATTCAGCAATAGCATAAATCAGACAGTTGTACCCGTTGTTTAAAAACCCTAAACTTCCCACGAGATTAAAGCTATTAAAATACACTGCCATAGTCAGATCAGCAATGATGTACGCACACGAAGTCTGGGGGAACACAGCTAAATTCTTAATTAAGCATCTGCAAGTCGTACAAAACAAATACCCAGGAATAATAGGAAACGCACGCAGATTCTCTAGAACTGTACAATTGCATAATGTACTTAAAATCCCGTTTATTGGAAATAAACTTATTGTATCAGAAAACAATAAATTCTACGATAAACTTGCCTCACGTACGAACCCGGTAATCAGAAGATTACGAAAATATTCCCCAGACAATAAATCACGTAACAGACGACCTAAAATGCCCCGATTAGAAGTTTAAAATGTAATTAAAAACACCACTGTAAGGTGGCGGATAGGGGATCCCCGGGCCCTGGGGTGGCTGGGAATACTTGAATACCAGCCCGCGGACGAACTGGCCGTGCGACAGTGCTGTCGTCGTGGACGTCGGAGACCTGGGTAGTACGAGATGGCGAAGCGCATCGTGCAGGAGGCAGCCCAACGATCAACGCGGGGAGGGAGATCTCGAGGTGCCACGGGCGAAGTGTAGCGAACCTCACTCCTGGATTCTGCGGGCTGCTGACTGCTGATGCGAGAGGAATGGAATGGAATGCGTCGGACCTCGGAAGCTTCCTGCCATCAGCCTTCACTCCTGGGTCAGCTGATTCGCCATCAGGCTTGGTATGTCACGCCGACTTGAACTCACCCCGACCGACAGACTACTTTGGTGGAGGGGGAGGGGGTGGCTCCCCGTCATATACCTCCCCGCCTTCACACACGGCGTGGAGACCCTGATGTCGGCGCGGAAGAGCGAAGAAGGAATAGGTGCCATGACAGCTGCCCAGTTTTCCGACGCACACGACGAGAAACATGGTAGTCCTGCATTCAATAGCTGCTGTCAATATTATTGTGCTGGTACGCCTGCACAGAAATATTGACAGCACTTCAACCTCAAGGGTGGTTGCGCCCACAGCCCTGCCCCTTTCTCTTCTAGATTTTCAACTCCACATTAAAGAGCATGTAATCCACACCTGCTGTCTCCTTTAGCATTTTCATTAATGAATGGATAAGTTTTGAACTTCTCTCATGTAGGGAGGGTTTTTACGGTGCCTATATCGGTTTTTCCCCTTCCCTTTCTTAGCTATAGCCCCAGTTATAAGTACACTTAGGGATGCAGTTCATAGCCCCAATTGCGGCCATGGCTGCTTTAATCCCTCTCTGCCGCGATGCACGCCTCCTTGCATGTTATTCTTTCTCCTGTAGACGTATGGGGCCTAGACCTGAGATGCACTAAACTCCCGTCCCTACCTCGGACGTGCACTTCATAATTAGCAATAGAGTAAGTTAGAAAAAAAAAATTCGCGCTCGCGCCGCGCATCACAGTTTGCCTCTAGACACAGTCTGTTACGGTCGAAATTTAGAGCTCCCGAGGCGCTTACCCCTCAAATAAAACTTATAAACTACATAGCTAATACATTTCTTCATACAAATCCAAGATCTCTCTTCATATTTAAATCAACTAAACATTTTTAAATACCTAATTTCTACTCTGTTAACACACAAAACGTAAGGAACTAGCGGGGCCTGCCCTGATTGGCCGATCTATCCGCAGGAGGTGGGGCCTCCACCGAGAGATGGCAGCACCGTCTCTTTTCATACGTGATGCTCTCGAAGTTTACAATTCTAGTTTTTAAGAAATACCACCTCCTATTATATTTCATTTAAATTGCTGTTACCATTAACAACAATTAACAAAAATGCTGCCAACGTACGTTTCCAACCTGTCTTAGGACTCGGGTACCTTACAGCGCCTCAGGGATTGAGAAATGATTGAAAATACAAAATATGATCAAACAACTACCAAATATATAAATATATATACACAAAATCTCATGATCACAGTCATTGCCATCTCATTTCACTACAGGCAACGGCTTGACCCAGACCTAACACGAATAAATTCACGGGACTATTCAGGCTTAGAATCAGCTTTCATGCCATAAAAAAACTGGCCGGGGGTTTTATTAAATTCTCGTCCAGTCTATAACTAAACCTGCATTTTTCAAAATACCGAATTAAAAAGGACAATAGTAGGTAGCAGCCTCACTGCTACCTCCTCCCACGATCTCTGTGCAGGCAGAGTCGGAGGGAGGTTAAAAGTTAATGGAAACCAGGGCTTCAGGGGAAACTCGGCTTGCTCTAAGATCTAAGCGAGCATGACCTACGAACGAGAGTTTTTTGGGTGTGGTGGGAGGGAGGGGGTTAGCCGCTCTTTTCCACAGCAATTCAAATGAAAGACAACTGGGAGGACAAGAGCCCTCCTCAGGGCTTGTACTACCCCCGCGCTGAGGAGCTTGCTCCAGTGATGAAAAGCGGCGGCGTGCCATTGCTCAAAGCAATCCAGCACTAGAAGAGTTACTGGAGAGCCTTTTTTAAGTTATTGACCATTTGGACGGACCCAGCACGAGGGTGAGATGACAAGTGTCAAGCACTCGTGGGTTTCGCCTTAAGTTCTCCCTAAGTCCTCTAATGTGTGCTAGAGGGCAGAATACAAGTCTGCCCTCTCATAGGTTTTGTTTAGTCAATATTATTGTAATGCTAGAGATATTCGCAATAAGAAACAAGAGATGATAGATTTTATTTCTCGCCACCAAGTTCCTATAATATATTTTAATAAAACACATTTGCGCCCACAAATTAGATTTTCAATCCCGGGTTTCAAATGCTATCGTTCAGAAAGAGATCAGTATGGTGGCGGAATATTAATTTTAATACACCATACTATCGCGTGCACTCCAGCTAAACTGCTCGAACTAGAAACACTGTGTTATGAGCCTGGGTGGCTCATAACACTCTTAGGAAAGGTTAAGATTAAGGAAAACAGGATAAGCTCAGATAATTAAAAGGATTGTTTGAAATGATTAATAAAGACTTTACTTGCTCTAAAGTTGGAAGAGTAAACAATGATATTCAATTAAAGTTAAGTCCAACGGAAGTGAAAGGGAAGGACTTAAGGAAGGTTGTTAGTTAAGAAGGAGGATCATATATAAACGAAAGGAACTTACCCCAGCCTCGCACCCGGACCCTCTGACGGAAGCAGCCCAAGGAACAGCCGCTGTCTGGTCTGATGTTCGTAGTAGACGACCCGACCAGCGAAGCAGACCAGGAAGATTGGGGTGTCCAGCCGTCGTTAACAGTCTCGCAGAATCAGCCTCCGGCTACAACAAGGTGATGACATTCCATTTAGGTTTAATTAAAATGGCGTGAATTAAAAGTAATAATGAATCATCTTAAATTCAATGTAAAGCTCCCCCGATCAATAGTAACATAAATAGTTATTGTAAAAGCTTAATGTTAATAAACCTCATCAGGTACTGTTGTACACTACCGAATCACGAGTCATTATTGAGCTACGTCCCTAAATACTTTCAAGTACGAATTAGCTGAAAAGCTAGTTCGTAACAACTGGAAGCAGTGGGCATTAAAGTAAAACTAGGCATTCAACAAGTTTCAATGTATTCTGTTTACTGCCTGCCAGGCCGCACTCTTCTACGCGCAGATTTAAACGAATTAATAAATTCTTCCCCTGTTTTACTCGCTGTTGGCGATTTAAATGCTAAACATCTCGCTTGGGGCTGTCTTGCGCGTACAGCCAATGGGAATAGCTTATTTAGGCACCAGGAGCAACACAAGTATTGTGTTCACGCGTCCAGCGAACCTACTTTTCAGCCAGCATTAGGCAATCAGAGGGCCGATATACTTGATATCGTGCTTAATAAAGGCCTTCATATGACCTTAGAATTATAAGTGCTCTACGAATTGGCTTCGGACCATTATCCTGTCCTCATGTTGTTTAACGAAATCGAAAATGACAACATGCCAATTCGCAAAATTAAAGATTATAAAATGCGAACTGGCCTGGCTTTAGGGAATACCTGGACGAGGCAATAAATCTGCCAGCTCTTGTTAGTACTCCCGAAGAATTAGACTCTGCTGTCATACTTGTCACGGAGCTAATTCAGACAGGAATTAATAGTTATGTCCCGGAAAAAACACCGCGGACTTGCGCAGATATACTGCCTGAACATATCATGGAGTTGATCTCGCGCAAAAATAAGCTGCGTAGGCACTATTCCCGGGTTCGAGTTAGGCTAGTTAAAGCCCAGATTAACGAACTTAGAGAGCGAATTGATACTGATATTAGAATATGGCAAACTGAAATTTGGAATGATAAATTATCCCATTTATCCACTTCAGATAAAAGTCTGTGGCACATGATGAAGACGTTTATAAAGAAACGTGATCCAATCCTGCCTCTTCAAGGCACTACAGGCACGGCCTACACGCCCCAGCATAAAGCTGAGGCTGTGGTCGCTCACTTAGAACTAGTTTTCCAGCCCAATGCTGATCCCTCTCATTCAGCGTTTGTGACTCGCATTTATAGGGACCTCCGAGTGCGTTTGCAGGAGCCTTCAGATGCTGAGCCAGAACCCACGCATGCCGACGAGGTAAGAAGAATTATTAAACGTATGAAGTTACGTAAAGAACCCGGGCTCGACTCCCTGCAGGCCATAGTTCTCAAGCAACTGCCTGACAGTATACTTGAAGCTATAGCCGAGTGAATGAATAAAAATTTTAATCTTGCACACTTCCCCACCTCCGGGAAATGTGCCACAGTCATTGTATTTCCCAAACCGGGCAACGACCCGAAACTATTACAGAATTATCGCCCCATTAGTCTGCTGAGTTCGCTCTCCAAGATTCACGAGCGCGTTTTATTGCAGCGCCTTGAAAATCACATTCGCGAAGTAAATATTTTTCCTAATGAGCAGTTTGGCTTTAGGAAAGCACATTCTACCATCCATCAGCTCGTCAAATTATCAGAGCACATAACTAATACTTTTAACTGGCGCAATTACACCGTCGCAATATTCTTAGATGTCAAAAAGGCATTTGAAAGGGGTTCCCATGCAGGGCTACTGTATAAATTGTATGAGAAAAATGTCCCCGATTGTTATATTAAATGATTAGCTTTGTATTTGGGTGGGCACTCATTCACTGTTTCAATCGATGGAGCGACTTCAGATAAGAAAATAAATAGGGTTGGAGTCCCCCAGGGTAGCATATTAGGTCCAGTTTTGTACAATATTTATACCCACGATATCCCGTGCCCCTCTAACTGGCATATTAACTTAGGAGTTTATGCAGATGATACTGTAATATACACGTGATCTCGCAATGCTGAACTTGCCCCTTAGCGCCCCCAGGCACAGCTCAATGAGCTTGAAAATTATTTTCGCCTGTGGATAATTAAAGTAAATGTGGGTGACATTCCTCCCAATCTGCCCCATCTCACTCTCTTTGGGGAGGATAGTCCGTTCAAAGAAGAGGTGAAATACCTCGGTCTTACTATGGATAAAAGGCTGACATGGCGACGCCATGTGAAAGCCAAGATACATTTTGCTTATGCACGCATGGCAGCTTTATATCCTCTTTTATCTCGTGGCTCTGGTTTGTCACAGGAAAATGGGATACGACTATATCAGTCAATGATTCGCCCCATTATCACTTATGCAGCGTCAGCTTAGGCCTACTGTGCACAAACATATTTAAATTCATTGCAGGTGGTGCAAAATAAATGCCTTCGATTGGCTGCAAATGCACCCAGATATATCCCTTTTAGATGCTTGCACGCAGAATTAAAACAAGAAATGCTGGACAAAGTAATTCGCAAGCAGACTGAAAGTTTTTGTGAATCAAACGAGGAACGTTCAAATCCTCTTTAACTGCCCTTGGGGACTATGATATTGATGAAACTCAGCGCTGTAAGCGCCCCAAGTCGCTTCTAGCGCACAGGCCCCCTTAGCCATGCATGTAACACACTACAAGGCCATATTGTTAGCATCTGCGCAGCTTTCTAACGTAGATATTTAGCTTTCGTTTACTTAATTTAGCAAACTTTTATGCAGTTTTAGATTAGCATGAGGAGTTCTGAAGGGACACCTCAGGGGTTATTTATTTAGACTAAAAGATCAGATTCGTAAAAAAAAATTACATCCTCGTGGACTTAGATTAAGTAATTGGCTGTTTATGTTTATTTAGGTTTAAATTAACTCTCCTTTTTCTTTTAGGTAAATTGCCGTCTTATTAGAAATTGGTAAAAGCTGGTTAGTGTTGGCTCTGCTGACACTCACTGGCAACATATTATATTTTTCTTTAAGTTTTTCAGGATTTACTGGTAATTGGGAAGGGAGGGGGGGAGACTCAATTGCGCCACTCCCCCACCAGAGTGATGTGCAAACACTACTCTGGTTAAGCCACCGTGAATTGAAAATCAAATATGTCCTGCCCCCTCTCAACTAGTATTTTCTCTACCCATTAATAAAGAACATGGTTTCCACCTATCTGTCTCCTGTAGCATTTTCTGTAAATGCATGCAACAATTTTTAATTATTTACTGTCGAAAGGGCTTTTATGGCGTCTGTGCCGGTTTTTCCCTTTCTCTTCTTAGTATAGTTATTTAGCTATGAGTACACTCAGGGAGGTTGTCATGGCCGAAATGAGGCCATGGCAGCCCAATCCCTTGCTGCCGCGATGAATTTGAATGATTTCCTTCCCTTGTAGGAGTATGGGGCTTAGCCCTGAGAGACGCACTTAACTCCCGTCCCTACCTCGGGCTCACACCTAACACTTAGTTTGAGAGTAGGTTAAAAAAAATACGACGGCGGATACTCGTGGGGAGGTCACACCTAGGGGTTTTGGTCTCGCTCAAGATATGTAAATTTGGGAATATAGTAAATTGTAAATTGGGGGAAATTGGTGCCAGTTAAGTAGTTGTATATACTTCTATAACTTTATATTTTTTCAATGGCACATTTTTATTGTAACCCCTTAATTTTATAATGTTTTTGAAGTAATTTTGGGGAATTATAATCCTTAAATATTTTAATGTAATTTTTGCATAAATTTTGTAAAGTTATTGATTTTGAAAACTGTTTGTATTTTTCTTGGGGCGGAGGAAAACAAAAAGGAGGAGAAGCGCCCAGTAATTAAAAGTAAAAAGGAATTATTTTTTTTTACTTTGTACAGTTACCCTCTTAAACTGACTATCATAAGGCTGCTACTGATTAATTCACTTTTGCTATCATTCTTATTCGCCTCCGATGTATGTTCATCATGGATGACATGGTTGTGGAGTTATGGGCGAGTTTTATACATGTGATAGTGTGATCTGGCGGTCACTAAGAACCCTCTGTTACCACTTCTCGGGGTAATATTTTGAAATACGTATATAGTTTTTCTATGATTCTCGGTAGATATTAGTAAATATGCCTTATGTCCAATATAAACACTACTTTTTTTACTATCATCAAATTGGCAAGCTACTTTTTAAGATATTCTTCTGGGACTTAGTCTCATACCGCATCTTAAAACCAAGGTATGCAGGCCATTCAAATACGGGAAACACGCGGCCTTTTTTTTTGTTTGAAATTGGAAATTGAATGTCTAGGGTATGTCTATGCAAGAGTATTTACAAAAAAATTATATGATGATTATTTATACACTCGCAAACATATTCATCTAAAACTCACCAATTATTACGCAAAATAGTTTTCTGAATCAATTTTATTAGGAAAAGCTGGCAGTGCCTTTTCTGGCAACTGACAATGCTTAATTTTTACGTGGAAATCGTTTTTGAGGTCAAAGTCATTTAATACTAGGCCTAGTATTGATGGCGCTAGGCTGTCAGTAAAGTATTATAATTGAAACTTTCATTATGTAATGAGCTTAAATGTGTTGATTAAATTAACTTATCATCTTCATGGTTCTGGAGAAAATAAGTCTGTTTCTCTGTAGCGGAGTTGGTGCGTGCTGCGTTTAAGGCTCGTTAGCAAAACCATTTATGCTAGGCGTAGGTTTAGTTGTACTAAAGTTTATTCTGTTCAGGTTGGGAGCAAAACAAGATGCTTTATGTAACAGCTTGACTTTGGGAAAATTTCCAACCTTAGGTGTGGTGCGCTCGTGTTCCAAAGAGGCCACTTTTAAGCTGGAGATAAATGATAAATATATTCATTCGTGTATAAAAGTTTTTGTTTGGCCTTAATTGTGATATAGACTATATTTGCCCCCGCCAAGTATTAAGTATTTACTTTATTTTGTAACTACACACCTCAAAAAATGTTACACCACCAAAATCAGTGATTTACTAGGTTTCTCACAGCCTAAGAAAGTACTGGATAAATATAGACACTTTCTGTACAGACTACCGCGGAAAAATCTTATACCCCTGCATTACCCAGAAAGGCCACAGATGAAGGGGCGATAAGAAAGTGTATCTCGCCTTTGGTTGGCCAGGTAAAAATTCCCAATGGACATTCTTTATAAGCAACCAAATTACAGGTGTTAGAAAAAATTCTTTAAGTGTGTTTTATGTAGAAAAATGCCAATTGTTGTATACTACAGTTGTGAGATATAGTTGCGACTGTCAACACATCTGCCTAAGAAACGACCAAAATAAACACTAAAGAAAAATTATTTATTCGTTTACACTGAGTTATAGCGTCGCACAGTTTTGTTATTTAGCTTCCTCGTCAAGGCGTGATGGTAGGGAACGAACGCAACTGGAATACACTTTCTTACCCTTCCCAGGGGCGTGGAAATGGAGGGGAGGGGGGTACATGGGTGAATCGTACCCCCTCCCAATTATTGTGGGTGGGGTACAGCATAGCATTTGTACCCCCCCCCAAATGATATTACTTTATTACTTCAATAAATTACACTGAAGAGCCAAAAAAACTGGTACACCTGCCTAATATCGTGTAGCCACCCCCCTCCCCTCCCCCCTCGGGGCACAAAGAAGTGCCGCAAGACGACGTGACATGGACTCGACTAATGTCTGAAAGTATGCAGGAGGCAATTCACACCATGAATCCTGCAGGGCAGTCCACAAATCCAATCTGCGCCTATTTGAGAAAGGGTTGCACGTCTGTCACGTTTAATGATTCTCGTCAGTTGTCGTTTGCCCCGTTCTTTCAAGATCTTTTTCTGGCCGCAGCGATGTCGAAGATGTGATGTTTTACCGGATTCCCGATATTCACGGTACACTCGTGAAATGGTCGTACGCGAACATCAAAATGCTATCGCTACCTAGGAGATGCTATGTCCCATCTCTCGTGCGCCGACTATAACACCATGTTCAAACTCACTTAAATCTTGATAACCTGCCATTGTAGCAGCAGTAACCGATCTAGCTGCCGACCTCATCGCGTTACTCTTATTGGTTCCATACCTCTGTTATTTGCATACGCACGCCTATGCCAGTTTTTTTGGCTCTTCAGTGTATAACAAATCGTGCACCAGTAGCAATCGTCATTCCAACAAAAATTTTTAGCATGCTGCAGCAGAAAAGTTTGTCTAAACTGTTAATTGACATTTTCTTAACATGGGAAAATCCCACTTTCTCAATTACTATACTGTCTTCGTCTCTCCAAGCCTATCTACTGTCCTAATCCTTCTTAAAGTACCTTGTAACTGCATTTCTTTTGTGTGCTTGTGGCAAAGCAAGGGGGTGGGAACAAATCTATCCGAGGTGGTAGTGGAGTTGGAAGAGAAGNCAGAAAAAGCAGAGGATACGAATTCTTACATTCCAGACTACCTTCGTTCTAGGACAGCATTCAGTGAGTAGCAAGGTGGTATACGTGCGTGTGGTGTTTTAGGAAAATGGCGAAACGGACTATTGCGGACTTTTTCTCCAAGTTCCGTGACAAGAAAGAGAAAGGGCGTGTTAATAAATGTGTTAGAACTAGTCACGGTTAGTGGATATTTATAGTGCACTCACGGATATAGTAACAGTTTTTAATCAGTAAATCGGTACGTTTATAACTCCACTCGTCATCCAAATCTTTGAGTTTCGGAAACCCAACTTTCGAAACTAATGCTTTAGTGAAGTTTTTATACTATAACACGAAATTCAGTTTTAGAAACTTGTATTTTATGTATTAGTTTATGCTGTAAATCACTGGTGTCAAATTAATAAATAATAATATAATTTCTTTCTGTTATGAGGATACGAAAAAAAATTATTTCTGCAGAAAAATCACAAATGCAACTTAAAAGGTTGCATACAGTGCTATTATTTCGTTTTTTTTTAATATACAAGATATTTTATGTGTGATAGTTATTTTCTTACTTACACCAAAAGTATATAAACACACTGCATTTACAAATATATAATTTTTAATCAATTAAACTTCTTGTTTTGCTCTTCAACAGATCCCAAAAGTGCATTTCTCACCATATTTTGAAACGAACACCGCACACGAAACCTAACATTCGACGCGAAACTTGAATTACAAACCTAGGTTTCGAAAT
This sequence comes from Clitarchus hookeri, assembly GCA_002778355.1. Taxonomy (NCBI): domain Eukaryota; kingdom Metazoa; phylum Arthropoda; class Insecta; order Phasmatodea; family Phasmatidae; genus Clitarchus; species Clitarchus hookeri. The sequence goes on along the minus strand of NQII01000683.1, from coordinate 1,275,596 downwards.
ACAGCGAAACCTCACTTTCGCGGCGTTTATACCGCACCCAAACTCCACTTTCCGAAACCCAGGTTACAGAAACTCTGGTTTCAGCTGATGGTATAAACGTACTGAATGAAAGTCTGAGTCTAAAAATATCAGCTTTTGTAGCTGTTTACATTGCAAGGATAACATAAGACTGATACAGAAACGTTATTTGTCTGTGAACAGTTAAATAGCAGTGCATGCAAGAAAAACAATATCGTCGCTTTCTATAATTCGTACCTATTCAATTCTAATAAAAACATTACTAAACTAAAGTAACTTCTACGCCAGCTTCATTAATCCTATATAATAATCATGTAGTATTTTTTTATTTCATGGGTATTTACAGTTAATATTTTTGACACACAAGTTCTAACTAAAATTCTCATCGATTAAGTTTAATAATGTATCCGACATTTAAACTAAGACAAAACGTATTACTAACAACAATACTGCAGTTTTCAGCTCTGTATTTCCTTATTTTTGACCACTTAATACTATTATTTTGTACTTATTCATAGCAAAGTGTAGATATACATCTTCACTTACACTCATAAATATTCACAATGTAGAATCAGCAAGTAACATATTTCAAAGTATTCACAAAAAAAAACTATGAATAAAAATATTTTATAACCAGCTAAATTAAAAGTAAATTATCAACCCTTACTAGATATGAGGTTATCATTCATGTAATTTTTGTCAACTTCTCTAAAAAATCTTTAACGATTTGGTAGTATTCACAACATAATAAAGCAACTAAGGTACTCAGAGTCGTAGTATTTAGTAGACTTTTCATAGTTGCAAATAAATAGGATGATAATTTTTTGTCAGTTAGACATAATAATACTATGTACTACTAAATTGTTAATTTATTACAGCCGGTCTGTATTTGCATGTTTGTTTAATTGAGTCAATGTAACCAAAATTGTGTACATTTTATTTTAATGCCTTTGAAAATATACATATTACACTCGATGAAATCTGCAAAATATCGTCTCAAACATTTAATTTCAAAGATCTGTTGTGAAATTGTTTCTGCAGAAAAGGGCTACATTTATGATATTAATACTTAAATGAGAAAAACTAAACGACATCCGCCGGGTACCCTTTTCCTTTCACTGCCACTTTTCAACTACATACGGTATTTAGTTTCTTTGACTCAGGTCTCAACATGTAACCCCTCAGTGTGAAACTGTTCCAGCGCCACTGTAACTCGTTGTTGAAAACTCTCGAAGACTGGCTGGACGATACAGTTGTGGAACAAAACATAATCAAAGGAACACATCAAAATTATTGCTGGAAATAGCACGCTACAAATAAGCTTAAAAAATAATTTCATTAATGAAATAATTGGCTTAATAATTGCAAGAAATTTCTGGAACTAAAATAGGACTCATTGATTAGCCTGGTCATAATTAGTAAGACAAGAAATATTGATAGATTTTTTTTTATAACACTAGCTTCTCTCGTGATTTAAGTAGGTTTTAGGAATAAGCCTTTCCACTAATAAATAAAGTTCGGGAGAAATTAAGAAATTACTAAAAAAATTTATTTAAATCTTTTAATTAATAATTTGGCTTAGCACCGAACTACTGATTCTATCTCGAGGGTATTTTGAATTAAATTGCAAAAAATCAGTTCGGGTTTTAATTTCCAAGATGGCTGTTATAGGTTTCCAATTAATAATTCCAAATTTAATCCCTGCATTAAAATATTATATATTCGTAAAATGTAGCTATTGTTTTAAAAATTGTGTAGAAGTCATGAAGTTCTCGACGATCTGGGACCTGGGGCTGGGTATTCTCCAGAATACTACGGGATGTCTTCTGTCTTGATTTACCTAAGTCTCAAGGGCCTATAGTGCAATGTTAAAATCCATTCTGTACTTTATGTAGGGTGAGGGCTGTATAGTCATTTAAACCTGGAAAAACACTTGGGCGACGACCTACAGAACTTATATAACTGCGCTTACACGTCATCGTCCCATCTGGATACCAGCCTGTTCCAGAACTCGTAACTCAACCATTCTACCATTGAATTAAATAAAGACACAAAGAGCATTCACCCAATTGGGTTAGTTGTCCTGCCTAAGGGATCCACGGTGGTCTATCTCAAAGAAAATCTCCTTTAAAACATATTCAAATGAAGACGTATTTGAATAAGCCGCAAATTATTTTAGGTTCTTCTACTTCATCCACCAAACCGTTTGGATAATTGGGACTAAACTTAGTATGCTGAAAGTGTCTATTACATGCATAAAATGTGCCAGTACATAGCCTCTTTTATTCGTCAATATATAACATAGCTCCACATGAAAAATAAAGCTTTTGTGTCATACTTCTCGAAAAAATTAACAGATATCTACCTAATTTAGCAATTATGTAGTACTAGAGAACGCCATATAAACTGAAATGTTCTAAACGTGTCAGAAACTTATTTTAGAAATGGTAGCCATAGAAATATTTTAGATTGGTATGCTATATCTACGAAACCAGTAACCAATTTTAGCTGAACTTTGTATGCCAGCAAGTAGTAAATGTATATGTAATATATAAAACAGGTTATATATAATTTAAACATTAATCTAAGTAATTGAAGTTCAGATATTTTTTATTAAATATTTAAATTATATTGAAAATTTTTTTTAAAATTAGTTTAAAGATGGTAAATTGAAGAAATAAATTTATTCGTAAAAATTTGGTTTAAATTTTATTAGTTGCTTTAATTTTCAACAATATTAATTTTGTTAATATATTTCATGAAAAGTAATTTTAATGAAAAATAGTTTAACTAGATTTTTAAATTAAGCCTTAATTTTTTACTTTTGTGTTTAAATATATATTTTAATAAAACGAAAAGTGGTTCTCCTAGACTACATTACAAAAAAATTCAAACCATTAACTAAAAATATTTTTATTATAATTTAAAATTAATTGTGAAATTAAGATTTTTCGACTTCTCAAGGCTTAATTTGAAAATGTAGCTTCCAAAAAATATTTGGCTAAAATTACTTTTCGTGAAATTATTGACCGAAATATATTTTGTTGCAAATTAAAGCAACAATTAACGCCCAAATGTTTTGGAATAATTTTACTTTTCAATTTGCCATATTTAGACTAAAATAAAAAAAAATAAAAATAGGAATTGTTTTAATTTACAATTTAAGTATTAAATTCAAAATATTCTAATAAAAATTACTAATGTGTGGTTTTAATTATATAAAACCTGGTTTAGAGCCTACATATACATAACTACTCCGAAAATATGTATTACGACCGTAAAATATGTCTACACAGAGACTGTTTTGTCCGCCATAATGTAAAATAGCACCATATTAAAAAAAATGAAACCAAGCAGTCTGTAAAAGTCATCAAAAGAAGAAACTCCGCGAGGATTTTTTTAAAAATAAAAACCAGTCACTCTAAATAATTTGTATAGAATGGAAATTTATTTTTTGCACTTGCTGATAACAAATAATTATAAAGTAAAACTTATATGAGATTGGAGATATTTTCTTTGTCTTGATGCGGAATATCATGGGAACTAGGCTAAGAGCAATACGTTTATTATGTCCAGTTTGTTCCCTATTGAAAAGAATGCCTGTCCTATTAATTAAGGACCCAGGTGGCAATGTGGAAATTCTCATGTCCTCTTATTTCTGGGCCGGTTGAAATTTACGTAGCTTACATGCTATAAATTTTACTGCTTTCTGAAATGTAACCCTCATGCAAGAGCACTTCAGGATGTCCCGGAATCAAGTCTCCAAATTACAAACAAATCGACAATCTCTACTTGGTAGCCAAGATGCAACCACAACGTAACCGCTCTTCAATGCGACCCGGGATCAAGTCTCTAATGAAATAACTCTACCAAACTCACCACGACATTGAAAACGTAACTCCGACGCAACCACACTGCAGGGCTGCAGGGTAGCAAGTCCGCAAGTCCAGGAAAATTTTCCCCTTCCTCAGGGCTACTATAAAGCCCCTAAAAAAACTTTGTCCATTTACAGCACACCATCCGTCTACACGCCTAAATATAGGCCAGGCACCGAATATAACGTTTTTAATGGAACAATTTATTAATATATTGTTACACGCTACCAGTCTCGACACGGTAGAGGATCGCTCAACACGACCCATCTCTGTCCAAGGCAGACCCAGTTGCCACTACGTCACCCAGCCAGCAGGGAAATGGTTGACTTGAACTGACATCATAGTGCCACCCTGCTGGAGGAGTCAACGACTTGAGAGATTGTTCAAGAACCTTCCAGCTAACACCTCCCTCGGCGTGTCCTAAGGTGTGAAGAAGGTTCCGGGTTATGGCACGTACAATGCCAATACAACCGCATCCGGAGAGTCTGCAGCCTGTGATAAACATCTGACTTTTGATGATATATGAAGCATTTCCTGTTTATTATTGATGAAATTTAGTCTACCTGAAGTTCAGGAAAAGTCTAGCACATGTCTATATAAAAAAAAAAATTTCTTATTTTCTTATTAATGTAAAGATTCTGATGATATTTATTGTGTGTTTTTGTAGAAATTCCGTCCATCCAATGTCTAGCGCGTAATCTTTGCGTTGCCAATTACTTACGTACATATTCTTTGGTTCCGCACTGGATGCACGCCCACATTCTAAACTTGTCACTACTTGTCTGAAGTTGTCTGTCAGTTCACATTGAAAGTGTGTGTCATATAAATTTAAAATTTGTGTCTTAAAGGTTTTATCTTTTACGCGAATTTGGTTCCAAGGTAAGTTAAGATAGCCACGAATCTTACTATCCTTAACTAATAAAGTAAGTGACTTACTATTACTGATTATATATTATCATTTTTAGAAATTAGCGATGTAAGGCACTGGCAAACAACTGAGCGGGTCTCAGAGAAAAAGAAGGAGTAAGGAGAAATTGCAGAAGGAAAAAGATGTTCTACGCAATGTCCCTAAGCTTAACTCGTTCTTCGCTTCTTCCAGACATAGTACTAGTAGTACTGACCACGTGTCTGACTGTGATAAGCTACCTGAAAATCGCCAAAATTTGATTCCGGAAAACCCCGCAGTAGTTATTGAGGAAGATTCTGGTGAATATCCTGAATCACACACAAACACATATGTTCCGATCCCATCATTTCCATCTGTTACTGTTAGTGAAGATACAAAATGGCGTGAAACAAAATATGGATGCCGATTTATCTTCTTCGAAGCACCATTACGGAGATAAAACCAGGTATCTATCCCTTTCACTCTCTAGCCGAATATTGCCTAATGGTTAAAAACGACCTCTGCCTTGGCTAATATTTTCGATAAGCAAGGATTCCGTGTTCTCCGCACCTTGTAAGATGTTTAGAAAATCGGCGTCGCTAGCTAATGATGAAGGGTACAAAGACTGGAAAAATGCAGGTCAGAAGATGAAAGAACATGAAAATTCAGACGATCACAGGTCAGCAAGTGCGACGCTGCTAGCGAGGAAGAACGCTGGCGATTGAGTTGACAAGCGTCTTGTACTTCTAATAGAAGAAGAAATGAAATACTGGCATGAGGTTTTGAGGCGCATTGTGGCTGTTGTGAGGTTGCTGTTTGCACGCGGATTGCCGTTTAGAGGTTCGAAAGAGAGATTTGGATCAAGCAACAGTGGGAACTATATCATGACACTAGAACTATTGGCTGAGTTCGATCCTTTTCTGGATGCGCATACAAAACGCTATGGAAACAAGGGATGCGGCACAACATCATATATCTCGTCTACAATATGCGAATAAATGATAACATCATGGCAAAAAAGGTCATAAACACAATGGTGACTGAGATAAAACATGCCAAGTATTTTTCCATCTCTGTTGACTCGACTCCTAACATCTCGCACATGGATGAACTTACATTCATCGTGCGGTATATATCTGCCGAGGGATGTCCTGTCGAACGATTTTTACGATTTATTCCAAATTGTCGCCATAAAGCAGAAGATCTGGCTAACGTCGTTCTTGAGACGTTGGAAAATTACGGCTTGGATATCATTAATTGTCGAGGACAGTCTTATGACAATGAAACCAACATGTCAGGTTTATATTCCGTTTTTCAAGCGAGAATAAAAGAAGTGAATCTTCTGGCCGTTTTTGTCCCCTGTTCGGCACATTCATTGAAAGCTGTGACAACAAGCGACGAACAGAACTACACATACGATATGGAGAGGAAACGTAAGTGAAAAGTGCAGTTTGACGAAATAAGTAGAAATGAGGTCGAACTCTCCGGCAGGGACAGATTTAGAGTTACCGTATTCAACATCATTATCGACAGGTTGATTGATGAACTACAGAGATGTGGCTCGGCATATGAGAACCTAAGTAAAAAGTTAGACATTTTCACGAACCTACGTAGTTTGGAATCTCAAGACGCACGTGTCGGCGCACAGAATCTGGTAGCTCTCTATCCAGGGGATTTGGACTATATTTTAGAAAACGAGTGTCTACACCTGAGAGCTCATTTATTGTCTGCTGAGGCTGAAAGGAAAAATAGGTTGTCATCACTGGAACTATACAAGCATATCCTGGAAAATGTCTTCTTGGACATTTATCCAGACACTGGCATTGCATTTTGTATGCTGTTGTGTACACCAGGGTCAAACTGTTCATTAGTACACTCATTTTCAGCGCTAAAGAGAGTTAAGAATTACTTAAGATCTACCACAGAAGAGGAGAGACTTAATTCACTCTCTATATTGTTCATATAGTCACAAATAATGCAACCAGTTGACTATACTGAGGTCATCAATTCTTTCGCTGAGAATAAAGTTCGTCGCGTGCGCAGCACTTAAAATTAGGCAAATTTCGTATATTTCCTATGTTCGATAATAATAAAAATAATGATTAAAATGTATATTTGGTATGTTATTATTATATGTCTAGGTCTGCTTGTCTATTTTCTAAATTAAAAAACGTTAATCAAATATAAAATAAAATAGGTCATTTTGTTAAATTACCAAAAAGGGGGCCCGGACTCTATAATTGCCTAGGTACCCTGGGTCTCTAAGTCCAGCCCTGCAGATAGCTCCCTAAGACATGTAACGTAAAAGGCAGCTTGGACGATAATCAGTCTTCTCTTTTATGCTCTTCTCAGACATCAATACTTCGATCAATCCCAATCCTCAACAATTCTTGCTAATACTCACCAATCTTCCTCCACAAACAGCTCCATGCACACCAAAATCAGCATCACATGTACCACAATCAGCACCACTCACATCAAAATCAGCACCACTCACACCACAATTAGCATCACTTGCACCATACTCACCAATAGTCAGCAGTCCTCCTCACTTATCTTCACCTACCACAATCATCAGCAATCCTTCTATGCAATCCTCACCAATCATCACTAGTACTCAGTATATATCCTCACCAATGCTGACCAATTGTTCCACAATCGTATACAATCCCCTGAATCCTCACCAATCCTCCACAATCCTCACCAATTCCCCACAATAATCACTAATCCCCCACAATCCTCTTCTGCAATCCTCAACACTCCTTGTCAGAAATACTGCACAATCCTCTCCTATCCTTTTCAATTCTCACCAATCCTTACCAATCGTCCTCCAAATCCTCTGTAATCCTCATAAATTCTCACTAATTTGCTCCACAATCCTCAGCAATTCTCACCAATCTTCAGCAATCCTCAGCAATCCTCTGCAATCCTCAGCAATCCTCCTCTGCAATCCTCAGCAATCCTCCTCTGCAACCCTCTGCAAACATCCACAATTCTCACCATTCCCCATTCCTCACTAATCCTCACCAATCCTCCTCTGCAATCTTCAGAAATCCTCACCAATCCTCAGCAATTCTCCTCTGCAATCCTCAGTAATAAGCCTCACCAATACTCATCAATCCTGAGCAATCATCAATCCTCAACAATTCTGTTCAAACCTTCGATCAATCCAAATCCCAAGAAAATTATTCTGCCTCAAAGAAATTAAGCTCAATATAGTCAACAAAACAGGATGTGAAGATGATTATGAAGAAAGCATTGATGAAAATGAACATGAAGACAGTGTTGATGCTGAAGATGATGGCGATTTTCTCGATATTTTGACACATCCTTCCACCACATTTGCTGCAACAAGCGACATGAAGAAGGCGGAAGATGCTGAGAACACACATTACATATTTTCCGAAGACTTCGATGAACTTGTTGATATACTTAGACATTTTATCATTTTGCAACAAGGTGGAGATTTCTCGCACATTAACGAGATATCTTCAATAATTTCTGAATTGAACATCAGGGATGGGATCACACAATGTGATGAACAGCTTTCTTCTGAATTTGTAATGTGTAAAATAAGAATAATCTTTTAAAATACGTAAAATAAATCTTTTTTATTTTTTATTGAATTGTATCATTTTATCCCGCATAACTGTAAAATGGTTCTGTGAGCTCTCGATTATTAAATTAAAGATCCGCATACAGAATATTAATGAAGGCTTAAGTATAAAAAATGCAAATACTGTAGACTACATACAAAACATTAATTAATTAAACATGTGCAAATTTGGAGACAGTTTCCGAATGGATGTAATTTCTATGTGAAAGATTAGGGAGGGACGACAAACCGAAGCATTTTATCGAAGGATCGAACGAAGGATTGGGATTGATCTAAGAATTGGAGAGTATAAGTGAGGATTGCTCAGGATTTATGAGTATTGGTGAGGATTATTACTGAATATTATGGAGGAGAATTGCTGCAGTTTGGTGAGGAGGATTACTGAGGATTGCTGAGGAGGATTGCTGGGGATTAGCGAGGAATGGCGAGGATTGTGGAGGGATGCAGAGGGTTGTAGAGGAGGATTGCTGAATATTGCAGAGGAGGAATGCTTAATATTGCTGAGTATTGTAGAGGAATATTGCTGAGGACTGCAGAGGTGGATTGCTGAGGGTTGTGAATCATTGCTAAAGATTGGTGAGCATTGCTGAGGAGGATTTGTGAGGATTGGTGAGGATGGCAAAGGATTTAGAGGATTGCTTAAGATTGTGGAGGATTGACGAGGATTGCTGAGGATTGATGAGTATTGCAGATGAGGATAGCAGAGGATTGTGGAAGAGGATTGCAAAGGATTGGTACAAATTTCTGAGGATTGCAAAGGAGGATTTGTGAATATTGCTAAGGATTGGTGAGGATTGCAGAGGATTGGTGAGTATTGCGGAGGATTGGTGAGTATTGCGGAGGATTGGGGAGGATTGGGGAGGATTGGTGAGGATTGCGGAGGATTGGTGAGGATTTCAGAGGATTGGTGGATATTGTTGAACATTGCTGAGGAATGGTGAGGATTGTGGAGGATTGGTGAGGATTGGCATGGAGAATTACTGAGGATTGCTGAGGATTGGTAAGCATTTCTGGGGATTGTGGAGGAGGATTGGTGGTGATTGCTGAGGATTGCAGAGAAGGATTGCTGTAGATTGTGGAGGAGGATTGCTGAGGTTTGTAGAGTATTGCTGAGGATTGGTGATGATTGCAGACAATTGGGATTAACTGAAGTATTATTGTCTGAGAAGAGAATGAAAGATGAGACTGACCATCACCTGAATTGCCCTCTTACCTGCCAAGTCTCAATGGCCTTAGCAGTGTATGTATTAAAATCATGACCAAGTATGCCTATAAATGTGTTGGTAGATGTTGATACATGCAATGATTATAACATACTTATGCAGGTGGTCACTAATATGATGGGCTTGGTTTGGTCACATATACATTCAATGTTTTTAAATAATCTGGATAGTATACATTTCCCTACATAACAGTAAGGCAATAAATAATCCATAGATTCTGATATTGTGTAATAATTAGACATCAAGAGAGGAGACCGCTAATGTAGTTACGAATGAGATACTAATATATGGCTCTGCTATACTCCATGTACGATTTTGGTACAAAATTAGAATAAAAAGTATTTTTGATAAATTATTTAAATTTAAAAAATTATGGATAAATCGGATAGTAAATGCAGTTTTAGATTTAATGTACCCTATGCCTATAAAACCCAAAATGGTCGCTGACACCCAGAAACAGACATATTTGCTTGAAGAGTTAGTGGTCATAACTGTGATGCATGACGAGTACATGGGATAGGCATTACACTGTATTCACACCCTGAGAAATACCCCTGGGGAAGTCCCAAGATATAAGGATACACTGGAAAGAACCGAAGCGAGAGAAAAACAGGGAAAGTCCCGAACATTAGCTGATATAAGCCCTCTACGAAAGAATCAAGGGAACCCCCGCCGAGATTAGTGCCGACACAGCTGCCAGGAACCCCCGAGATGCTTGCCGCACCCCCTCCCCCTAGTTGGAGCGCAGGAGCCGTTGACGAGACACGATCCTATACAAAAAATGTGCGAGGTACACAGGGGCTATCCCGATTTCGCTCTCGAAGAAACTGCTGACAGCCAATTTGAATATATCGGGAGACGGGTTAAATTCGGGAGCAGCCAAGGTTCGTGGTCAGTCAGTTGTCGTCAGTCAGTTGTGGTCCAGCAGTCGTGATCAGTCGTGGACGAGGAGTTGTTCGGCAGCAACGATGCGAGACAAAGAAGGCAGTTAGGCGAGAGGCAGTCGTATAACCAGGCCGGAGTTCGTATCCGGCTCAGGCAGTAATGTACAAACAGTTGAAGTTAGTTGTTCACCGTCGGTCGATAAGTGCAAAGCAGAGATGACGGAGACGCGAGCCGAGGTCGCAGAGAAAGCACGAGTTCCGGGAAACCAATCCTGGACTTCCGAGAGAGTCAGTCAAAGCCGCAGGAAGGAGCCAGCTGAGTATAGCACACCAACGAGAGCCAGTACGAGGGCCTGAACCAGGGCCACCCAACTCACCAGGCCTAGCTACCAACGAAGACAACTCACCAAAAGCCGCAGTCAGAGATAAGTAGAGAAACGTCTCCCTTCAACAACCTTCCCCGATGGGCTCAGTCTCGCCAGTGTGTGTAAATAAATATGAGACCTTCAGATTAATAAAATCCTGGTGTGTGAAATAATGGAGATTACAAGAATTTGTTTACTCCTAATGCAACAACCTCAGGTGCCCTTAGTCTGCACCTAAATAATTTAACTATATGAACTACTGGCCACCATCCTGTATAACGCAGGTGGCCCAGTAGCGACAAGTTAACTGTTGAGCAATCTCGGTTACATTCGACAATCCCGAGTCGAAGGCTTCCTTTCACTACCTGAGTCGAGCCGAAGACTGCCGAGTTCGTCCGAGTCAAGGCGAAGACAGCTAACCACTGACACAGCCAAAGTCACACAGCTCCCATTATAAATACATTGTGCCAGACTCGCCATATACAACATGTCTCAAAAACATGTGACCAAAGTGTGCCAAGGGATTGCATACATGAAAAGAAGAATTTTCAAATATGAATAATAAAGGCTGTAGAGCCGTAAGTCCGAAAAGCATATTATGTGGGATGTTATGAAAAGTACTTGCTTTAGAGGAACAAACTTTGGTATACGAATTAATTAAACCAATATCTTGGATAAAACTATGTTTCACTGTTTACGAATCAGTTATCCTGAGCCTCGCAGTATATAATACTGGCCAAATATAACATTCCTGTGCTTCATGTACACTATTAGTCCAGTCAAATTAGGGTTTGACCCCCAGATTCAAAACAACAAGCTAAAGACATCACTAGTGTGTTAAGAAACTGCCCCTGTTCATGATTCAAAAAGTCCCAAGAAATCCCATCACTGGTTTTCCATTGTTTTTAATATAAAGTTGGCAATGTTAAATTTTTGTAAGCATTTATTCAAATTATATTGTGGGAATGTTATTAGTCATAGTGACGTGGTATTTTTTATAAACTATTCCCCTTTAAATGGGTTTTCCAAATAAACGAAAATGTCATTTTTAAAATTATAATTTGAAATCCAAAAGATTTCAAAATGTTCTAATACTATGGTTTTCAGAGAAAAAATGTTATGTTTTTTTTAAATACGCCTCATCAGTAGTTATAAATAGTTCCTTTAAAGACAGCATCATCACAGGGACACAGGTACACCGAAGCTTACCAAGCAAATGGTAAACATCATGTTTGCATTCCACTTCGATGGTGGCCATCTTGGCAGCCAGTACGAAAACCATCTGCTCTGGCATTCCATTGCAATGGCGGCCATTTTGTTTTCAAAACTTTCCAACATTTTGGAAGATATTCCAAAATTTTATTTTTTCAAAATTTTCCAAACAATTTCAAAGTTGCAAATATTTCAAAAGTTGTAAATATTTAAAAAGTTTCAAAAATGTATTAAAGGTTTCAAAAGTTTTTTTAATATTTGAAAATTTCAAAAAATTTATTCTTTCGAACATTTCATGGTGGCCATGTTGTTTTCCTACATAGCCTCACGCTGTGGCTCTCTAAGACAACACCCAGACTTTATGACATATCCTCAGGCGGCTCCTAACAGATGCCTGCCACGCCGCCATGACATAGACTTGGGCTACGGGACTTTGCGAGTTTTTTATGACATTTCGAATGGTGCTGTGGTGATATAGCGGATAGAGCACATGTTAAACTTCACGCTCTTGCAGTCACAGGGGAGGGGTGCCACAGTGACAGAGTGGATAGACGCAGCCTCAGGCGTGTCCAAAGAGAAACTCCCGCAATGCCGCCATGACATAGCCTCGGGCATACAGCTCCTTACAGCAATGTTCACCGAGTCGCCATGACATAGCCTGGGGCTACAGGACTTTGCGAGTTTTTATAGAATTTCGACGGGATCCACAGTGATGCAGTGGATAGAGCACATGTTAAAAAATCATGCTATTGCAATCACAGGGGAGGGGTGCCGCGGTGGTAGAGTGGATGATGTAACATCAGGCGGCTCCCAACCGAGATGCCTACATGTCCCTTCAAAAATGCCCATATCTGCAGGCAACGCATGATTTAGGGAAATATGTTACAAATATTGTTACGCCTCCAGGTGGTGTCCCCGAGAAATAGCTTGGGCAAGGAGTATTTAAAATTTTTTTGTTTTTAAATCATTTCCGTTATATAGCACCAGACCCTGGCGGCTTCCTTGAGAAATAACTTGGTCAAGAAGTATTTCAAAAACACTCTGTTTTCCATTATATAGCCCCAGGCCCTGGTGGTGTCCTCAAGAAAATGCTGGTTTTGTAATAATGCATCAAAACTCACACACATACAGACTTGGGCAATGCCGGAGAAGTAGTATTTCAAAAATCATGTTTAAATAATCTTTCATATTCCGTTATAGCCGTAGGCTGTAGCAGGCGTCCTCGAGAAATGCCGGTTTCGAAAACACATATAGGCTTGGGCCAGACAGGAGAAGTAGTAGTATTAAAAAAAACTTTTGTTTTTAAATAATAATAATAGTTCATATTCCATTATAGCCCCAGATCCATGCGCGACCCCTGTCTCGTCGAGAGAAATACATTTAAATGTTTTTACCATCACTCCCTCTGGCATGAGCGGTGGAAATATATTTTTAAAAAATAAGGATAAATATTAATAGTAGCCAGGCGGTGTGTGTGTGCGAGGAAAAAATGTGCTGTACAGTCAGTCAGTATGCAAAAGAAGTCATGCACATACTTACATACACATGCACGCGCGCATCCACTTCCAAGACCAAAGTGGTAGGCTGCATCACACACACACCCGGCCTCTCTCTCCATCATTCCAAAAAAAAAAATTGTAACTAAGTATTTGAGGATTTGCCGATTTACACACATGCATCACCTACCTTCATCTACCTGGTGCAGCGTTGTCCTATCACCTACCATCTGCTTATCATAACCACACAGATGGGTCCCGGGCTGTACACTATTCCTTTGACACGATATGTATATATTGGTAACGTCACAAGTATAGTGTACAGGCGGGTTCCAATGCTACAGAAAGTGGACTAAAATGCGAGCGTTTTGACAATGGGGAAAAAATATTAAATTAGAGAAGAGCACTATAGTGTGATACCAACACAGTGTGAGGGTGGGACAATATATAGTAGTCACATGCTTGACACTATGCAGTATGGTGGATAAAACACACACAAACATGACAAATTGATATTGAATATAGTATACAAGAAATAATAATAGTAACATGCGTGATAATTGGAATTGACAGTCGGTGCAGTATGGCAGAAACCACACATACACTGTAAATATATATAAAGTAGTTTGTAATACTGTATCTCGGTGAACATACACATGCTTGACAAGATGACGGAGAATAAAACAGTAACTACACAATACGTTGGAAACAAACGGACGTGCCAATGTGATGAACACCTCGCTAGGACAGCGTGAAACAAGAGATAGTTGTAGTCACATACGTGACAATATATATCAGTAGCATGAACATCTCGTTAGGACAGCATGATTGAAACAAGAGATAGTTGTAGTCACATACATGACAATATATCAGTAGCATGAGCTATAGAATAATGGGGGCCGTACAAATGAACGTCAAGCTGAAGTTGTTGACAAACGTACACTTACATACGTAAAAAATTAGCATGTTATACAGCATGTTTTTGAAAACATACACATGCATGTGGTACACCGTGGCAAGACGACAACTACTTGCATGTGCTCCAGTACACCTCCGAGAAATGAAAACATGTACAGGATGTGCTGGTAACATGCCTGGCAAGTAATATGGATGCTTGCATGCGCTCCAGCGTGTTACCACCCAGTATACCTGGCAAGGAGAAGATTACAACCCTTGCATGAGCTACACTATGCTTAATCAGACTGCGCAGGCCAATAAATATTAGTATACCTGCCAAGCCATCTGGTCTTGCATGGGCTCCAGTATACTGCAGGAAATAATAACTGATAATTTACGTAACAATGTTAGGAATGTACCTCTTGTACGAGCTACAGTAGACTATCAGTCAGCATACCTAACAAGCCTGCAACACACTTGCATGTGCTACAGCATGCTAATCGAGATATATAAATATGGCTACCAACACTCTCAGCAATATACCTGACAAGCGGAATACGAGATGCTTGTACGTGCTCCAGTACAAGCTGGGAGAAAAACACTCTCCGACGACAGACATATATATATAAGAATGTATGGGGCTGACCCAGAGCTGTTTTCTTTTAGGTGTGATAACCATAGGGGACGGTATGAATGGCATCATCCAGGACTTTTCTTTTATCGTCCATCCACGAAAGTGCTAGTTTGTTCGCACGCTCGGTGGAAACTTCGTGGTGGTACAACCTAATACTACCGACCTGTACTCTCATGCTGCGCTGGGCCAAAAGTATATGCCGATAATCGTCAAACGTTATTGTATTCTCTACTACACACTTCTGTATCCCCTTTGCGCACTTCACTAATGTATTCTGGCATCGGTATGCATACAGCTTCGCCCGCAACCCGACAAACTCAACCATATCGTTACCTCCACACTCATCCTTGAATTTGCCAATCACCTTGGCGTTGACTGGAGAATAGCAGGGATGAGTGGGGGGGTAGCCACTGGTTTCGAACTCCAACATGAGCGCTGGGTCTGAGGCGATGTCGCCGTTATAAGTCAGGGCAGCCGATCTCCATCATACAGGAATCAGTATCCATATAAGAGAGACCCACACTGTCCCCATTCCGCGCTCGCATTACATCGTAGTAAAATCGATACATAAGTGTTGTTGACAGGTCGAGTATGGCAAACCCAGCATATATGGGCTTGCCAAACATTACACTCTCTTGGCATAATTTGACCAGGGACAACGATTCACATATATCGTCCAGCATTTGAATGCAGGTTTTGCAATTAATTTCTTCAGCTGATCTTCTCTACACACGAGTTCCATACGCTGTCATTGACGTTTATTCTCCATAAGCTTGCCGTATGCTGCGGTATTCATTAATTTGAAAAAGTCCTTCTCGATGGCGTTCGTGGCTGCCTGACTTTTCGTGTTATTCATGTCTATATATGGCTTTAGCCATGCCTTCTGCAGGAATTGAAGGACACTGTGAACAGCCTTCAGCCGCAACCCATGATCCAATGCTTGCTTCAAATTAACATAATGCACGATATAATGAAGCTTGCTCTCCAGGGTCGTCATGATTTTAGCGTGTTTGGACCCGGGGGGACGCTCGTTCACTGGCAGGAATGGAAGATCAATGTGCTCTTCGTGAAGAGCGTTAGAGTAATCTACATCTACCTTCAGTATGTAACCGACGTCTCCACCGTCCGGCACACTCATGACATCTATATTCATGCTGGTCCATTCGAAACTGCCATATGGGAGTGGCAAGGACATCGCCAACCCATATAAATTATTGGCATCTACATACTGGAGGTAGGTGGATGGCTTGCTGGTATCGTACGTGGCTGGTATATACCTATTGTTGGCCACCACGTGCCTCTTAATACACTGAGCCAACCCCTCCCTGGATACCAGCCTCAATAAACAGGTGGATGTCATAGTCGGTAAGCAACTCTAATTCCACCTACATCTTGCACAAAATCGCATCAAACAAGAACCTGGGAGCACTAACATAGCACACACAGTCAAGATTGTATGTGTGTAGACAGATCCCCTGGAAATTCTCGAAGACGTCGTACAGAATCAACACATCAAGCTGCTTAATTATAAAATTGGCATCATAAATTAAGTTATGGAAGAGTATCGGCAGTCTCTGGGGATGGCAGCGAAGCTTGTTGCAATCATTACAAGCTGCAAGCTGCCCTGATAAAATTGCCGGTAAAATGGTCATGGTCGTGCACCTTTCGGTTGGTGTAGGTGAATACGCCTGAAAAATGGCAGCAGGTAGTGGCTAGCATATAGCCAGCCTGTTCCTCGTGCGTTAGTGTGCACATAGGTTCAGACTGACTGCATATGGCTTTCGCCAGGTGACCAATCCTAACCACCTTTTCCATCAAACGTTTCGACGCACCTTCGCCCATGTAACATATTACACCCGGGCGTAGGCTGGTCGTCTTGGAGGCTGGAATAATTGAATTATCAACTTTACCGTATATGCCATAAAAATAGGGCTCGTGTTTTTGGTACCTATAAGTGTAGGATGCGTCCAGGTTCGGCTGACTCGCTTACACAGGCACCAGCATTGCCTCAAAGTATGCATATACTACGATAGGTACCTTATCACCGTTCTGATAATTCTGGAACTTGAGCACAGGTGGCTTACCATCTGCGGTCAGCTTAGGAATGTCAGTGCAAACAGCTGTATGGTCATTACATTATCGCTTGTGTTCAGCCAGAGTTTCGGCACCCATCAGCCCCATCACATGTGTTTGATTATCATATGCCTTGAAGCAGTGTTTACAGATATCTACATAACCTCAGTGTGACATCACCTGGGAGTGTACCAGTCGCAAGAAATTCGATATGTAACAATAATGCGAGTTCTGGTCTTCCAGAGTGGTGAGTAGCAGAAAATCAAAGTGCTGGGCCAGTTGTGCACCTGTCACCCATATTGGCACTACTTTTGTATTCTCGTCGAGTGCATATATGTTTACGTTGACTCCTGGATTAGCTCTCTCAAACCTAGCTATTTGCTGTAGAGGGGTGGGAAAATCTATGGTTGTAAAGTTGAAGCGTGTCTTCAGGCTGGCGTATTGCTGGTTGATGTGTTCCGGATGTGCCTTTTCTACAAAGCATGTCAGGATTGCCCATTGAAAACACTGCAGGTCAGCATTGTACAGGTTGATAATCGCCGTTTTCTCAGCTAAACCTGCTGGTAAGGGGATGTACAACGAAACTCTAAGGGGGTCAAGCTTATTTATGCGTAACTGGACCAGTTTCTTGGCAGTGAGGGTCGAGCTGTTGCCCTTCCCCATATAGTCAGTCTCTTGGTGACACAACTTGGCAATGGTGGCCGACACTGCCTCCTCTATGTCGGCCACATTAAAAACAGATGTGTTCTTAGTTTTAAATGCACGACGATCCATCTCGTTGCAGTGTGGCACTGGTTTGCCATATACGCACTCGAGAAATAAGTTAAATTTTACAGCCCCCTGGTTCTCGACTTCCTGCTCGAGTTGGCCAATTATATTTCCTCTCATACACTGGAGGTAGCCGCAAATGTCTATGGCCACCCTCAAGGTATTCTCCTCGATGTACGTTTAAATAACGCCGCAGAACGCGCTTTCCACCTTCACGAACCCGTACGAGTTGCCCCTGCCGCTGAACTAAGTGGCAATGGGACCACGGTGTGAGCTACCCTCGCTCGCACGAACTGACGGTGCACAGGACGGCCCAGGTTGCGGGCTTACCACTTGCGCCTGCTTCGCCGGCCAGGAGGTGGTTGTAGCAGTACCAGAATACTTTGAACAATGCGCACGAAGTCTATCGGCTCTGGTAAACTGCCAGCCGATGGCCCCACATTCTAATGGTTGAACAGTGGGATTCGCCCAACAGTCGCATTCATGACGACGGGCATCGCAAGGACGCCCGAAGCCCTCATTGCAAAACATACAGTTGGGCGAGGCAGCCTGTCTGATCACTCCTGTACCCATGGTTCTATGTCCTACAAGATGTTCAGCACATGCGAATTGGCGTCCGCACCGCTCGCACAAATATTGGACAGGCTGCCAGAATGGATTGAGAGCGCAATTGCGCTCGTGTCGCAATCCATTCCGACGATCCGTAAATTCACGGTCACAGAAACCACACTGTAGTGTGGGTCTACATATATAGGGGGATTAGGCAATGCTGCATAGTATGGATGCAATGATGTTGATGATGGTAATGATGAAGAAACGCCAGTATTAATACTGCTAGCTTCCATTTCTCTTGAAACAATAGTTGTGGTGCAGCACAAATACGCCTGCCAGGAGATATCCTATGAAACAAACCCTCCGTTTCTAGGTTAGTTCGTAACAAATGTGTATGTATAACACTTCATATATAAATTACAAAAAGTGTATATATAGAGCAGGGAAAAAAACATGTAAGTGCATTCGCAAGGCCTCGGCCCCAGGAGTGATATGTGTAAAATGCCTAGTAGATGAGTTGAACAAAGGGAGGTATAAACAGTGAAATGATAAGCAACCCCCTAGTCTCGAACCTGGGAGAGAGATATGCATACAAAAACAGTGTGTATGCTAGTTAGAGTGTAAAAGGTATGATATACATCCTCCGAGGCTCGAACCCCAGGAGACACAGATACTAAATGCAGGTTATGAATACTAAATATTTAAAACAATTACACAGACAATTGCTAAATTTGAATGGTCTATGTAACTGATTGTTATAGCCAGCTTACACATTACGTTAAACAAGACAAGTAGCACAGGTAGTTCCTGGTCTGCGACATAGAAATGTACACCATATATACCTGCCTTAGGTAACACATGTCCCTGGCGAGTAGATGTAAACAGTGACTACAACTCAACATGTCGGGAAACATATTCAAATAAAAAAAATTCATAGTAGGTGACATTTAACTTTAATGTTACAGATACATATGTATGTCAGTATTAGAAAAAACTAATTCGACTATTCCATGAGTTTGCTTTTTTTCGTTTTACCGAAACATGCATACTAACTAAGTCACATCCAGGAAAACCTACCAGATAAAAGTCAATTTCCATGTACAACTATGATAGACCAATAGTTGGTTTCCCGCGAGCACTGTAAAATCGTAAAGCAATTTCTGTTTACTAGAAAGACGAAATATTACCAGGCCCACTACATCATGATGTCTGCCAAGTCAGTAAGTTATAATCTCTCGAACATTATTAACATTCAGTGTCAGATCTGAACTAAAAATTAGCATAATGCTAAATCCAAAAATTTAATTTGATGGTAGGTATTAAAACATTCACGAAAGTCAATACATATGTTAAATTTAACGCTTGAAGTCGTAAAAGAGTCAGCTGCACATTGTAGTTCTCTTACCTACATTATATAAAAATTGAGATTTATGTCTACTCACCAACACAATGCAGATGAAGACTTACCCAAATTGAAGCGTGATATTGTTTAGAGTAGCAGCAGATGCCTGCGAGCTGATGTGGTGGTGACCATGGATGCATATAGCTACGCGAGGAGCACAGCAGCCAGACTAGATGATGTGCCTGCACGTGTATATAGATACACACGAGGTCAGGGCAGTTGTTAGCACAATGTCTACGTAACTTTGGCCATGTATAGCACCCACATGTAGAGCTCAGAGGTCAGACAACAAGTGAGGGTGTAGAAATCTACGAGGGGGTATGTATACTCCTTCCACAATAGAGAAACGTACAATAGAGTTTTTAGAAACTCGTCAAAAAGTGATGTCACTATTTGCCCCCGAACGTTCGCAGGTGTCATCTCCAGTGCAATTAAGACTATTCAAATAATATATATCTCAGCAATATGCACACTCTATCTAATTGTACATGAACTAAAATGTATGTCAGCATACTTGTCATTACCACTTACCTATATGGAAAACAGTAACATATAAGTAATTGATCTCTTTAACATACAACTAACTAGGTCTTCAAACACATTGTGTGTAAAATGATTTGATTTATATATATATATAATGTAAGTTATATGTGTTTAACATGACTTGCTCCATTTTAATATGTTAGCAGCGTTGAATTAAAAAAAAACAGGATTGTGTGTGTGTATTGTTTGTGGTTAATGTGCTTTCAATATACTAACACGTCTTTTTTAGTTTGTTCGGGTTTTTTTTGACATCTCTTCACCCAGAAATAAGAACACACACAGAGTTTCAGAACACACACACACACACACACATATATAATGTCACATAACTAATACATTAATTATATTGTTTTATTATACACCATAATGTACACACATAGTCTCATAAGAAGTATTCAAATTTATTTTTCAATTAAGTAATACAAAACATAAGATATCTATATTAGAGCAAGTTGGTTTAAAAAAACACATAAAAAATTATACATAGATATATACATATTTCTTTTTTTTTTCAATTAATACAAAAACGTGAGATAACCCTACTATCCCAAGAAATGAATATTCACACATTAACAACAGTAATTATGAATTAATTTCAATTTTAAAAACCCACAAGTACTATACAAATATTCTTATACGAAATATACAATTGGCTTTTCAATTAAAAAACATAGAAAGTAAGCTACACAAATGCATATTGACACAATCAAAATACAATGGTGGTGCTGGTGACAACCGGCAGCTGGGCGATGCCTTCGGTGATGTCAGCGTCGGCAGCAGCAGCAGTGTTGACAGGAACTTGAGACTCTGGTAGCATCACACAGTCGGGAAGGTGAACACGAATTGCATCGTGCAACATAGCATGTGTTTCCACCTCGTCCGCACCACAAGGCAAGGGAGTGTCTGTTCGCTTATTTTGAACAACACACCTCCCCAGTACATTACAGTCTATCATTTGCTGGTATCGCTCGTATGATGTAGGATTGTGGACAAGCAGCCAATGCGCTATGCCGTCACACTGTTCACTGTACGTTCTCGCCTCTGTGGTGGTGGTGGTGGTGGTGGTGGTATCTCCAGCAGCAAGTTCATAGGTAAAGGCACTGTCACCAGGCATCACACTGCAGTAGGTTGTCTCTGGACGAAACTGTACGCTCACATTGACTTCACTGAAGTCGACTGGTGGGAAAACACATAGTTTATATAGCATCTACTCTGTGTCGACATTACTTGAGAGCTTTGACCAATAGCAGTAGAAGGCATGCAATAAGATCGTCAACAACCTGACAGTATTTGCACTTGCTGTGACATGTCAGTTCGCCCTTGGCCATCGTGCTGTCTTCACTCTTCATGATGTAGAAATAGTTTTTATGCTTCACTTATATACATTTCACAGGTTGGGGGAAGCTTCCCCATACACACATTCATGAAGCAATTGTAATTGAAGACATGTACGTGCATTAAGCACTTGCAAATGTTTTTCAATTGAAGACACAACATACATTAGCAGAGCAGGGTAGAATCAATTTGCTACCATAGTCTACCAGTGTGGTCGTATGTATGTGGCCTGTACACTCTTCGGTCCAGCAGTAGGTTGCGCCGGTATCCATGTCTCGCAGGATATAGTTCAATTTCCTGCTCTCATGACGAAGTTCGGTAATATCTTCAATGTCGACACATGTTGCGAGCATACGCCCATTTGCAGGCAGCTCACTGTTTTGCCGGAGATTGAAGACGGCACACTGTTCGCACTTGTAGCAGGGTAGAATGTCCCAGTGGAAGTTACCTCGGGTGTCGTGATATTCCCACAAATGGTTTTCACAGTCACATATCTGCACTTGCTCGTGTCCAAGCTCTGGTTTAAAAACCACTCTTCTATAAACAATAAAGTGGCTCACGTACAAGTTCACATATTCCGGCAGAAATGTAACACAGTCACATATGTCAATGATATTACACATGGCTGATGATAGTTCTCTTCTGAACGATACACAAATGTCTACTGTGGCTAGTTCTAACACTTGTCCCTTCTTATATTGCGGCCAAATACGTCTAACATGTTAACTGCGAACACATTGCCTTCCACGTAACTGTTCCTCGATGCATGCACATTGTATGGCACTCACCCGTACAAAACTCTGTCCAGCAGGTAATTACATTGTCTGTGTTAGCCTCGCATAGTTAATACGCAATTTCACAAGGAAACCAAACCTGACATATATAGTCTTCGCCTGCTAGTGTTAACATTGTACGGAGTGAACAAGGTAGCTTCATTTCAGGTCTCAGGTAATGTACCGCACATAAAAATATATTACATGGTACTGAGCGAATACAGTTCTCGTCGCTTCGGTGCACCCAGTGTTCAAGTCCGTTACAGCATTCTACCTCTGGGGGGCTGCCCAGGAGGTTTGAAGTGAACTCGCCTGTATCCTACCGTAACTTCGCCCATGTACATGACTAGCAGATTGAATGTTATGTACATGACTGAATACTAGGAAAGCATCTTGCTTCCACATTTACGAAACAGATAAAAAAGTGGCGAATTGAAAACTATGTACATGTCAGAATATATATATAAATGGTAGAAGAGTCTTCCACATTTATGAAAATTCAACAGCATGCATTGACCTACCATTGTCAATTGGCTTAATGCCCGCATAGTTAAACCTAACTGTAGACAAATTAAGCCTGGTCATATCTGCGCCAGTGATGAGTTGAACGTACCGAGTAGGCAGCCTGATGCGAAACTCTTCATCTAACATGCAGGTTACACCCTTGCCGTATGCGGTCTCGGTCCTCCAGAAATCAGATGTGATGTACAGCTTCCCGATGACGAAGTCTGGCAGAGACTTATACTGTTCTATCGCGTTAAGGTTGGCCATTATACCTTCCATTGCTGATACAGGATCAGTACTATAGTTTCCAGCATCACAGGCCAACCTATTTATAGTGGACGTGGTGTTGTTTTTGAAAAGAATTTGACCCTCGCAGCAGGCCTCCCCCCTCCACCTTCTTAACAACATAGCATTCAGGCAAGGACACACGAGGCCACGACTGCACTCGGCACACACATGGACAATGTTTTTTACATAATGTTCTCTCAACTTTCTAAACGAAGGACATCCAGCTTCCTTTCGGAGATCACAGAGTTTTATTTTCGTGGCACAATATATGCTTAAACGTCGCTTCTGCTCCGGCCCGGCTACGAAGACTGTCTCACTCTCATTTAACATTGAGGTAAGTACATCGCGCACTTTATCATAGTCTACATCACCCACACTCCAATTGAGACCGTGATAGTATTGTTCAAGCCATATATTTGTTACTTTGCTTTTCATGTCGAGTTCTTGCAATGGAAATGGTGGTAGGAATGCACTTGTTTCTATGCGCCCATCAATGTAAGCTACACAGATACATTTAATAATGAACCTGCATTGTGAGGCGAATTCTTGAAAGTTCATGTACATTATGATGGTCGGGGAGTGAATGAAGTATAGTCAGCACTTACGTTAGTACTTTAACTAGCCTGTCTCGTACATTTTATGTGACTAGTCTGTCGTGAAGTATTAACGCGTAGGCCTGAGTGAAGGCTGGAAAATTCTCTGTGGAGGTTATTTCAATCCTACGGTCCACCACGCCCGATTTAATTCTATCATTCTGTTTACTAACGTCAAATACCAGTAGGGGCGCTTTGTTCATAAATGTGTTAGTTCAAGTGTAGGGGCCTGCATTTGTTCATAGTATGGCCTCTGGAAGTCTGCGTACATTTGATATGGGAATATATACGTGCCGTTTGTGAGATAAATGTTTAAATCGCCATATGAGTAAGCCTCTGAGTTTAAGAAAATTTTAATGTTCTTAATATTTACGTGGTCGAATTTCGAACAGTCGGTATTGATGGCATTTCGTCTGCCTGTCTGAAATGCAACAACTATATATATAGGTTTTCCATTTGTGAAACTAGTTTTAACATTCCAATTTATGCTCGTGGAGGCTGGAATACTTGGGTGCGTCTCTAAACTCCATGTACGAAACACAATATCTATGTTCCTTTCTTTTCAACATATTTCAATAATTTTACATGTTCAGACTTGTTAACCTTCACATGAGGCAGTAACAAGTCAATAGATCGTATTGAGAGCGTTGCGGCTTCCGGTACCACGCCAGTGTCCTGGAGCGCATTCACTTGCATGTTAACCATGAGAATAACTAACTCTTGTTTTAAATTAATAATTTCATGCTTGTAATCTTCCGCGAACCCCAACAGCATAGCTAGTGGAATACATACTTCAAATTTGCCGTTGGCATAGACAGGAACCTTACAGTCCTCTTCCTTCGATTCCCCAGCCCGCCATTTTGGTGGCCAGCAATTGATTATGTGTTAATGATAGATAGTTGTTTATGGTGGTCGTGATTCCAACATATCGCATCGCATCTACCTCGCACCCGTTCAGCTCATACGCGATTCTACTTATGATGTGATTTATGCTGTTTCTATTGATTTTAGTCGTCGCAGGAAGAGTATTACCTGGCTTTGTCAGTGTTCCCCGGAATCGCAAGTAATAATTACACAGGGCTATATATATATCTTGGTTTTTCACCGGGATCCAGACCTCGGACGAGGGTACGTACGGATCTGGCAGATAGGGAGAGTAAGTGTGGATTTCAGCCTTGGTGGTCACATCTTTAAACCCTGCTGGCTCTGCCACATTTAAAATTTCCATGTCCAGACTTGAGTGTTAGTCCCAATCTTCTAAGGAAACGGGCATTTTCAGATGTTAGCGCTCTGTGTACTCGACTTGTACTGACTTTAGATTTGGTACCATAAGCGACTTTTATTGATTTTGTATGCTTAAATTTCAATCCCATCTTTCCTCAAATGCAAACGTACCCTTATCTCCTCGCCTCGAAAATTAATCAAACGACTTTCTTGGTCTTCTATAGAGACAATGATTTCCTGTATGTTCTCCATCATGACCAGAACATAAATGGGTGTTTTCGGTACATTAACAAGCTTAAATCCGGGTGGCACCATCGATGAAAATTCGTGAAGTGTCTGGCTAGGCTTGCCGTTGAGATACGACCCTCTAACCAATTTGCAGTTTATTCTTATGACATTCACGGGAAAAATAAATACCAGTAGGGTAGATTTGTGTGTTTTATTAGCATTGTATTTTACACACTCAAACCCGAGCATTGAGGCGAGAGTATCGCTTTGCGTGAAGTATATCTGCATACTACAAAACATCTCGCTGTGCAGGGTATTTGCATTACCGTGGAGAACTAACATAGCATCCTGTCCCAGCTCCCATTCAAGGTATTCACCTATGTCTTCAATCTCATACGAACCTGTGGGTATATGCACCTCCCCTCTCTTACCCTGTCCCTTAACATAACGAAACATAATATTATGTTCATGTATGTTCGGTACCGAGAAGTAAGTTTGAAAATCTATCACCACCACAGACCACACATCCTTCAGGGCGATTTGGGGGAAGTGCACAGAATGCAATTCCGAACTATTGCCCAACACGATCAGGGTTACAGACATGAGTCCAGCCTACAACTAGTGCCTCAGCATTAAGTACCTATCTTGTAAGGAATCTGAGACAAAGGTGTTCACAGCTCCATTCTCGCGGCTGTTGCTCTGGTCCATGATTATAACATATTCGTGCCCCTCTAAAATACATTTGCAGTTCTGGCGGGGCCCTTAAGTTTCTAAAACTATCAAAGTAGTGGACTGTATTGTTATAATTTTTATATGCTGTCCAATGAGGTCCTGGGCCAGTGCTTCTATCCAGGTTTACTATTGCACACTCGACCCGCCGTGCACAGCATGGTAGTCGATCGCACATAAACATGTCTTGGAAAAACTTATTTTAATTTTCTCGCGTATATTTACATATTTCAAAGTTGGTTAGCGGGTGGGCAGGCAGCCCCCTTAAAATCGCCTCGTTATTTTGCACCGATGCATTCTCTTTCTGTCTCCTCCCCCTGCTACTGGCCTGTAGGGACACAGGTACAGCCCTTGCCCATTTTTTGCACCTCTGGCAAGCGCCTCCATGTTCCTATTATGTCTCAAAGTCTCCATTAACCATTTGTTTTCCTCTTTGGCCGTATTAATGGCCCTGGCAATACCACTGGCACCTCCGATTAGGCTACCTAGAACTCCAAGAGCTGGTAAAATGAATGGTAAAATCCTACCGCGCCTCCGTACTACTCTATGTGGTTTCCTGCCAGTGCGTTTCTTTTTCGTCCTTCCAAATTTCAATCCCATACTCCCTCTTAACCTTAGTCTTCATTATCTTGGACACCCCCCCCCCCCNCGCCGTGCTTGGACTTGGAAGAACCGACTATTGACTTGCTTTATCCGCGAGAATTGTATCGGTCGCATGTCTATCTTCTAACTTATTACTTGTCGCGTAAGCAATATCGTGTTCCTTGCAAGAATCATCTAACTCATTAATAGGTACATCACCTCACTTTAATCTTCACTCTAGATGTGCCAGGACAGCAATACTTATAACCTGGAATATGTGCTTCGAAGAGATATTTATTTATTGGTGTATTTACCAGCCCTGGTCCTCTCTAGCTCTTGCTTCCACGGTGAATTAAAACATACTAACACGTAAATTGATTGGTTTAATGGTTTTATATGTTTTTTGGTAGGCCAGGGCTTCGAGCCTGGATGTTATTTGTAAAATGTGCCTGTCATGAATAATGTTTTCCAGGTCTGTTGCTAGGAATAACACACACAGCAAAGTTTTAATTTTCTTGGCAAGAAGGCCTTCCCCCCGAGGCACCTCTTTACCGTCAACACTTTTTTTCGGTGGCCTCCCAAGGCCGTGCGCCTGTGACGACGAAAACAAGTCGTTTTCCTGCGCGGCCCTCGGTATGCACTGATGATGAAATGCTTTTGCGAAACCGGTAAGCATTGGAGCACTCGAGAATGCTATACAAGTCATTGTATGAGATTAATATTAGTTATACCACACACTTTCATAGACATATATATTTATATAATGCATCGGTTAGTTCCGTCTTTAAGATCCAGCTATTATACCTGGGGTGAAAGCTTATCCACTTGACGAATATACTATTTTCTTGGCGGTGTAAATTTTTTCCACCAAATAAGTGTGTGGAAACTGTGTTTGTAAAATCTCCTGTTCGTAGAATCCACCTTTCAGCCTCTCGCCATTCATATCGACAAGTTTATAGGTCCGAGGTATGTAATGATGAAGCTTGACAACTCGGTATATTTCTGGGGGCCAATTAGGCGTGTAAGATTTCGCAAATTGTGATTTTATAGGTGAAATGCGGACATAGTCTCCCACCTTTACCTTCGCCTTCCACCTATCTATTATCTTATCGTTTTTAAACACAGTCTCCTGCAAATAATCGTCTTTAACGTCCACCAGGCGCATACAAATTGTCTTATGTTCTCTACTATTGTATTTGGAAATTAGATGAGGTAGAATATCTAGCCACTCATATCTTACTCGTTCTGAGAACTCATGCCACATAGCGGTGTTTAATGTCCGGTTAAATCGCTCCACAATAGAAGCTTTCTTGTCCCCGTGAGTGCTGTAGTGATTAATTTTATTCACGTCCATTAATGAACGGAGGGCCTTATTGTAGAATTCCTTGCCTAAATCAGTATGCATATTTTTAGGTGCTCCCTTATCGCGTAAAACCGTTTTCATCACGGTAGCAACGTCCACCCCGCTTTTCCGGCGAACTGGGACGGCCCATGCGTATTTGCTAAAACAATTAATTACAGTTAGCATGTATATATAGCCCTTAATAACACAAGCATACGGAATCATTTCCACCAGGTCCACTTGATACAAATTGTTAAGTCCAAAGACAATTACTCTCCTTCGCCAGAAATTTCTTCATGCTGGTGGAGCAGCTCAGCTGCAATCACTGCACGAGACATTTTATTTTCAGTACACATATCCGCCTTCATGTAATTCTTCCACAATATTCACTTTCTCATTCGTGTGTGAATGATTACCTGGCTGTTGAGACACCACGAGTAGACATAGGTATGTGACAAGCTCATTTACATCATCCCAATACACATACTCGAGTTGACTGCCTCCATCAAGCTTCGAAGCCAGTCCTGAGCCGCTAGCTAGGCCTACGTCTGGAAACAACTCTGCAACAATGTCGAATTTCGGGTGTGACTCATCCTCATATATGTTGGAGGTTATGTTATTATCAGTTAATTGCACGCTCGTGTAACTAAGTAGTTTTTTGTATTGGTGAAGTGCTTCTCTCGTGAACTCACCAGGTCTGCATTTGAATAACAGCTCGTAGAGGCCTGGAGACGTGCATATTGCTTCATTGTCAAACTGTGTATAATCATTGGGTAGAACAAATATTTGCTTCTTCCCCAAATACCATTTCTTATTCCTCCTATAAACACTGTAAATCCCGTAATTAAAACGAGTCGTATAAGAAGTGAGTAATTACGGACAGTGGTCGAGCGCGAGTGAGAACTGTCTTTTTTCTTACGTTTCCATTCAGCCAAATATACATCATCATCGTCGTCGACCTCCGGAAGTGGCTTTAGTTCGATGTCCAGGTCAGTCTTCACGTTCCTGACAGGGGGAGCAGTTTGCCTCTGTAAACTATCCATCCAGGATGTGAGTGGTCGGAAGGCTTCTTCCGGTACGGCATCACGCTCCATATGTGCTCGCTTGGCTTGTAGGTACTTATCACGCACACTTGCAATGACATGGCATAAATCCTCGATGGCAGCAGACATTATACTAAAAATAAAAGTGAAATGTTTGTACTATATATATATTAGAAAATGGCTCTACCCTTAATAAGATTGATAATTTTATCTTCGAATGTATTAAGTTTCTGGAGGACCGCAGTATGCATGTGCTCGCAATGCATCCATTTTTCATCGTCCGTGCACAAATCATTTAAATAACGAACAATCCTGTTGCAGATAAGTTCCTCAATATCCGAAAGTCCTGTACTCAAAGTTCAGTTATGGCTATTCAGTTCTTCGGGCATATTTGTAATAAGTTCATTAGTCATACCTTCGAATATCGAGCTGAGTTTTGTTTCTATGTAACCTACACTCTCCAGCTGTGTACGTAATGTATTTAGCATAGCCGAACCTGCGCCTGATGCATTAAGGTGATCGACTATTTTCGCGGAAGGGATTGCAAAATCCTCAATGTCGTACTGCTCGAGCTTTGTCTCAAATGCTGTGAGCTTGGCTTCCACCCCACTCAGCTTGCTTGCACTCTCATTATCTATATGTATATTATAACTCAAAGTCGCAGCGAGGGTCGTAAGAGACCTACATTCAACACGTTCGCCCAAATCTACAAGCTGTGCTTTTACGGCAGGCAACTTGCTTCCCACTATGCTTCGCATATTATTGGTTAAAGTCTGAAAATGTTAAGTCTCTGTAAGAGACAACATGCTGATGGCATCGAGGTTCGATTCAAACTTCTTACTTAATACATCCAGCGTGGTGTCACTCACAGTCATGTAATTAAGTTGACTGTTTAGTTTAGCAACAAGACCGCTAACTTGCGCACCTAAATCGTTAATTTTCTTCTCCATATCTGAAATCGTACCACCTTATGTGCCGAGTTTCTTTACATCATCGGAAAATTTGAGCAGCTTGGGCATCGAGCTTGGTAGATAGTGCATTCGTGTTGGCGAACAGACGGCCTTCCATGGCGATGAGGTTCGAATCCAACTTCTTATATATTGTTGTTAACTCACCATCGGTGTTTGCATTAAGGTACCTGTCTAGTTTCATGGTGAGACCTGCTAGAACTCTTGCGATTACTTGCTCTCCCACATCAGTGATTTTATTCTCCACAGCTGAAATTCTACCCCCTAATGCATTCAGTTTCAGTATGTCTTCAGATAATTTGTGAAGCTGGGCCTCCATTTTGGTAGACAGTATGTTCGTGTTGCTGGACAGCCTACCTTCCACCGCTTTGAGTGCATCCCTGATAGTAAACACAGTCAGTTGAGACACATTTTCGATTAATGTACCGAGCCGCAAATCCATGTTTGTAGTTAGTATATTGTTATCGAAGAGGCGGCCTTCCACAGTAGCGAGCTTCCCACCCAATGCAGATAGTTTTTTAATGTCTTTGGTCAATGGGCGTAATTCACTTGTCATGCTCTTATGAAGTCTGCTGGCTATGTGCTCCCCACACCACTGAGCGCTGTCTCTAAAGCGGTGATTCGCGTCATACCTGTTAATAATGTGCACAGATGCATCTCAATACTGGTTTGTAGTGCCGCCACTGGATGCAACGCTTCCGAGGTAACACTGTGGACAAAAGATACATTTGAGTCATTACCGTCATATTTTGCGCCTCCTAGATTCTTGGCTCATTTCCCTCCAAAACGAGAGTTCCAATCGATATTAGATATAATACAGCTTTCCGGCGCCTGCTTCAGACCGTGTTGGCCAAACTTGGATACTGAGTAGCTCATACTTCACTGATGATCTATAATGAACTGATAAAAAAACCGTATGGTACCATCTCTTATCACATAGAAAATCTGTTGCTATTACTAGGAATCCTTGAGGTCCGCACCAGCAATGCAAACACATTTCTTTAAATCTATCGAATGTCATATCGGTATTAACATGGTGTAAACTCAGGTTGTCCATACGAAATAGGACTAGGAAATTAGCATTGGGTTGTAAAAGCTGTTAAGGCATTTGTGAATATGTTTGACATAAGTAAATAGAATCCACTGCTACATGGCGTCCCATGCTGAAATATTGCTGTGTTATCGCCTGTTTCTCACACACTATGTCATCGAAAATAAACACAGAGTTCGGAAAGGCTTCGCTTGGCTGCACGACCGCATCATTATCACTAAATGGACAATAACAAAGTCTGGCAATGGCTTGCAGTATTTACGATAGCTGTAAGTACTTTGGCTATTGAAGCAATTTCGAGTATAGGTAAATGTTTTCGAACCGAAGATAGCTAGGTTCCTCTAGGATGCTGACAAGCACATATGTCTTACCGCAATTGCTCGGTCCTGCTATTATGCCTCGTATGGTGCCCATTAATAACTTTCTATGATGTAATGTAAATACATTCGTTTCATCTTCGTCAACGTCACTGATACGGACAGGAAGCGTGGTTGACTGTGGCATGATCTCCATCGGACTGATATGCAAAAATCTGTTAGTCCACAATATTTATGTAAGTTTTTTTTATCATTCGAGACTCGGGATGTTCCCTGTTATGTAAAATCCTCAAATACGAAGTAACAATTTTTTTTGAATGATGGAGAGAGAGGCCGAGTGTGTGTGATGCAGCCTTCCACTTTGATCTTGGAAGTGGACGCGTGCATGCACGCATATGTAAGTATGTGCAACACTTATTTTGTGTACTGACTGAGCATACAGCACATTTTTTTCTCGCACACACACCGCCTGTCTACAATTAATATTTATCCTAACTCTTTGAAATATATTTCCATCGCTCACACCATTGGGGGTTATGGTAAAAACATTTAAACATATTTCTGTCGACAAGATGCGGGGTCAATCTGGGGCCAGGGCTATAATGGAATATGAACGATTATTATTATTTAAACACACAAGTTTTTTTTAAAAACTACTACTTCTCCTGCGTGGCCCAAGCCTATATGTGTTTTCGAAACCACAATTTCTCGAGGACGCCGGCTACAGCCTGCGGCTATAATGTAATATGAAAGATTATTTAAACTTGTTTTTGAAATACTACTTCCCCCTCATTGCCCAAGTCTATATTTGTGTGTTGATGCATCTTTACGAAACCAGCATTTTCTCGAGGACACTGCCAAGGCCTGGGGCTATATAATGGAAAACAAAGTGTTTTTGAAATACTTCTTGTCCAAGTTATTTCTCGAGGATGCCACCAGGGCCTGGTGCTATATAATGGAAATTATTAAAAAACAAAAAATTTTGAAATATTTCTTGCCAGAGCTATTTCTCGAGGACACTGCCTGTAACATATTTCCCACAATCATGCATGGCCTGTGGCTATGAGCATTTTTTAAGGGACATGTAGGCATCTCTGTTGGGAGCCGCCTGAGGCTACATCTATCCACTCTGCCACCATAGCACCCCTCCCCTGTGATTGCAAGAGCATTAATTTTTACATGCGCTCTATCTACTATGTCACTGCAGCCCTCTTCGAAATTCTAAAAAACTCGCATAGTACCGTAGCCTCATGCTATGTCATGGAGGGCATTGCTTGAAGGAGCCGTATGCCCGAGGCTATGTCATGGCGGTGTGACAGGCATCTCTCTTGGGACACGCCGAGGCTGCGCCTATCCACTCTGCTATGGCAGCACCCCTCCCCTGTGATTGCAAGAGTGTGAAGTTTAACATGTGATCTATCCACTACGTCACCGCTGCCCCATTCGAAATGTAAAAAAAAGCTCGCTTGTCCCGTAACCCGAGGCTATGTCATGGCGGATGTCTCTGCTGGAGACGGCAGCCCGAGGCTAGTTCATGGCGGCATGGCAGGCATCTGTTGGGAGCTGCCTGAGGTCATAAAATCTAGGCATTGTCTTAGGGAGCCACAGCCTGAGACTATGTAGGAAAACATGGCCACCATGGAATGTGCGAGATAAATTTTTTTTGAACTTTTGTAATGTTAATAAAATTTTTAAAATATTTAATAATTTATTTTTAAACTTTTGAATTATTTAATAAAATGTTTTTAACTTTTAAAATATTTGCATATTTGGAAAATTTTGGAAATTTTGGAAACTAAATGGCTGACATCGCAATGGAATGCGAGAGCAGGCGGTTTTCGCACTGGCTGCCAAGATGGCTGCTGTCTAAGTGGAATGCAAACACATTATGTTTACCATTTGCTTGGTAAGCTTCGGTGTCCCTGTGTCCCTGTCATGACGTTGTCTTTAAAGGAACTATTTATATCTACTCTCAGCTATGCATTAATTCAAAAATGTTCCAAACAAAAGTTGTAGAGCATAAAAAATGCTTACAATAACAAGCACTCAAGTACCCAAGCAGAAAAATACCAGTCGTCGATACAGTTGTTTTTCGTAGCTGGCGCACATGGCTGAGTGAACAGCAATGTAACAATATAGATAATAAATTTATAAGTTTTCAGAGTCACAAGGTCATATGGTTTTTCTGATATTTTAACACTTGTATATGTATATATAATAAATATACAACGATACAAAGAAGACATCTGGAGAATAGAAAGATGTACCTCTAAATAATGTAGTGGTGCTCCTTGGATGGCTTGTAGCATCAATCTTTCCGCACAAAGACATTCGATACTTTTTAAGTAATGCTTGTTTTTTTATTTTGTACCTAGACTTTTCGAGAAAAATAAAATTGAATAAATTAAAAATTGTCTCCCCTTCACTGACTTATTATTTGTTCAGTGGCAAAATATGTGCTATGGTGATGACCCATCACATGCATCATCACATTCATGTTGATTGTCACTTTAATAAATTTCGATGTCACTATAAAGATTGTCATATATCTGCTCGTCATCCTGTGTTGGTTCACTGTTGCCACAACCACAACCACTGCAATAACCACAAATTTTGAAGCATAGTAATTCACTTATCCGGCACTCACAATTCCGTTCACATCCTGACTTGCAATTGTGTGTAATTAGTTGTAAAATTTGTTGGGCAGCTGTTTCCTTAAGTGTTGGAACAGGCATAAGGTAACAATTGTCAACATTCCAACCATATTCGGTAGGTGGAAGACCGACACTTCGCCACTGCTGCACTTGGTGAAACACATGAAGTGAGTGTTGCTTGGCTGATGCAGATGGTGGAAGGGCAGCTAAGTTGAAATATGCATTGACACGTTTGCTTCTAAATGGTTTTTCAGTATGT
Source organism: Clitarchus hookeri (assembly GCA_002778355.1). Lineage (NCBI taxonomy): Eukaryota > Metazoa > Arthropoda > Insecta > Phasmatodea > Phasmatidae > Clitarchus > Clitarchus hookeri. Next base: position 1,241,262 of record NQII01000683.1, on the reverse strand, counting down.
CCGTTATCTGGTCATGTACAAATTGCTGCTTGGCTTATCTCCATACATAGTCTTCTCCTACCATAGAGACCTCTTCCACTGGTGACACTAAGCAGTTGTATACTTCCATTCTTTCGCGAAGAGCAGCATTGCCCTGAAGTTTCTGAACTGCAATTTTTTCCCCTTTCTGAATGGAGCAGAAGTTGTATCACATCCTGTAACTGCACAAAGAAAGATAATATGCCTTGTCCTATCCCCCAAATATTTTTGCAATCCACAGCTGTCGTATACATTATTTAGACTATCCTTTGTACCTGGCTTGGGCATCTAAATGTCCTTTATTTTTTTAGATAATGCAATGAGGATTACAAACAAATATGTATCGTCGCCTTCTATTACGGACTGAAGCCCTGAGTCTATCAGTGAAACTGCTGTAGCAAATATCGTGATGTCAGCATCGGCAGGGGCTTGGTGAACTACTTGATTCTAGTCATACCTTCAGAAGTTCGCAAGATGGGTGCATTCTATGCCTGCTACTTCAAGAGTGATTGATACTCTCCATGATTTCCATGATTTTGTTAAAGTATCATCAGAGCAGCATGTTGAGTTCAGAGAGTCGATGCAGAAACGAGATACAGATGACATGAAGTCTTTGCTGGACTGGTTTAACCCCTTAAGGGACACATTATCTTTTAGTTTCAGGTGTTGCTAAAGAAGACATTTTTGGAGTGAACTGTACTTACAAATTTCTTATAACAACTGATTTTTTAGAGCCTATGAAAGGGTTCGTTATATCCATGCCACAACAACTCACCAATTATGTACTAGTTTGCATGTCAGCAGCAACCAATAGCATTGCCCAGGAAAAGGTGCTTTTCCTATTGGTGCTAACTTCTGGACTTGCAAAGCACCAACCATTATTTTACTTATTCTACAATGTGTCAGGCGTGAACTAATATACTTGGGATAAAATGTTAAGTGGTTAAAATTCACAATACTTTTGCCCACAGGTGGTTTACGAGTTGATAGAACAGTTAACTGTGATGATGCTCGAAACATTGGACTAACATCAACAAAAAAGTTGGCAGGACAGCTTTTTAGTGAAGTACCTTTGGAGAGAAAGGATGCAGTGAAACCTCTGGCTAGTGTTACCAAGGCCATCACTATCCTTAGAGAAACAGTTGTCATCAATCCCAACCAACTTCTCCGTCGCACAGTTTGCACGATTCGGTGCGATGAGGAGTTTACTGAGTACATAAATATCAATTAGCTGCGAATCCACTATCTTTGTTTCATGAAATCTCAATGAGAAATGGGAACAAATAATCTCTAGCTATCATATTCAATACTCTAGAACCTGAGGATGGAACCATTCCTCCAAGCCCTGTGTTTATAATTGATGGTGGCCACCCCCTTCACCAAATTCTTTGGCTCTGCCCGGTAACATTTGGCGAGGTTTACAAACAGAACGTCACTTATGCCCTAAAAAAGTAAAGAAAATCCCATATTGTATTTGGTGGATATGCATTTTTACCAAGCACAAAAAGTACTGAACGGAGCAGACGAAGAGGAAAGTTCAGATTTAAGGATGTCGATGTTGGAGAAAATATTCAGGTATCTTTGCCGTTGCAAAATTTTATCTCAAACTCTAGAAACAAGATAGGAATTATAGAACTTCTGAAGGTACACCTATAATTAAATAGCTGTCAAGTTCATCAAGTCCCTGCAGGCATCATGACATTTGCTATAGCAGCTTCACTGACAGACTCGGGGCTTCAGTCTGTAATAGTAGGTCACGATACAGATTTGCTTCTACTCCTCATTTCACTATCTAAAAAAGAAAAGTATGTTGAGATGCTCAATCCAGGTACAAAGAATAGTGCAGAGAAGGTATACAGCAGCTGTGAAATGCAAACAATTTTGGGGGACGTGTCAAGGCATTTTATCTTTCTTTGTGCAGTTACAGGATGTTATTCAACTTCTGATCCATTCATAAAGGGGCAAAAATTTGCATCTCAGAACTTCTGGGCGAAAACATATATAAAAAAGAAACGATTCTGTGCGGGTACTCGTGATGGGAAACGACAGCTCTAGCCACTGCGGTCCCCCTCTTATACAACATCGTGGAAGAGGTCAGCGTTGCAAACTGGGTCTGGGGTGCTGTGCTGTTTTCGATATGTGTCCAAATCTTCATAATTTCGCAGATTGCAGTAGGCCCTTTGACCTGAGTAATCTCTCCTGTAGCCTGATATATTTTAATTTTTGCATGGGTAATAAACCTCATGTGCGTAAACATGAGTATGTTTGAAATTTTTTCGCGAATTTATGGCTTTTGTGCTTGCATAATACGAGATTTCTTATCTTCGTGGGCATCACGAGAGGCTGATGGAGCGCAATTATGACAGCGAGCATCAGAACTCTTCCTGGGCAGTGGAGGTGCGTGAGGTTTGTCGCAAAAATTAACACTGATAATGGGTGACTTAGCTCATGCTTCTGACCTTTCCAAAATGTATTGTTCGTATGTCTATGATACACTGACAAGCTTGGGCTGAAACATTGCCAATGTGCGTATTCATCTGTGCAGGTAAAGAATGAACTGCGAACGATTTTAGAATCGGTATTCGGCTCTGATATTATGTCACGTACTATGTAATTTAAAAAGTAATATTAGTGAGGTCCTTGGTGTGTGTAAACATAGACGTTTTCTCTGAAGGTGTAAGATTAAGTTCGTTATTGGGAATTTTTTTCTTCCTATTTCTGTAATGGGTAGTCTGTTTTATCTTACCTTAATTTGGTTACATGCGAGAGAGAGAGAGAGGGAGAGATAGAGTGTGTGTATATATATATATATATATATATATATATACTGTCTGCCTGAAAAATGCAAGGAATTGCTGATTCCAAATAAATCTTTGTGCTCAATATAGCGATTTTTTTTAAGTTAATACGTACATACATGCCTGCATTACATGTTACGATTTTATGTTTTTTTTTTGTAGTCCTCGAAACGAGGATGACTCGTGATTCTGAAATCCCGATGTCATGGATTCGATGCAAGAGATCAAGGTTCAACCCACCTTCCTCTTATAATGAAAAGATGTAAATATTTTTTATTCGTGTCTGCTAACTCGATTCTCGTTAAATATTAGTGTGAACTTACATTTTCTAGGTGGCGTCCAAGCTAACAATATAATTTAAGAAATGAAAAGTTTACACCTTTACGAGACGGAGCAAGTTGCTAGGGCAAACGGGGACAAGTAAGGACTCGACCAAGAAATCATCCCGGCATTCACCTAGAGTGATATAAAAAAAAATTATTTCGAACGAGTCAAGTATCGAACACAGGTCCCCCCGAGTATGGGTCTACCCTGGTGTTAACTTGTGCGTGCAGATATAATCCGTGTTTAAAATTATATGAATTAAAGTTGGGGTGTGTGAGAAAACATTATGCTGGAGCGACAAGGCTCCCCACCCCCTCCAACAACAAGAAGCATCCCCTCGGCGCTACAGCGGTCAGTGCGCTAGGGCAAAATCGAATTCAACACCTGGTGCAGTGCGGTTGGACGAGTGCGCGAGCTCATATTACAACAGCACGTGTCTCTCGTTTACTTCTGTAATGGGACCTGTGACCACTTCTTCAGTATGTTTTGTCTTAATACTTTTTTAATGCGTCTATCAGTCACGCCTGCAGTTGGGGTATTTCGGGCTCTGAGTGTGTGTATTTGACGTATGAGAAAGTGGAGAATGTACCATTTTTTCTTATTTCTTAGTTTCACAACATCACAAAGTATCTTTTGTTTCACCAAAATTAATAAAAATTTTCACTTTTTTATACAAAAAAATAACAAAGGTGGAGTTTGAGCCAAAATTTATTTACAAAAAAATTTGTTAATAGAATAGATTTTTTTACATTCGAAAGGGATTAACATAACTTTGAAATCTCATGGCCTCCACAGTGCATTGGCTGCAATATGCGCTAATGTTTTCGCACTTGTGAAGTCTTTCCCAATACATCTCGAGGAGGTTATAGGATGGTGAATAAGAACTGAATAGGAGTGTCTTTGCTGGAATTCATATTGTGGTATAAATCTGCATTATAGAATAGCATCTTGGGAATAAAACAGTGTTTTTTTTCGTGTAATTCGTAAAAAAATAATAACTTTGACACCTGCTGGATTAGAGGTGGTACATTTACATACACATCTTCGCATGTCACTTGTCATTCGACTAAAGTCATGTAGCAGTGTGGTGTGGGACTCTGGATTGGAAGGGTGCGGATGTTTTACCGTGGATCAGATATATCTCTCAAGGGAGAGAGTGCAGAACGAATGTAGGAAAATACAGTAATTTTGTTTGCCGAAGGTTACAATTTTTTAATGATAATTTGTACTAGTGGTGGGTATACATTTAATAGTTTCTTCTCATAGTATATAATTCGTGCCCGCAAAACTTACTATACGTTAATTATTTGCATGTACACTGAAGAGGTAAAAAAACTGGTATAGGTGTGTGTGTATGCAAATAACAGAGGTATGGAACCAATCAGAGTAACGCGATGCGGTCGGCAGCTAGATCGGTTACTTCTGCTACAATGGCAGGTTATCGAGATTTAAATGAGATTGAACGTGGTGTTATAGTCAGCGCACGAGAGATGGGCCATAGCATCTGCGAGGTAGTGATAACATTTGGATGTTCGCGTACGACCATTTCATGAGTGTACCGTGAATATCGGGAATCCGGTAAAACATCACATCTTTGACATCGCTGCTGCCGGAAAAAGATCGTGGACAAACGACGACTGACGAGAATCATTAAACGCGACAGATGTGCAACCCTTTCTCAAATTGGCGCATATTGGATTTGTGGACTGCCCTGCAGGATTCATGGTGGGAATTGCCTCTTGCATACCTTCAGACATTAGTCGAGTCCATGCCACGTAGTCTTGGGNGTGCTCGTGGAGGTCCTACACTATATTAGGCAGTTGTAGCAGTTTTTTTTGGCTCTTCAGTGTATATGTCACTCGATCTGAATTATTCGAACACATTTGGTTAATGCAAACGAAGTGTTACAGTGGCAGCACAGGTACTGAGGTAACGGCTTGCCAAATTATATAGGTCACAAATGTATAAATTAAAAAAAAAACTAAGTTCTAGTAAGGTATTTTAAGAGTTTACATATTCCTCCAGAGACTAGCTGGCCCAAACCGATACTCTAAATTTGAGCATATTTGTAATTTCGCGGGAAAATATATGCGTATTACGTACACGCTTAATAATATCCTACGACCAGATGTAATTAAATATCTGAACTTACCAGTCAGAATGCTAAAAGACGAGGGGCGAGAGAGTGATCTGTATCTGTCGACCTCTGGCATAAGACGAGAAAGTGTGCCGAGGGCCGCAGCCGCCGAACCCTCATTTACCACCGAATGGCCTTGGTGTTGTGAGACCGGGAGGCTTGACTCTCATAACTCACAGGATGTTTGCAAAACAAATGCACCCCGACACATACTCAAATCGTTTGGTCGGCGGCGGGGTTGGGCTCCACATTGGGGAAGCCAATTTAACTGATGCCTCACTGTTGGGAAGCCAATTTAACTTGACGCTACACAGTTGTGCGCCAATTTAACTGATGCGGGCTTATCTAGGCCCCACGTGGGGCGTGACTATTTAACTTGATGTCACGCCACTGTGGAATACAATGTGGCTTATAGGGTCGTAGTTAATTCCTCCAGGCATAGACTATAAGGTGCCTAGAAGGTTGAGGGTATTTCAATAAGGTAGTCTTTTGATGTTTCACTTAACTGGATAATTATATTGTCTCGAGTTTGAACAAAAACAACATACAGCAACACTTCCGAGGTGTGGTACTCTAATTTGGCTACTCGTATTGACTGGAGCGACTTCGGGGTGGAAGGGGGGTTCTCTGGGTGGCGACTTGATACTTAACTACTCTGCTGTTGGTGCTGGTATGATGTCAGCTGGGGATGAGCTCCGGCGATCAGGGCGGCCTTGGAAAAGGCCCGCTTTTGGTGCCGTCTCACTGGACTGCTGTTCTACTGACGTACTGAGGTACTGGTGCTGCCAGGGGTTCGATGTGCCCCCGGCCGCACACTGGCGCGGCTGTTCCCTCTGCGCGGCGATATGCAACTGTTCTGCTCGAAGGTCTACTGATTACCCATTTAACTTCTCTGCATGGTAATAATTGACTGTCCCTCGAACTAACCTCCCGGCTTGGTAATAAAGAACTGTCACCCACCTTCCTGCAAAGAGGTTTATATGCTCCCTAGCTTCCCTCCCTAATTGTCGGCATGTGTCGCCTTGTTGGGGAGGGGGTGAGGTGGTAGGAAGCAGAACAATGCAGCACTTCAAAACACGTGCCCTGGTTCCTGAAGGTTGGGGGAGGGAGGAGGTGGCGCCTTTTCCATAGCTTACTCTGCCAGCTGTTTCTTGGTGCGTATATTTTGACTTCAGGCAAAATACATATGATTATTTTGTGATATCTCGCGTTCAACAGATCTAACGGGCTTGCTAGAGGCATAGAGGGTGAAGGGGGGTGGGAGGGCTACGCATCAGTGACACATGTACGGCTTGGAAGCATGTGGTTGCCTCTGCCTGACCTTTCTCTGCGGGGACGACGACTGCTACGTGTCTCTCTAAGTCCCTACACTGGATATGCTGG
>NQII01000683.1:1217829-1230092 GCA_002778355.1 Clitarchus hookeri | reverse complement strand
TTGTTCTTTGTATTTACAAATGCTTGTTTATTGTAAATTTATTTAATTGAATTTACTTAGTTTAATTTAATTAGCTTCGTTAGCCCCCCAACCCCTACCACAACTGACAATTGTGTCTCTCGACCTGGAAAACGAGCGGTGGTTGGGGATATTTCCCAACTTTCCCGAGTTCCCAAATAACCAGTCTGGGCAGGGCATCCTATATGACAGTTGTCTGTTTACCTGATTTGATTTGAAGTAGTGTGGAGTAGCTAAGGCGTTGTCTCTAGCACTGTGTGCGGACGACTGAAGTGTGCGGGCTAGATCCATGCAGTTTTATTAAATGTGGTAAATCCGTCCCGGAACAATTAGAGAATTCCGAGACGAAAAGGTGCGTGTTATGCGCTTAAATTTTCCATTTTGCTACTATTGGACAGTTTATTGGATTATGTTATTGTATTTGTGTTTATTATAACTTGTTGTTTCAATATAAATTAATTAAAATTGGTGTTGTCCTAAAATATCCTCTGTTTAATTAGGTAGAGTTGCGAGTGCTGTGAGAAGCAACATCTGTTTCTCCTGTAGTGTTTTCAAAGCTTTCGCCTGTGTGATTATGGGCCTAAAGTGGTCCATTAGGGTTACGAAGTGCCTTTCTCGCAGAAAAGCGGCCAGCTCATGTATTTCTGCTAACATAGCCGTATTATCTGTTGTGTTGTCACTTTTCCTGTTTTGTTGTGGTTTTTCCCTTTGCTGTTGCCGTGTGGGTGCTTCTTCCCTGTGTGTGTTTCCCTGTTCAGTATGCCTTTTTTTGTTGTTGAAGGGGAGGGAATTCAGCCTTTGACTGAACGTTTACTCGCGTATTTTCTCGGCTTTCCTGCCTAGTGTCTTGTGTTTCTTTGGCGGGTTTAGGTCCCATCCTTTGTTTGCGTGCCTCAATGTTTTTTTGTATCACTTCGCACTGTTTCCATACAGCCGAGTGTCCTATTTTCTTGCAAAGTGTACATTTCCACTTTGCTTTGTATTTTCCTTTATGGGTGCAGTCTGCCTTTGTGTGCGATCCCGCACACAGAGCGCAGATTGGATTTAGTGTGCAGTATTTCTTAGTGTGGCTCAGTGCACAACACCGCATGCACTGCACCACATCTTCAGCGCGGTGTTTATACAGTTCTTTGCGAACTGAGGTGTAAGGTAGTGTAAGTCTTTTCAATACGTCGAATTTATCGTATTGTTTTACTACATCCCCAAAGACTGCAGGTGCATCAGCTGGTGTTCGGAATTTCCAGATATTAGTTACTGTAAAACTATTTTCCCGAATCTCTTTGTATAAGTCTGGTATGAATGTGTCGTGTGGTAGTCACTTAATGACTACTTTATTTGGCCTTTCGCTTTTCTTGCCGTGTGTGTAAAAGGGTATGCAGATAAGTCGTACGAACTTGCAGAAAGCAAAATGCTTCCCTCTTGTCACAAGTACCTGAAGGTGTTGTTTGTTAGTGACTGTAGTTTTCCTTATGTGTTTTGCTCCTTTGAATTTAAGATTTATGTATGTGAGTTTGTTGGTGTCAGGGATGTACACCGGATTAGCAAGTGATTTTAAAAATGTTTTTTCATGGTTTTTTAACAGTATTAGAGCTGTCGTCGCTATTTTTTCTGAAAAAGAAGAAGATTCTGCACATTCTTCCTCTCTGAGTGGTTTAAAGTTGTTTTTTTTACGTGAATCGCATCACGAGGTTGTGTCTGCCTTCCTATTGGTGCTGTGTGTCGCCTATTGGAGTTGAGCCATTCTAAGTCGTGTTCTGTTGTGTTCGTATTAGCCGAAGAAAGAGAGACAGGAGTCTCCCCCATCCCGTATCGCTTACCTGTAGACTTCATCGTGTTCGTGTGCCTATCCAGCCTAAGACAGTGGTAGCTGACCGAAATACCTGAAGGGCAGCAAGGCTAGGCCAGAAGGGGAGAGCTAACCTTCCCCAACCACTGCCTGGTTGCAAGTGCAGCGGGTTTTCAGTCAATGCGACCCGTTTTATTACGAGTGCCTCACTGGCTAATCAGCGTGCGGGTCCCTTCTCACTTGTGTCGTGTTCAGTGTAATTAAGGTTTTTTGAATTTTCTTATACCTGCAGGATCATAATTACCTAGGATTTAATATTTGAATTATGATTTGCCAGATTATAAAACAAATTCTTGTTTTTTGCTGCAATTATTTCTTTTATGTATTTTATTGATAATAGTTCGTGGATCGTTTTACCAGTAGTGTATCGATCTTGGTTAGCTATAATTCTCAGATATTTATTTTGAACCGTTTGCAGGTCTTTAATTCTGAATTCTGTTCAATGTCCTCATGCCTCACATCCATATAGCATAGCTGGGAGTATTATTTGGTTAAAAATTTGAAGTTTTTTCTCACATGGGAAGTTAGTTCCATTGTTTTAGTTTTCCCAATGCTGCATTTCTTACACTTTCTATGTGTGGCTGCCAAATTAATTTGTGGTCTATAATTATCCCTAAATATTTTGTTTTTCTGACGTACAGAAATTTTTAATTAAATAATATTAATTCTCGTTTAGGTTTCGGTTTCTTTTTGGTAATTATTATTGTCTCTGATTTCCCTGGGTTCACTTTTATTCGCCATTTCGTATTCCACTGTTCTAGGATTAATAATTGTCTTTGTGGGGCTACTAATGCATATTCAATGTGGTAGTGTTGTTTTATTATTGCTGTATCGTCTCCGTACAATTGGATTTTAGCGTTAGTTCGTGTATCTGTTATTGGGATGTCGGCTGTGTAAATGCTGTAAAGAAAAGGGGAAAGCGCCGACCCCTGTGGTACTCCTGCTGTTGCTGTTTTGGTGTTAGAGTCTGCTCCATCTAATGTTAGGTAGAAACGTCTATTATTTAAATAGTGTGCTAATAAATTTACATAAGTAGCTGGAATATTATAATTTATTAATTTATATTAGTCCTGGGAGCCAGTCTTTATCGAAGGCTTTTTCTGCATCTAGGAAAGTTATTACTGTATATTGTTGTTCTTTATTATTTGACAGGTTGCGCATATATTAAGTACAGCGGTGCTGTTAAAAATCCCCCCGCCAGCTTAAACCATGTAGGGCTTTCCGGACAACACATGTCGCCCATTTACACATACCGAGGTCAAGCCAAGGTGAGGTAGAACTTGCCGTCCACGGGCCTCCTCTCCCACCTCCCTAGCAAGCCCAGTGAAATTTGTAAACACCGAGAAATGACGAGAGATAGTAGGGTGATTGCCGCACAACGTCAAAAATACGCACCGAGAATAAGCTGACAGTGTATGGCAGGGGAAACTGGCTCACACTACCCCCTCCCCCAACCATCAAGAACCAGGGCGCATGTATGAAGTGTGTTGTACTGCGTCCTCCGCCCTTCCCTTCCCCCAACAAGGGAGACAGGTGTAGGAATCGAGGGAGGAGGGAGCCAAGAGAGATTATACGCCTCTTTGAGGGGAGGGTACTGTACATACTGTACATCCATTGTTCGTCCGTAGCCAGTAGCTTTATTGTCTAGTACAGTAATCCCCAAAGTTCTATGAACCGCGACCCATTAAAAAAAATGCCAAACACTTTAATGCATTAAGCGAGTCGGTCGGTGCGATTGGTGTCCGTGGGGGTGGTGGCGCAACGGCGTGGTCGCATTCACTACGTACTCTGCGTAGTATTTTACGTCTGATTGATAGTTGCATTGCTTGTGTGTAGGCTCTAAATTATAGCATTTATAACTCATGCATATGTTTATGTATGAAATTATATTTTTCGGGGCCCACCAAATTTTAGTCTGCGACCAACCAGTGGGTCGCAGCCCATACTTTGGGATATACTGGTTTAGAAGTAACGTCTTCGTATTTTCGGTCACGGCGATCAGTGTTACGACGTGAATATAACCATTACTCAATGATATATCTAACCCAAATACAGTTAAATTTAAATACACGTATAGTGAGACCATTGAATCGAATACCTTTAAAACCACAATAAATTTAGCAGGATACAGCACTTTAACACCTCACTTTACTTCATTAGTTGGATACTACTCTGGATGCAGTGGCGTAGCCAGAAGTTTCTCATGACATGGTGTGGGGGGAAGTGGTTCCACTGACTAAAGTGATGGGAGGGAAGACAATTAGGACAAATTATAGGAGAAAATTACTTCAAAGTATAATAAACTGCAGTATAGTGAATATAAAATACGTATTATTAATAATTTTAATACAAATTGTTGACAATATAGTAGAAAAAAAGGGGGTTTGCAACACCCCCCTCCCATCCTTCCCGTCTACGCACTTGTCTGAATGGTTATGGAATATGTGTAAGAGGAAAAAAATGAAAGTTACATCTAAGGTAGAATCAAATGTTCACTTTGGTTTCGAAAAATATATACTTGCTCAATGCATTCGTGTATTAGGAGATACTTAAAAACAAAGCAATATCGCGCAGTCACTTAAATTATATCATCGTAAAGTTATACTTTTGGCTTGTAAATATAAATTTTTCCCAATCAAATAATAACATCTACTTAATAACTTAGTCAACATTCAAATTGTCTGCGAGATGACATATTTCACAATCTCCTAAATGTTCATTTTACGTAATTCACTGTTAGAAACAAAAACATTTCTAGTAATATTGTTATGCTGTACAGTAAAACAGAGTTTTGGATGTTTTAAGAATTTAGAGTTCACACTTGTGACAGAAAAGAGAACCTTGTTAAGCACTCTGCCATCATATTCAGCAAACTGTTGGTAAAGTCTGTGAAAGAAAATTATACATGCTGTTCAAACCTTACATATAATTAAATTAGTATATTTACATTGTCGTGTAATGCCTTTTGAGTAGAAGTCTCGCTGATCCCCTTCGCGAGCGCCTACCAGTTGACACGTGTCACGAGGCAGGTGAACAGCCAGAACGGATCGCAGTTACACGTGTCAAGGTTGTGCCGAGTAAGAGCTGGCATATCGCCGGAGCACCCGGATAGTGCTACGTAGATACATAGGAGCGGGAGAAATCGCAGAGCCAAGCAAGAGCACCTCTAGCAAGCCCGTGAGATCAGTTGAGCGCCGAGATATCACAACATAATCAAGTGTATTTCGCCGGAAATCAGAAAACACACACCGCGGAGAAATAACTGACAGAGTAAGCTAGGGGCAAGGTGCCACATTCCCCCCGCCCCCCAACATTCAGAAACCAGGGCACATTTTGTGAAAGGCATTGTTCTGTTTTCGTCCCACCACCCCCTCCCCCAACAAGGCAACACATGCCGAGACTTATGGAGGGAAACTGGAGAGCATATAAGCGAATTTACGAGAGAAGAGGGAAACAGTTCATTATCACCGCGCCGAGGGAAGAGTTGCGTCAAGGAATCGCGAGAAGATGTGAGCACGAGTCCGAACCGCAGTCCAGTGAGACGACACCAAATGCGGGCCTTTTTCCAAGGCCTACCACTTCGCTGGAGCTCATCCCCAGATGACAGCATACAACAGCAGAGTAGATAAGTATCAAGTCACTGTCCAGAGAAGCCCCACTCCACTACGAAGTCGCCCCAGTTAATACGAGTAGCCAAATTAGAGTACCACACCTCGGAAGTGTTGCTGTATGNAGTAGATAAGTATCAAGTCGCCATCCAGAGAAGCCCCACTCCACTACGAAGTCGCCCCAGTTAATACGAGTAGCCAAATTAGAGTACCACACCTCGGAAGTGTTGCTGTTTGTTGTTTTTGTTCAAACTCGAGACAATATAATTATCCAGTTAAGTGAAACGTCAAAAGACTACCTTATTGAAAAACCTTTAACCTTCTAGGCATCTTATAGTCTATGCCGGGAGGAATTAACTACGACCCTATAAACCACCCATATTCCACAGGTGGGGAATAGCATCAAGTTCTTCTACTTATGTTTTCAGCTCGAATAGTTACATTTTAAGTGTATTTTAGTTCAAGGACACATGTGCGGATGTTTAGATCAATAACAGTTTGGTGGGGTGAACAAATATTTATTCAGCATGAAAAATATTTTTTAATATTTTCTTGGTTTTCGCATTTTTTTTTTACATGATTTAGAAATTCTGTAATTTTTTCCTTGCTTTTATAATTGTGTGTTTCTTGAAATAAATGTATGTAAATATTTTTTTATTTGTTACCAGGTCATAGTTGTATTTCACCTTTGCAAGGAAACCATCTACTTAAGGGAAATTATTGCAGTTGGTAACGAAGGTTGAATTGACCATAGGAAATTGTCATAAATTTTCGTTCGGCAGTAAGCTCAAGATGAAATGCAGTATTTGTGGGAAAGATAATCACACTACAGAGAAATGTTTTCGCAGAGGGAAGGAAGAGGATAACGTGTCTGAGATAGGAATAAATACGGTTCAAACGAGTAGTAAAAGGTCAGGTGAACCGAGAGGCCAAAAGATTTATATAAAATCAGGTGAACCAGGCGGCCAAAAGGTTGAGATCACGTTAGGTAAACCAGGATGCCACTTGGATAAAGAATCTGTAGGGGAGGTATTGTATTGCATTGTATTGGAAAGGGCTTATTAATGTACCCTGGTGTTATGCCTGAATACTTATCAGGGAATGGCTTACAAACTAACATATGACCTAATTTAAACTAACACCCATGCCTTACCTACGATTCGAACCCATAACCTCCCGCACCCCAGACCAGCGGCACACCAACCAACTGTGCTATGGGAGGTCGGCTGTAAGGGAGGTATTGCAGGAGGAAATTAAGGGCAATGATGGCCCTAAAAGGTGCATTGAGTGTTATGACTGTGGAAACGAGAGATATATGCAATATCGCTGTCCTCTAGTGCGGAAGCATACTGGTATATATTGTGTAAATCACTTAAGAGCGAAATAGAAGGTGGGTTTGTTAAACGTCCCTGTGGGAATTGGAGAAGAGGTAGTCTTGGGGATTCATAGATTCAGGTGCATCGGCCTCTTTAATGAGTGTGGAATATTGTAATCGGTTATTGAGGACAAATCCAATAGGGGAAACAAAAGTTACGAAGGTGGAGAAAGTAAATTTTTCTTTAGCTGATGGTGGGGTAGTGAACTCGGGTGTGGTTGCACGATTAAAATTAAACATTGGTGGGTTCTCCTGGAAGGTTAATTTTCATATATTAGAAAAATTGTCGCACGAGCTGATATTCGGTATCGATTTTCATGGGAAGACGCAAGCCTTGTTAGACCTTAGAAATAAGTGTCTCCAGTTTCGTTTTTGTCCCGATAAGATAGTGCAACTGGAGAAATGGCCACTTTTTGCTAGGGCACTGCAGGTTACTAGTCTTGTCGAGAGCCAGATTGTAAAAATAAATAATCTTAAGCAGGAGTTTGCTAATGTCATTACGACTCATTAGGTATTTTGTAATAATCATCCAGTGGTGTTAAAATTGAACGATTGCGAATCTGTAGCATTGTCACCTTACAAAATATCTCCACCTAAGACTAGGATTTTCAAATAAATCATTGAAGATTTCAAGCACTAAGGGATTATAGGGGACTTTGACAGCTCTTATTATAGTCCTGCATTTTTCGTTCCGAAAAAGATTCCAGGCCAATATCGGCTGGTGTGCGATTATAGGAAACTAAATAAAAATGTAGTGTTAGATTTGCATTCTGTTCTGGTGAAGGAGTCGGTGTTTCAGCACATATGGCAGGCTAAGAACTTTGCTATTTTAGATCGGAAAGTGGCGTTTCATAAATTTGAACTTCATCCCAACTCCAGGGAGTCTTTAGCTTTTGTGACCCCTTGGGAACTTAATCAGAAAACTCGGCTCCCAATGGATGCAAACTATGGTGCGCAAGAAATGTCTCGAATTTCGTTCAACGCGTTTTCACCTACATTGATGACGTGGGTGTCTATAGTAAAACTTTTGAAGGACACCTGGCATACATTAAGAAGGTACAGGGGGCATTGTGTGAGGCTGAACTCACTGTGAACCCGGATAAGATTTCTTAGGCTGAGAGCCATGAATTTTTTTAGGGTTTATATTATCTGCGGGAACCCCTAGAACAGATCCAGACAAGGTGCAACCAGTGGTAGCTTTCCCTGTCCCAAAGAACTTAAAGGGAGTTCGTAGATTTTTGGGGATAATGGGGTTATGTAAATTTCTTCCTGATTATGCAAACATTGCTGAACTCCTAAATTATTTAAAATGTTGGAATGATGAGTTGTTTGGGGAACAGAAAAAAAAATCGCATTTAATTTGTGAAGGAAAGGTTAGCTGGTCCTCTAGTGCTCAAACTTCAGAGATTTTAATGAAATTTTTCATTTATATGTTGATGCTATTTTGGTGACTCTAAGAACTGTGCTTAGGCAAAACCTGAATGGATCTTTAGCCCCTGTGGCATTTGCAAGCATGTTGTTAACTAATTGTGAAAAGAAGTTCACAGCTTATGAGAAAGAGTGTCTCGCCTGTTTGGCAGGGATGGAAAAATTCATGGATTACCTAGATAATGTACCATTTGATTTGCATACGGATAACAACGCTCTTAGTTGGTTGTGAGCTTCTAACAAACCTGTAGGATGCCTTCTCACGTAGCAAGAGACAGTCGGACGACTGTGGTTTTACTAATGGCCTTGCTGGATTACTGCTGGCCCAGAAAACTAATGGGTCTACACAACTGGCCCTACTATGGTTAACTGCTGGCACCAGGACATTTGGCATGCCATTTAAGGCACACTGATGGAATGTTGGAAATGAAACTGTTGGTTGAGATTAGGTGAACTACTAACGACCCATAAATGGCTTACCAGCTATATTCCAGCAATGGCCGCACATAAGCTATACTTATTGCTGGTGAAAATATAGGTAGCCCTCTGTAGGCTATTTGATGGTTGTGAAGTGGTACATCGATGGACCATTGCTGGTGCAATTTGGTTTATTATGGGAATTTTTATGGCTCCCACTCTTCGCAGATAGCTTCTTCAAACTACATACATGTACATGTATATATGTGTGTGTCTAATATAATTACAGATCACTTGATACAATGAGTAGATTATTTGCAAATATATAGCGATGTAAATATCTATGGCAAATTCAGTAAAAACAGTATTAGGTATGACTTCGTGATTGGTATTGTATAATTTGACATGTAATGTTTTGCATGAACGACTGCATATCATTAAAATGAGAAGTTAAAAAAACTATATATAACTACCTTTAGAAAATTAACATTGTATGGCTTTTGTTGTTTCACATCACTAAAATATTCATATATGCTGACTGCATTTCAAAACAGATGAATAGCATCCATGTGACATACATGCTGCGAAAAATCACATTAAAGGCAAATTTTTGGGTTGATATCACTATTCAGGTAGAAAGTTTTCTCTCAACGACAGTATTATTTTAATTTATCTGCATCTTTTTAAGAATTGATTTGTTTGCATTGTAAATTTTAAGACTATGGAATAACTGGTGCAATTTATATTATATTAGTTTTTGTTAATATTTCAAGTCCCAATATGTTCTAAATTAGTTCAGTTAGTGGAGTAATGGTTATTAGGCTGGGCTGTCACCGCAAGGGGCTTAAGTTTGCGCCCCCTCCCCATCACTGGTAATCATAAGATTTTCATGTTGTATAATGAGTTTAATAGTGAAGTAAACGAAATTTAAAAACAAATAAAAGCTGAGAATGATGCTAAAAATAATTATTTTTAAGAGATAGTGTTTGACATATGGTAGAAGCATGGCTAGCCATCATTAGGCCATCTGGTGGCTGTGAAGTGGTACATCGATGGGCCATTGCTGTTGTAAGCATATGGGCCATGTTTGGGCCATTTGTGTTCACTACACCTGGGTCAATTATGGACAGAGTATGGCTAGTTAGTGGTGCCACTTCAGGACAAGCAATGGTGCCGGGTGCATGCCAGCTGTTGGCCAACTTTTTGCCGGCTTGGCATCCGACTGTAAACCGAAGACATTGGGGCGGCCCAGCAGTTGTCGTTTGGTTCGCAGCACAGACTGTGGTATCGACGGCAGATGGTTCACGATGGTATCGCGGCCCTATGCTACACTGTGGCCGCCTCATGCTTCGCCCCGCTGCAGTAACATCATATGAACATCTGATTGGCAATATTCAAAAACTTCGCAGCTATTGGACCACTTAACTTCATCTTTAGTTGCCAATTTAGCGAATATAGAGCCTCGAGGGGAGTACGGCGTGTGTGTCCCACTCGAGGTTAAGTTCTGCGCATGTGTGGTTGACACTTTCAGTTGTTAAAGAACTATCATCGGCTGAAGAAATATTATTTTTTGTATTTCTTTTGGACACTCCCGTGTTCGTTGTTTGAAGAATTATTATCATCGAAGGGTGGGTCAAGCAGGTGAGGAGGAGGTGTGGAGGAGAGTCCTAAATTAGAATATACATTTCGCATTGGCCGGCAGAGAACGCTGGGCTGTCATGATTTTAAGTTAAGTAATCCTCGTATGTAGCCCTTCAGGCAACAAAAAAATTTTAATATATTCATTTGGGTACTGTGCTAATTTTGTCGTATGTATATACATATGTTTTTAACTTTGGCATGTTTGTGGCTTTTGAGTCTCAAAGGTTGTAGTTCCAGCTTTGAGAATTTTTGTATGGTGGTTAGGCCGAAGTAATAATTATAAGTGGTTTTTCCTGTAAGGGATAAGGAAACATTTATTCTGGCTTGCAAAGACCTGTTACATTTGTAGTGTATATATATTATTTTATGTTTTGGGTTACAAATGGTTATAAACGGAATGGTTGCTTTGGGGTGTAACCAAAATGGTGGCGACTAATATTTTGTAAACACTGTTACCAAACTCTTACCCTTTTGGTATCTGGTCGGGTCGTACATGACGGAGTGTCTCTTTCGGCACATAAAATTGTATGTTAGTCATAAAATGAACTTTATTCAAGTTCAGTATTTGTAAATGTAATTACTATTAGATATACCTGAATACATGTAATGAAAACATGTATATTTTCGTAACTAAATATTGTATGTGGTATATTTTTCTTAAAGTAATGCCTGTATGTAAAAAAGTTATAACCAAAATAAAAACTGGAACGATAAAACTAATGTTTTCACTTCAGGGAAGGGAATAGTATGACCACTCCACATTAAGATGTAAAACATTTGGGATCCCGTTTGTTGAAGGTTTTTTTTACCTACAGGCCATGCTCGATTTTGATTAACTTTAATGGCAGCACACCCAAAGTTTTGCATATGGGGAAACGCATTATTTGCACGATAAGTTTTCTCAGAGTTCACTTTAATAACATTTGCCGCTTATTCCTCATCGGCGTTGAAATAGGTGATAATGCTTATTTAAAAAGACGTTTTATGCAGGGCACACCGAGAATTTTGTACGCGATTTGGTAGGAGTTCACCTTAATTTTGTGTATTGTATCTTAGACCTGTGTTATATCTGGGTAAATACACAGGTAGGAGTGGGCGAGAAGAAGTTTTCAAAATTAATTTTATCGTTGCTCAGGACACTAGACGCCTAAGCCCAGGAGGGCTGAAAATAATTGTGACCCACTTGCTAGGATCTAACCACTAACTTCTCATTGCCAAAATGTTATGAGAAAAATCTATAGCACGGCCCAGTTCGCGAATAAATGTTTTAATGCACACACAAAAAATACTGATCCAGTTACCTTTTGAAGTTGTTTTATTTCACATAATTGTTTACCAGTTTTACATAAAATGTAGCACAACCCGTTGTCAGGCTTTGTGCACCCATGGAATGTTATGAGTGTTGAATGTGTAAGGGGCCCATTCCATTATGAAAGTATTTTCCATAACATGCATTTGTATCGTTTCAGGGGATTGGATCTCAAACACATTGGCCAAACCCTTTACACGACAAAGTTTGGATGATGCGACTCGCACACATTAAAACATGCTCGACTAAGGGGACGGAAATCCATTAAGGAAAAAATATTATCCTCACCTTATCATGAGCTGCAAGTTTCAATTCGATAAATAAAGTCCTCGTTTTTTTAAATATATTGTGGAGTTCTGCCTCCAAACTAGAAACGTTGATATAATATTCAATAAGTATTTTCTTGCTTTAAAAATATATATTGCTCTCCGGTATATTTAATTGCATCCTAGGTAATATGTACGAACATAGATAAGTTGTAATTACTGTATTCGCACTTTCTACTAAAAGTGCCTAGCACCGCCATTCCTCGTTGCGCGACTTTATCTTTGTTCGGAACGGCCTACCAACCAATGGGTATTGCCTACTTCGTTTCCCTATTCGTCGGTAAAGTTCAAGATT